>JAOXYF010000009.1:6556689-6560834 GCA_028565775.1 Sternarchorhynchus goeldii
ATATCCTTTGTAATTATATTGGTTTAGCACACACTAAACATGTATGGCCTTTAAAGCATTAGTATATCAAGGCCTTAGTGCAGCCTGATTTACAGCTAAATCCTTGCCAAAATGAATAAAAGTGATAAAACAAATACACAACCTTTTGTTATTGTACATACAACCTCTTACTTAAAGTCCTAAACTTAAACCTTTATTTAACTTCATTAGACTATTAAACAATAAGTGACTATTAATTTTTCCCTTGAAACTCCAAGTGGAGGCCTGTAAAGAAAAAGCAGTGGCCTAATTGAGTTCATTTTAATTTCTCTCCAATCGTGGTGAATTACACTGGTGATAAATCAGGGGGACAGCCCTCACCCCTAGTAGAGGGCCTAATTTGCAGCTAATTACAAAACTGATTTCTATTGGAAGATCAATACCAAAACGAATTGGAAATGACTTGCAATCACAACGAGAACCAGAGAAGGTATTAAAATCACAAGGAAAGAGGTTAAGTGTGAGGAAAAAATGGCCATGGAACAGTCCAGAAAAATCACTTTTAATTCAGTATAATATTAATCAGGCTACATTCTCTTTTATTGCTCCCCTTTTTTGGCCCGTTTTTTAACTCTTGAAAGGGCGGACCTATTAGCCAATGTCTGGTGTCTGAAGCGAGACATTAAAAAGCCATTTTGGAAATGCTCAACTCAATGGACTCCCCCCTCCCACACTTCTGCGAGCCATTTGGTCATCCTTTTCAGATGGCCCTTCAGTTGCCCCACGTCCAACCTGCCCTTATCTGCATGATAAAATGGCTGTCGTGCATCTGAGGCCAGGCCGAATAGGGAAGAACATCCGTCGCTGGCCCACTGAACAGTTGTATCAGACAATTAGAGTTTATCTGGGATAGAGACAGACAAGACCGGGGTCACAGCATTTCCCTTTGGGAATATGGCAGCCCATTGAGGAGCACAGATGCACGAACACATTCGCACACACCCAAGTGTGTTGTGTGTGTCTGTTTTCATTCACACACACACACATACACACACACACACACATACGATGAACACAGAAGCCGGAAGTCTCATTGCATCAGGATAACAACAGAGCAAAGTTGAGTTCCCAAAAGCTCTATAGTGCAAAGAATGCAGCAACATCACTTACAAAGACTTCCCAAGCTGTTTCCCACCCTCATAATAGCTGTTCCTTTCAGATTATGCTGTTATCGTGCGCAAATATTTGCATAACATCGATACTTTTTGAGAATCTGAATGCTCTATGCAGATGATTGTTTTTGATGAAAAATTCAAGAAACTTTTAGAAACTATTTAATGACTAATTTAATCAATAATTTACACCATCACGATACAAACCGCATTTAGATAATCATTGTAGCCCAAAAATTCAATTCAGCAAATAGGGCATAAATCTATTGTGCATCAAAAATTGTACAAATCTCTTTAATTGTTCTCTCTCCTGCATGTGTCATCATTTTTCCCCCCCCAAAGAAAACAATTACAAGCGGTCGGTTGTGGCTCTAGAAACGGGGCCACATGTCGGTAATCTAACAAAGCAAGGCCGCCTCTTCCCTCGGCTGGTCAGCGGCATTGGCTGCAGTCAAGCACAAAGAGGCAGCTGACACCCCTGCCTTTCAGTGTGCTCCAAATCCCACTCTCAGCCCTGCTCAGAAAAAGCTTAATGTATGCGCTCAACACGCACATGCCCTCTCACCAGAGTACACACGCACGCACGCCAGTCTCTCGGCCTTTGAATGGGGAGAAGGGAGATACTCCACAATTCTGGTATCACTGTAATCCAGGTGCTCGTTTAAAAAACCTCAAATCTATCAGCTGAGTAGCCAGTAAATTAACCTAGATGTTGCAGGTGCCTTCTCTGGTGGTGCATTTTCCATTTTTTTCTCTCCAACTTAATGCTACACACCTGCCTACACACAACAGTCATTTGGGAAAAACTCCAGACAAAGCAATAAACATTGCTTCATATGATAATGGAACAGACCCGGTGCCTGGCAGTTCAGGAGCACATCAAAAGCTTTATAATTGGACACCTCGAGTAAAGAGTTAGGGTTAGAGCTCTGCTGTGCGCTTGTTTAAAGTGTCCCCCTCGTTGGCAGGGTAATGAATACTCACTACCAGCACTGAACCCAGGACTGGACGAGGTCAAGCCCAGTCTGTCGACCAGCGCCAGCTCAGAACTGGGTTCCAGCGTGTCACAGAGCTACCCAGTAGTGACAGGTAAGAGAGCGGGATCACCTGTCCTCGCCCAGGCCATTAGCATTCTCGCTACGCAGCTAGCGTAAGCGTTCATCTTTGGCGTGTGCATTTGTGCTGGGTTTTCGTTTTTTTGGCCCGTTTGTGTTGAGAAGGTAAAGTGGAGCTTTACGTGTTGAGCTGAGACTCTCTGTGAATCTGGCATTTGTATCTGAAGTGGTCAGATTAGTATGACCTGACTGACAGTGTGTGAGAGTGGCTCTCACCACAGACAGGCTGTCCAAGTCCATGCTGGAGCACCTGACGGACGGCGTCAAACGTGCTACTATGCAGTAACTGATGCGTTTCTTCCACCTGTCACCTTTCCACTGAGGAATGAGGGATGAAAGCAGGCGATTCTTCTGTAAATACCTTTGTGTAATGGATATTTACTTTAGCTTCTGTATTTCAGACACTGGGTAAGAAACAAAGGTACTGGGTTTTTGCTCCACAGTGCTGTAGCAAATACCCTCCTCCCCCTACTTGTCATCTTTTGGTATGTAGTGGTTAATGTCAGGCTGGCTAATTGAAATATTGTTTCATTGTAGCGGCTGTTATTACCTCGGAGAAGGTTAAGTTTACTGATAGCCAACTGTCGCTCTGAGATTAATACGCTGAGCTTTTAATAAAATTCACATAATTATGCAGGGGCCATCAAAGCCAATGAGTTCTGTGTGGGCGTAGGACAGGATGATTGAAAATTGCTGTGCCCCCTTCTCAAATGATAGCTGGCCGGTGTTATGTGAAAAGAAAGGGCTTTTTTCCCTCTCAGTAATATGTGGGAGGTAGGATTCCCTCCAGAAAGTTGGGCCCCTGGAGAAGAAAGGTGTGTTTTTGTCCTTTGTGTGGAAGCAGTCTCGGTCTGGGAAGCACCCTCATAGCAGGTGGCCTTTCTTGCACCTGGGATGGGCCTCCACAGGGGGTCTCGCCGCAGACCACCTCACGGGCCATAAAGCAAAACTTTCCAAATTTAGAAGGATTTGTATTAGTTCTGTAATGCCAGAAGTATCTATTAGCATGTATTTACTAATGGTTAAGGATAAAAGGGTTTTGTTCAGCATGTGGTAGAACAGTAAAAAAAAAATACTAAAATAAATATAGTGTATTACTAAATAATGAAACTGTAATTATTTTCACAACTACCTTTTTGATGCACTGAACACAAGGATGCTTTCTGGAAAGACTTGAACATAACATGTTGCACATTTTAAATGACGTTTGGCTGTATTAATCCATTTATAATGTAGTGCGGGGCAAGTAATGCAGAGTGATATGCAATAACTGGATGTTATGGTGTTCTAGCATGTGATAAACTGTGGAAATGGGTATAAGGGCTAAGTTAAAAGAGGTGCTAAATTATCCTCTGCATTTAAACTGAGAGCCAATTTGGAATAAATGACTCTCTGCCATTGGATAGAGCTGGAGATTATGGCAATTCCCTGCAATGTTTTCCTGAGCCAATTAAAATTCACGCTGTCATTGATCATGTTGATTTTATGCCATGAGATTTGCATAATCTATTAAAGATGAATGATTAATGAACTCTTCATTGCAAAACAGAAATTAGAATTTTAAGGGCAGCACAAGGCGTTGGCGACAAGGCATCTTCTCTGTTTGCTCTTTACCTTATTAGTCAAGAAATTAGGACTAGGGTTCCACCCCTGAAAAAGGCAGGGGGAAGTGTCAGACAGATTAACACCATGCAAAGCAGGCCTGCTTCTGGGGGAGTCCGATGGCTCTTCCCCACTGCTGTTTCAGTAAAAACGTTCAACCAATATTGAAGTAAACACACAGAGCCATTCATTTGGATAGTTACACAGTGAAAGAGGAAACACAAAAGAGCCACGCGTTTTATGTCTCATGCTGCAGCAAATCCTAATCTGTGCTTTG
>JAOXYF010000009.1:6574912-6589968 GCA_028565775.1 Sternarchorhynchus goeldii
CACCCCCTCCCCTTCTCCAACACCCAGTCACTGTCAGGCCAAACACATGATGAATTGCCCTGTCAACAGAATTCATTCAGGGACCAATTAATTCAGCAGAAATGAACTAGAGCCATCAGTCGCTGAAAAACTCAGTGCAAAGAGAGCAAAGTAGCTTACTTTGGAAAAGGGGAGCGAGACAGGGAGGAGGGAGGCATGAAGAGGGAAGGAGAAAGAGAGGGAGAGAGAGAATACGTAGTGGAAGTTAGTCTGACAGAAATTGGTCATTTAATGCTTTAGCGCACTGGAGACAGCCCCTGTCATACAGGAAGGCATGGCAGGGCTCCCCTGGTGCTTTATTTATTAATTATCCAAAGCAGCGAGGGGCATTTAACTGTCTCACTCCAGGCCTGTCAACCTGACTTCTTGTCATTTCCCTACCATAAACAGATTCTTTAACACCACACTGAGTTTAATAAAATGTATTCCTGAATATTTCACAGTTTTGACAAATAATCATTTTTGGTTGAAAATAATCACCTATGTATTTCTAAACTACATTTACTTACAATGAGGATCTATGAAGGGTTTAATCAGCCTTTGGGGTATTTTTAGAGGGAGAGGAGGGTTCGGGTATGACAGTTCTTAGAATTACCAAAGTCAAGAAAAATGTTCAGAAGAAATTAATAGAATAAGAAAATATTAATTAAATAAAATGTTTCAAACAGATTTTTTTTGACTGACAGAACATTACTGTATCTCGCCAAACCTTCTAGATGCGTAACAGGCGTAACTGGGCTCTCCATGTTGCTGCCCAGGCGTGTCCACGTATCTTAATTGAGGAGACAATAAATAAGCAATAAAAAAAGGAACTCCTATGTTTTCCAGCCTTATTTACAGTCATTTTAATACAGTTTGCATGCTTTTTCACAAGCATTCTTTTTTTTCTAGATTTTGCAAGACCAATTTAACTAGAACCTAAGATCTGTATCTCAACTCTGAAAAAAAGAGAGAGAGAAAAGAAAGAGAGAGAAATTAAGGAGGCCCCACCACACCAGTTCACCCAGGCAGGGCTCTGGAGCAGCCCGCACTAATTAAGGTGTCGTGTGATTTTTTGGGCTTGCGATCAAGCGGCTGCCGCCTCATCCCATTGGTAATTATGATGTCCATATGGTCAATGCAAAGTTATCTAAGCTTGGGAAATACTATCAGGCTGCTTCTGCCGCAGCTGAGCCAAAAGTTTGATCTTCTCCATTGTGAAGGCCCTGATCAGCAGGCTGAATTATTGATGGGGCCCTTTCTTGAGCAGAGCACCGGAGCCGCTGTAAGAGGAGGCTGGAGCGAGGCAGGTGGGGGGCAGCTTCTCAGCACGGGCTGTCTCCTGCCCTTGCCACTGGCAGCAAGTGAAACTCGAGGCTCTTTCCACTGTGCTGTTGCCTCCGGAGTGAAGGCGTTGGTACCTTGGATGGCCTTCTATGGTTGTCACCTGAATGAAAAGGGCTGCACTGCACTTGCCAAATGGAAGCCACATCTATTCATAATGGGCACCTAATAGGAGGACACCATAGCTGATTGTACTACAGCTATGTTTATAGCATGTCAACACAGTATTTAAAGTGTAATACAGTGTATTTACAAATACATTTTTTTAAACAAGTGATGTATGTTCTACATTTTTGTGCCTATTTCACTGTAAGCGTTGATGGTTTTCCAACAAGGTTTCTCACAGTCTCAGATATCTAGTGTTTGACAGCCTCTGTCTCATAGCGGTCTCTATATACTGTGGAACTGAACTAACCCCACTATCATGGATCAAATGAGGAGTGATTACCTATAGGCTGTGCAATCTGAGTTTGGAGTGGGTACATTAGGTCCACTCTGCCCTGTGTCTTTGCCCCTTGCTCAGCCTTCTTCAGATCCACACTCCATTGCTGCCCGCTGTTTACCTGCTCAGCCTGATAGACAACGCCGACATCCAAGCTGAGTGAATCTGACAAATGAAATAGAGAAGCTAACAGAGAAGAAAAAGGTGCTTAGGTAAACTGTCTTTGCTGAAGTGCTCTCCTGGCTGCGGCTCACACGCTGTGTTTAAAGTTGACTTGTTTTTGTGGGCAGGCTAAAGAACCAGAGCGTGAGTGTGTCAGTAAGTAAATGTGCTGTACTCATGGTCCTGTACACAACAAGAGCTGAAAGGTTGTGCATCGCCATGACAACACGTCACCGCCTTGAAGGGTGACGTACCACCCTTATTCAAAGGATCGGCGATATTTAAACGTGAAATTGTGACTGAAAACGTTTGATGATATTTTTTGTGTCATGTGCATGTAGAAAAAAGCAAATACATCACAAGAACACAGCACATATAATCATCAAAAGGTTGGATCTGGTTATTTTTTACAATCAAAAAGTAAGTGCTTAAATGTACAAAGGCCTGTATATAAAGTATATGAGAAAATGTGCAATATTCTTCACACTTACTCTAAGTTGAATTGAACATAACCACTTGATCCCTTATTATTTTCCCATTGCTCTAGGGGACTGAGGAAGTTCACACACATACTTTCGCCAGTATGAGTAGCTCTTTATTTCTCAGCCTAGAGTAAATGGAAAAAATGAGCAGAGAAGCAGATAAGAAGATGTGCAGCAGAAAATAATTAATTAAATGAGACTAATTAGGAACATGAGAGCAGGTGCCAGGCTATGGGCTGACAGCACAGACAGCGAGACAACATGAGAGGAAGAAAAAGAGAGAGAGAGAGAGAGAGAGAGAGAGAGAGAGAGAGAGAGAGAGAGAGAGAGAAAGAGAGAGAGAGAGAGAAGGGGGAGGGAGAAAACACTCCGGTTAAGGGGTGTAACATGACAGGAAGAGGGACAAAACAACTTTCTGCGTTTTGTCATGTGAAACCCCACAGGAATACATATGACAGAAACTGTGGACCCTAGCACCATGGGGGTCTTTCCTTTGTCTGAGACAGATTATTTTTTTGGCAATTGGAAGTTTGCACAAGCGCAAGATTTTTTCCCCCTAATTATTTCAGCATATGCTCAGCACTGGTGGCAGCATAAATTGAGAGCATTTTTTCTCCTCTCTTCTGTGCCTCCATTACAAGGAAAAGAACCAAGTGTGGTCCCCCCTCTGGAGAGCTTAAGTGAGACTTCATATTTAAGAATCAAGGTGACAATACTCACTACTTCATATACCTGTAAATGGAATTGTAATTGCAATGTCACCATGTAGAAAAAAAGAGTTGATGAATACGTGTAAATAGTCTTTACCCTGAATATAATAATATTTGAAAACATCTTCCTTATATTTCTGAAGTATATTTTGATTTCCTTCCGGAACAGTTATACCATGTATAGATGCTTAAGTCATCCTCAATACTGCAGTCAGATGTGAACTTGGTATTAGCTATTTGCTGCTGGTAATAGCAAACCTATCTCACCCTGTGAGGACAAAAGGCCAACTAAAATCCAACTGTACGTACTTCCTACTCTGTAAATGCAGCCAGTATCAGATGATTGTTGAACAACATGACTATAGAAAACAAGCACGATTAGAAATACTGGTGAGCAATTGAACAGTGGTACTGAACTGAAATCTGAATCTTGTCTAACACTCACTACATTACAGGCAATTGCCAATACCAATACTGTAAAATCTAGTTACAGGCTATGTAACTAGAGGAGATCATAGTCCTGGATGCCTCTCTATGAGCACAGCACAGGAAAAAAGCAGGTCAGAGAGTCTTTTCTGCTATAAAAACAAACAGGTTCATTAAAGTGCCTCATCCACTGACATTATCTGTTTAGTACAGATTAGGTTAAGCACTAAAGGCCACTCTCAGCAAATACAAAGGTTAAACTTTCACTAAGATAATCAGCAAGCTGCTGTTTTCCTCTAGATATGCAGTACTCTAATGTCAAGGTTTGAAATGTGGAAGCTATGACAGAAACGCTACAGAAAATATCAGAGTGAAAGTCATCCAATTAACCCTCCCATGCACATATCAATGCAAAGGAACATCTTTACACAGCCTACAAGAACAAAATCTCAATTTACTCTGTAACAGGTTACAAATGTGGCATGTGAGGAATATATTGAGATTTGATATCACTTAGTTTGTGGTCATGTGTTTGAAATGGGACAACACTGAGAGAATAGACAGACAGACAGAGAGAGAGAGAGAGAGAGAGAGAGACATACAGAGAGACAGAGAGAGACATGCAGAAAGACAGTGTGAGAGAGAGACATATAGAGAGACAGAGGCTGAGGATCTTATTTAGACAAGAAAAGCTCCAAGCTTGTTAGAAAAAGACACTTGCTCTTGTATTCACTTGTAGTCATTTTTATAACAAAGTACCTTAAGAAGGAAACTGAATGATGGGGAGAAAGTTCAAAGTCAACAAATCTACATTCACAACATCACAAAACTTTGCCATCACTCACAGTGAGACGTACTTAAGCCCAGTAGAAAAGTTTAAAGAAAGCAAAAAGACTAAAGACCAATGAAACTTCCTGCTCGCTCCCTGTGTCCGTCTTGAAAAAACACAAGAGACTTTTTTGTTTGAAGAGGAGCTTGATGTTGGCAGTCAGGATGCTGCCAAGAGGACAGCTCAATATTTCTTCTGAGCTCAGCTGTCAATAGGCCAAAAGTAAAGGAAGAGAGAGGACCAGCGTTTTTTTTTTAATTATCTGCAGCCCAAGCCGACTGTGCATCATCATTAGAGAAACTAAGTAGCAGTGGTCACGGACTCAGGTAGTGGTAAACGGCACAATTAACAGGGTGTGGGGGGAGAACTGTGTTCAATTTGAAAGCTTTCTCTCTTAATCCATCTTCACTGATCATGCCCTGTGCTGAGCTACGGGCTTTTACATTCACTTACATTAATCAAGTTAATTCTGGCTAAGAAGTCAACATTTTAATCAAGAACTGGCAATCTATAGGTAGACCTTCTGTGGAGACAACTTTAGCGATACAATATTTGACAGGGTTTTCACTTTGTCATTGCAATCTGAAATATATTGTAATTTGCAAGCAAGGATTAGACAAACTTGAAGTTCATACTGCTCTGCTGATTTTAAGCCCAGTTTAAATCAAAATGATTTGGCTTGAAATCATCAGACCAGATGATGCGGTCTGGTGAAAAATGTACGAAAGAAAGCCAACAGCGCACCTAACTTCTTGAACTGTAGAAGCTGAATGTAAACCTTAGATTTTCTCTCACAAGCATGTAAGTTATACATGAATTGTTGATGCATTAATTTGGTGAAAAACATATTTTTCCATCTAGTAATAAATGGTTGAATGGACTGGTCCTGCAGTACTGTAGAACTGTTTTCATAGTGTACTTAAAACTCCTTAACAAATAGGCAAAACTTCTTCAATGAGGTAAAAAGAAAAATTAACAGTTTCTTTTCCTCATACTAATTAGTGGCAAAGTCCTGGATGTTCTTGAACTGAGCTAAACTTTAGCATTTGCATGTTTTCCTTTCTTTTCCCTTTGTTTTGTTACTCCAAGGATAATCATTGAAAGCAACAGTTTTGTTAACTAAGCAGGTGCACGAAGAATTCGTGAACATAACTGTAGCCATTTTGATCCAAAAGCCGTCTGCCTCATCCTTTTGAGAATCAAAAGATCCCTAGTATTTGCAGTAGTCATACAAACTGTGCCATGATAGTGGAGAAAAGGAGCATATCTACAACATTTGGCTCCTGGAACTCAATTCAGCACAGTTTTTGGAGAGACTGATATTTGTTTTGACTCCCGTACTTTTAGCGCTTTTTTGCATTTTTGCTTGTTAAAGAGCGCTAAGTGACCCTGAAAGCTGGTGCTGCTTAACGAGGAAATCCACAGCATTCTGCCTTTAATCAGACAGGACAGGGGTTAGAACAGCTCAATATAAGAGATAACCACTCTTTGATCTAAACAGCCATGCAGAACCTGGCAGCAGCAGCGTCAGAAAATGTACTGTCAGGGATTTTGAATTTAAATTTGACCTGATTAGCCTCACAGCGCTGAGTGAGAAAGGGGAGGGACAGCAGAATAATGTTCTACATCCTCCAGTCCACAAACTTTAAGCAGCACTGATATGTACATACAGTCACTGTATCTGACTTTAAAAGCACATCATAGTTTTTGTGTGTTTCTAAAGAACAATGCAAGTCCGCTTAAGTTTAACTTAAGTTAAACTTAAGTTAAGTTTTTCTTACAAACTTAAAAGGAAACTACTGATTTTTTCAATATTTCAGACAAAAACAAGACACATTTTGCAAACGTGTGTAGGGTTATCTGTGAGTGTACCTTAAAATAATGGCAGAAATTATTCCATTAATCCTGCTGTATAAAATCTTAGAGATAGTGTCTCATAACTAAGGACTTATTTCCCTTTAGACTTACATTTGAAACTGTATTCATAGACAAGGAATGTTAATCCTTTTTAGCCTAAGTAACATGTCTGTAATTAATATATGCCTTTTAATCAGACATGCTGACATTCAGGAAGACACAGGCAGGCTTCCCTCTGCTCACAGAGTCCGTGTTAATTGTTCAGATATCAGCAGCGGCATCCAAATCCCTCGGACCCTTCAATTATCCAATGGGAGCCACTGCTAGAGCTTCCTTTCATCCCACATCGCTTACTGAAACAGGCTTTCTGTACCCATGCCTTTCTCCAGCAGAGTTTTCTCCACTAGGCCACCTCAGGGGCAGCCATCAGCCATTGCTGTTGATTTTCATTAATTTACAGACACAAAATTTGCCAGTTTGGGTCCCCAGCTCTCTGCTTCCTCACTGTGCATCTGCTCCAGTGCTCCAGAGCAGCCAGGGAGCAGTACACTCCTTTCCCTACGCTGGCAGTTAAATTAAATAGAGTCAGCCTGATTGCTGGAAATCACAGGGCTGGGTGATAAAGCAATTAAGGCCCTCTAATTCTTTAGCTAGGAAAGGGTCGGCCCAGGCCTAGGAGATAATTAACTATATATAATGAAATCCTTTTGTTGCCCCCATTTCTTTAAATTCGATTTTTGTTTCCTGGTGCTGCTCACTGCAGAGGAGTGTGGGTCTGTGTGGCAGGGGTCTCCCCTCTCCTAGGTTGTCCAGCAGATGAAAACAGATCTTTAGTTAATAGGCTCTCTATGGACAGATGAGGTCTATTAGGAGGTTAATTTGAAAATGAATGGAGGGACCGAAAGAGAGCCCATGGATAGAGGCAGCACATGGAGGTTCAGATACACAGTGTCCACTCCAGTACTGTTTTCAGCCTCCAAGACTGTGTGCTTCACTCAAGACACACTGAAGATGAAAGTCAAATAAAATGAATTAAAATTCAAGAGAGAATTTGTTAAATAAGTCTAAGTCAATAAAGCTAAATACAGACTTATTAAAGTTTATCTTTCATTATGTCAAATGGAAAAGTGTAGTTACTAAATTGCTCTCCATCTACATACACAAGTTAATCACAATCAGAATAAGTGCATTTTCGTGTCCAAACCAAGACGAACGCTGACAATTTTCCTGTAAAGTGCCCTAAGTTGCACACAAATAGGAATTTCTGCCCAAGAACACTGTTCCTAAACTTCTCCATGGAGCCATTTTAAAAACAGCAAGGCATTGTTCGAATGCATGGAACCACCCCGCCTTCCATTTCCATTTTTTTCCTACTGCCCAGGAAAATATGATCCGAGCTCATTGGTGTGTGTATAATGAGGGGGTTACGGTGAGCTGAGAGAGGTCGTGTAATTCCCCGTACCGGGGGGACAGGCTTTTTGGGGGAGCAGGCTGAGCACTCCTGCTCTGTGATGCATGCACTCATGTGTGCCAGTGACGACCCTTCCAAATCCAAGGTCCGATTTAGGCATTGCCAGCATTAAACACAGTCAGACTGTATCAATTTCTTCAGCTATACATATTTTTCCTCTACCAAAAACCAAAATACATACTAAATGAATGATGTATGAAGTCCAGAAAAAAACATACTGTATGGACTGTCATTGTAAACAGTGGAAATGATATGGTGTGGGAGTAGAAGTTAAATAAAATTTTGGTGCATGTTGTCTTATTTTACAATTCAAACCCTAAAAGGAATTGTCAAAGAATTTCACTGCTATTCAGAATATCTACTTGTTTAGAATTGTTATATATATTGACGAATTCATACAATTTTACCCATTCATCAATCCATACAGTTTAAAGCTTTTTATTTTGCAAAACCATTGACTAAAATCACTTTTCCTGTGGTGTAAAAAAAAAATGTTATGATTTATCTTCACTCCAGTGTACCGTATGACCTGGTCTACATGCCAAATGACATCCCAACCTTCATTAGGTGAGCCCAGTTCATCAGTGCAGCCTCTCAGATGTGGGAGGAGCCCTGACGCAGCAGAGGTCACTGACATTAGCATATCATTTGGCAATATGGTCAGCCTTTGTAGGAGAGTTTCCCAAAGGAGGTCTGCTTGGACCTCCCTATGGAGCGAAGACGCCGTAGCAGTCCAGGGTTAAGTATCCCCACTTAATTATGATAAAGACATACGGTACCATGCTAGTTGCTCTCTGCTGCCTGTTTAAATTCCCCGCGTGGTCAACACTCTTTTTTCTTTGACCGTCTGACCTCTTAGGAAAGCTTCATCCATCATCGAACTCCTCACCCCAGATCATCGCAAATCATTACAGCCCAACATGACGACGGCCACGCATGGCCGTGGTCAGAATTGGGGGTAATCTTTTGGGGTGATCAATCATGCCTGATGGCACCCTTACATCAGGCTGTGATGAAGCCCCATTGGGCTCTTGGCTAGTGGGAGGAGTAAACCATTCCACAGAGATCACTCAACACATGTCAACCCCACTCGATCTCAGCTAAAGTCATTGGACTCACATTAAAATCCATTTAATCACTGGAAAGCATCCTGGCTTATAATCACACAAGGGGACTTAAACACCTGGGTATAGCTAAAATAGGGCATTCAAAATAGTTGCAATATGTCTCTTTTTCTTTGTGAGCTTAACAAAAAATAAAAACACTGTTGTTATTAATATTATTGTTGTTGTTATATTTTGTTATTATTATACATGATTAATAATGCTGTTTAAATTACTAGCATTTTAAATAAGTACCTTCACACAAAGACACAAATGCAAGCCAATTTTGAATGAAGTAAGTGCCATGCATTTGAAAAAAGAACCCACTCCTCCTCCCTCCCACCTTTCCCTAAGCTGAAGATGAGCCAGTGACCCCACTTGGTTTACAAAACTAGCGCAGCGCTCTAACCCGGGGGCATGTGTTGTCATGCAACTGAGATAAGTTTATTTTGCGCGCGGCCGGCATTTGTTCCGTCAGGCGGTGTGGGCTCTGGACCCTAAGCATGAGCAGTGGGGAGCCCAGCTCAGCACCTGCAGTGCTAGCAAGGTGGCCACCGAGACGCTTTGGCCGCAACCCAAATATCTGCCTCTACCTTCTGTGCTGAGCCCAGCCTAGGGAAAGCAGGAGGCGGCAATATTGTGGAACAAATGTGCTCTAATGTGAGCCTGCTGGTCGGAGGCTCCGGTGGGGCCTGCCGTCGCTCTGCCCCCGTTTACCCTTCACGCAGGCCGCCCGCCGGCGCAGTGGAGATACACTTAAAGGCAGGCGAAGGCTGCGGGGACTTCCAGATGCTCCATGGCCTTGATACTGCAGACCAGCAACAAACAGGTGCTGACAAGCTGGGCCAGGCCTCGGGTGGGCAGGAGGGGCAGGCCAGCGGGTGCGAGGGTTAACCCAGACAAGGCAGCCAGATTACAAACCTACCTCCACAAATCTACAAACCAGCGTCAAAGGCATTGTCACGGAAAGCATTTCTGCTTGTCGTTTGTTTGTTAATTCAAAATGTAATTTACCAAATTTCGAAACTCGCCCAATTTGAGCAAAGACTGTGTATGAAAATGTTAAGAGCCTTGTGAAAAGAACAGAGCTTCTTATCAGCATGAAACAACATGAGCTCTTTGAAGTTAGTTTTTATGACCCTCAGTAGAACAACAGCTATTACAGACAAAGCAATACAAAACTCTGTTGATGTTTGCCCTGTGAGGGACAGGCTTCTGGATCGTGGAAATGCTTTGTTTGCCTGTTGCTTGTAATGTTCTGTGATTTAAGATTTAAACATGATGTCTTTTTGAAGGTGGTCAAAGTAGAAGACCAGTTAAGTTAGTAGCTTAGAATGACAGCAGTGGTGCATCTGGATGTTTCTTCAGAATTCTTCTTCAGATTTGCTCCATCATTGTATAAATTCATGTCTTAAAGGAAAGAGTCCTTACTCAAATTACACGTATTTCAAATTTGTATTTCAGAAATAACATCAAATGAGTATGAAAATCTGCTAGTGACCCTTAAGGTGCTGCAAACTTCTAAACAATTTTGGAATAAATATTTAGAATACTAAGAATAATGTATTTTTCTAACAGAGTCATGCTAAGAAAAACACCACTAGGGAGTTACATACTCATTCTTTATGATTTGGCTAAGCATCAGTAATTATCCAGCATGCAAATGTATGCTACTAAATGTCTTTCAAGTTCATGTTAATTTAAATGTATGTGTAAACCCACTGTTTCACCTCCTTTTCTGGAGAAGGGGAAGGAGTTTCATGACTGGGGAGTTTCTGCTCAGCTCATCTCACTCATGAAGCATCAGAGATGACCAAATAACGGAATGAAAAAAATAAAAGAAAGATTGGAGAAGCTGAAGACAAATGCTCAGTTATATTTGATTTAAACTGTGATTACATAAAGATAAGTGTGTCTGCCATTAAAAACAGCTTATTAAGCTTTGTGTGCAGAACATCAATAAACATACTGCCTGTTCTTTAGCTATTATAAAGACCAGTGCTGAGGGCCATGTTACTGGCAGACTTTTGGATATAATTTTCCTGATCAGTGGCCTCACTATCAATTGGAAGGCTTCCATCTGCATTACTGTGCTCTGTAAGAGAGAGCAGTACAAACTGAACAGAGCTTATCTCGTATGATTGGAATTTACTTTTAGTGTTCCAAAAATGACTTTCCATTTTTATGTGACTCATTTAATTTGTGCGCAATTAAAAGTTGCAAATGCATGAAAACAAAGCAAGCACAGCTGCTACCAAAGGCCCCCCGAAAAACCACGAGCGAGTCATAAATAGGGGAGTGGGGCGGACAGCCGCCTGTCTGCAAGTTTCCAGATCTGCGGATTGTTGTTTCGTGTCTGGACGGACTGCTCTTGTCTCAAATGAGCAGTCTGGGGCACCGCGACGCAACAGAGAGAGCCATAACCATAGCAACGGCCTAGTCCCCAGCTGTCATGGCGGAGTGGAGGTGGGTGCCGGGAGCACGGAGACCACTTAACCTCAGCCGCGCTTCAACTTAGGCGAGTCAAGATGCTGTTCAAATCTCCACCCAACTCCACTTAATATGGAGACAATGGGCCCCCTGAGTAGACAAAGGATGCCTTTGAAACAGGCGATGAATAAATGAGCTATGGACGGGCTCTTCATGTACATTAACTGCCTTATCAAAACCTCGGCCGTCACCTTTCAAAATGAGAGAAGAGAAAACCAGAGGCTGCGCTTGGTTAAGCTCTCAATAATGTTCACATCACATATTCATTATGATTCATGAAAATCACCAACATCCCTTTTATTTGTCCCAGCCAAGAATAACCTTCATTCAAATGTGCTGTAACCTATTCAACAGACAGCAATAACAATATAGCCATTTCAGTTTCTGTGTGCACTAAGAAATGGGTACTTGCCTGCCGCGTTATTCAATTACTGACCTGCATTCAATATGGGTAACTAGGTAACTAAGGTCAAGCCCACCCATAACTGACAGCATGCATAATGTCAGCAATAATAATTCCACTTCAAAAGATTAACCAAACCAGGCACAGTTCAACACCAGCTTTGCACTTAAAAAACAGCATTCCAGAAAATAAACAAGAAGTTATACAAGCAAATCTTCGGACAATGAAGACATGTACGATATTTATTATGTAGACAGACCTAAAATTGATCAGTTCAAAACAATTTTATTTTATACCTACACCATTTTTTTTTGTGAAACAGAAAGACATAAGCCTATAATGAGGAACAGCTTTGAACTTCTCTATAGTTAGCAGAGAAACTTTAATGGTGAAGCCTTCCCTCAGCCGTTTGGAATTCTTTCTGTGCACTGTTCGGTGCTAGAGGAAGACAACCTTTTTGAACCATTTCCAAAAACTGCACAAGCCATTTGTTTTCCAAATGCATGTTTGCATGATTAATGCAGCGTAAACAATGCCACCAAACCAAATTCATAACATATGACTTTTTAGGGATTGCAAGGTTATGGGCACCAATTTGAATATGACACTATGATGCATAAGCATTTTGTGGTGTATCATAAATAGCAATTGGTATGCATCACAATTTTGGAGCTAAGCAAAACCAACCCCCTCCTGAGAAGGTCATCTTCATATTAACATGAGCGAACAATACTCAGATGAGTAACGATCCATTCCAAATGACAATGTTTGTTTCTAATGACCACTTCACCCAGGCTTGCCGCATGAAACTTGCTGAACTGCCACACATCAGTGAGGACAATACTGATATCAGTTCAGCCATCTGCTAATGCTGCCACATGTACAATGTAAAATGTTCTTCTGAAAACAAAAAGTTGCCATTAAGATTATCAAGGCACAAGTATCTTAAGTATAAGATCCAGTACTTACCGCACTTTTTTGGTGTGTGTTATTTGACTATGTTCCTCAACGTGCAATAATACATTAAACTGTACAAATCTGATGGATTCTAATCTACTTTGGCTGGATTACTTCCAGATGTTGTAGGAAGTAGCTATGGAATCTTCTATTGATCCAAAGTATCAGAGAAGGACGATATACGATTGTCACTACTCATAAAACATACTAAAATGCTCAAGAGATAAAAAAAAAAACTGGTGATGTGTAGAATTTCAGCTGGATAAGATATAGCTGTAGGCTGAATACAGAATGGCACTACTGGACACTCAAAGACTATCATCACTAAACTGAAGCCGTGTTCTGTAACACCACCTCTGCTTCTTATCACCGAGCCAGATAAGCATCAAAATCTTCACAGTTTTCCACCTCTGCCCCCATCTTTAGCAAGGGCTTTACAAAGCCTGATGATTTCCTTCACACTCCACATTTGCCCTCACAGAAGGGCCTGCTGGGAAATTTCCCTGCCATTCACAGTGACAGGAATGAATGAGAGATGACAAAGACATTGTGTTGTGAAATAAGTATTAGACGAATATTTCATCACCAATTTTATATACATATGTAATAGCTGCGTTTGGGTGAAACTGTGTGTGCATGTGGGTTATTCTGTACTGAACATTCTGTTGACATGTTAAAAGAGAGATCAAACACTGCATCAAGGTAGTGAATACAAAGTAAAATGTACAGTACACAGAGGTTCCAGTAAATATGAGATCTGTCAACAAGGGCTTTCTCTGTTCTTTTGTGTGTGTGTGTGTGTGTGCATCATCCTCTCAGTGACAAACATTGGCAGTGACAGAGGTCAGACAGGATGGCCTGTTGTTTTGAAAAGGAAAGCTCTGCATTGTCCTGCGTAGCCTCCTCAGGCAGGGAGGCTCTCTCTAATCATGCTCTCTCTCGCACCGGCTGAGGAGCAGCGAGCTCCAGCCTGCAGGCCCAGAGGAGGCTGGCCTCCACTCATCCTCAGGGACCTTTCAATGGGCTTTAGAGGCCAAATGAGGTGCAAGTCTATTAAAAGGGAGTTTGTGTGCAGATTCCAGGCCCACTGGGGGTCTTTGCCATGCCATTCAGGTGCAGTTAATTTCAGTTTGATCAACAACGAACAGACAATACCACTAGAGAAGGAAAGGAGAGGCTGATGAGTGAAGTTCCCAATTGAGTTCCCTAAGACCAGAGGTTTAAAAACACTTTACTATAGCTAAGACCATCCTTAAATGGGAACCATTTTATTAAATTCCGAGCATACTGTTCTGAAAACCGCCCAATGCCTCAGACATTTTAGATCAATTAATATGCAGCCCTAATAAAAAAGGAAGATATTCTAAATGTAATGTAATGTATTTATATATCACAGAGTATGTTGTAAAGGTCCTTAGACCTACCTGCCAGTGTAGCTATTTAATGGACCAAACACTTTACAAGTCATGCAGTAATGCTCTGAATTTATAAATAAGTAAATTCAATTAAAACTATGCAAACATAAAATGTGTATTATGCCTTTTTAAAATATAACTCATATTCATGAGGAAAAGATTTAGCATATATATATATATATATATATGTGTGTGTATGTGTGTGTGTGTGTGTGTGTGTATTTGTATGTAATGCTTTAGTAATGCAAAAATGTTCCCTACCTTAACAGTAATAGAAATAGCTATTGAAAACATCTTTGATGTTTTATTTAAATTTATTTCCATTATTTGATTTGTTCAATTCCATAAAATAAACAGAATGAAGAAATATAAAAATGTATACAAATTCTCACACACAGGTAGAAGTGCAAGGATATGTTTGTAAGCAGGAGTGCTTCAGAGTTTATAGTGCATATGTGTACATTTGAATATGCATATGTGTGAATGCAGAGTTGTGTGCAGGCATGTGCAGCGTGAGGCCATATGCCTTGCAAGCTGATGAGGGAGAGATAGATTAAATAGGCCCTGTTTATTCATATGGAGGACTGAGATGAAAAATGAACTGCAGCAAGTAGTGCGTTTTGGAGGACATAGTCGTCCCACAATTCATTATATAGGAGTGCCTGTGGGTCATCATGCTTTATCTAAATCAGGTGCTAGCCCATTTTCTCCCATACCGCCAGGCAAGAGCCATGTGTTCTATGATTAACCTACTTCAGGATGAGTCTTCAAGACCTGCCCTTTCAATGCGATCTCCTTGAAAAAAATATAGCATCTGTGGTTATTCTTGGTCAAGTGAAATGAGTATAAAATCCATTTGTTATTTCAGATCAAACCCTAAGGTTGGTAGAATGTACTGGAACAGAACAGCCAGGTAGGAAGTAACTTTGCCTGTCCTCCACCCCCCC
>JAOXYF010000009.1:6590007-6605651 GCA_028565775.1 Sternarchorhynchus goeldii
CTCCCCATCCATCACAAGATAGGACTTAATTTTTTCTCCTGGAATATGTATTTGAGTTTGTGTTTGTACACATGTGTTTGTGTTAGGATGCAGGGATTTGTAATTAAAAAAAAAAGGTTAATTTTAAATCTTACCAGGTTTGTTTCTAAAACCGGGAGAAAGGTTTTGCCCTTGAAGTCCTCATGACTTGTAGTGTTTGCCCAGCTCAGGCATTGTTTTTGTAGTGAGCCATTGTAATTCGACATGAGGCAGTGACATGCCTTGATCCAAAATGGACTTAAAAACAGAGGATAGGGAGTGAGGGAGGGAGTGGGGGGGGTAGGTGACGTGACAAGAGGCAGCAATCTAATTCACCCAGAGCCAGACTGTCAGGGCTAATTACACATGATCGTGAAAGTGCGCCTCAGAGCCGAAAAATTTAATTTGCTATTGATTTGCTACTTAAATGCCTCACGTCCATTCTTATCATTATTACATGGAAGCCACACTGCCAATATGTAGAGAGACCAGACACATCAAAGCGCAGGGCTGGGCACAAGGTGCTTTCTTTAGCAAAAATCAGCACGAACATCGTATTAATCCTTATTATCAACCTGGCCTCAGAATCTGACACCTCAGCATGTCAGTGGTACATGTACAAGGTGGGGCAAGAGAACACGCTGATTAACATTCATCTAAATTGAATTTAACTGTGTCTGCTCTGAGACAGCCTGAGCTTGCTTGGGTAGAACACACGAGAATATTCTACAAATTATGGACATTTACTCCAACAGCATCAACAAGAACAAACAGCGTGAAAGAGGCAATATTACCATTTAAATATACCATTGCGTGTACTGAAGGAATTTCTCATATTATACATGACAAGGCCAAACTTTATTTAAACAAATAGGATCCTTAATATGCCAAAACAGAGTAAAGCCCCCATGCACAGCCTGCTAAATAAGACTGTGACATAGAACGTCAGATCAACATGGTCTTTCACACTACAAACTTCACTACAGAAAGCCTTATACCACATACTCTTCCATGTATAAAGATATGATCACATATCTCTATGTCAAGTAATAGGACAGATGATATACTATCACGGGACACTTTGTCTCTGGTGGTGGGTTCCATTTTATTGTCTAAGCCCCGTTTTTTTAAAAGGTTATTCTAGATGCAATCTGTCTCTAAATCAGTTAGGGGTGAAGCTTCTGTGAGCAGTTGGGCAGCACCTCTCTCTGCACTACAAATGGATTTGCAGTGGGTCAGCGTTCAAGACGGGCAGCGGAGCTGGAACGAGCAAAGCGCTTCCGCTCCGTTTGTACGTCATCAGTAGTAGTTGTCATCTGACAGGGTGGCTCTCGACTTTTCGCCATTTTACCAATCACCCGCAACGTTACCGCGTGTGCTGTGTGCTGGTTAGGTCGGCTGACGTGCGTGAATTTGCTAGAGAACAAACAGTATCTGTGTTTTTGTTTTCTCTACACATGTCTCATACCACTGATGGTAGCTTTGTCTCTACACTTTTATCTATCTATCTATCTATCTATCTATCTATCTATCTATCTATCTATCTATCTATCTATCTATCTATCTGTCCGTCTTTCTATTTGCTTACATACTTATTTCTGTTTAATGGTGCCTACCACTCAACTAGGTGACTGCTGTTAAAGGCACAATGATTGAAGCTGGACCAAGAGCACTGCTGCATTGGCTCTAGCTGACAGAGATCATGGAAAGCACACATGGGACATAGTACATGGGACTATTTCATTGTGCTCATAGAAGACAATAAAAAACCTCATTAAAGTAGGTCCACAGCACACACAGGACACTCTTGTCCTTCTTGAGCTCCGCCTATAGAATTAATCTAAATTCATACACATTATCTACTAGCTACTTATGTTAAATAATCTTAGATGGCAAGTCTAGAATGAGCTAAGATAGACAGTTCCCTTCCATTAAAGGCCACAGGGACAATATGGGCAAGAAACTGTACAACGATTGGCTTTAAATTTCACACAAATAACAAATATTGCATTCAATATTGCAGGTTATGTTCCCAGACACATCAGTGTGATTTTACTCTCCCTTTAACAAGTGCTTTGATGATAAGGCTGACCAGCTTTGTGATTTGATAAGTACCACTCCCCTCCTCCTCCTGTTCCATCTCATCTGACATTTGCGGAATGTAAAATTCCAAACCACAAAATGGTTGCTAACACTGACAAAGGGGGCTTATGATTTGTTGAGCAAGCAATAACAGCCTGCTGATGCATATTTGGAGGGGCTGAATGGTGTTTATTGAGCGGCTGGGCGGCACTGGAAGGGGAGTGGGTGTGCAGAACAGGGGAAGTGTTTTAAGAAAGGGACGAGCCAGTGGGTAATGCTTGAGTGACTGTGAATTAGAATTAGTGGCATAAATTGATTGCTATAAGCGGCCTGGCAGACTGGCGAGATGTCCTACCTGTTCCTGATTCCTAAAGATTTACCTTCATCCAGCATCACCTGCAGCTCCTTCACACTCCTCAAAGCCTACTCACACACAACTGGAACCACTCACTGGGACAGACTTTTTCTGACAAATACACAAGTTTGTTTGTTTCTTTCTTTCTTTTGCAAGTGCTCTACAGAAGCTGTAAATATTGCTTAATCATTTGTCATTTTTACACAAAATGTAGCTCAAAATGTTTTCTTGAGAATGGAAAGGTCCACTTATGAGTTCAATTTAATCTGAAATCTGATTTCTTTTTTTTTGCAATACTGTACATTTTATTTGACCTCTTTAAACAACTGGAAAAGGAGTTTGCACCGTTTTGCTAGGAATGGAGTTTTTGTTTAAAGATATTCATGACAGAAAGGTTATGAGAACTAACTATGCAAAATAAATAAATAGATAGATAGATAAAACACAAGCAAGATCTATAAAAATAAAAACACATGAACAATGATTAAGAAAAACCTTTATCATTAACTTATTAATACAACACAGTATACTAGTGGATATATTTATTTTTAAAAATAGTTTATTAAAAAAATTCAGTTTGGAAGTCAAAATTCCAAATTCCCAGGGAAAGTAAACTACTGAAAATTGATTTCTCTCTACAGTTAAGAATTATACCAAGATTCATTAATTGATCAGGTAAAGGTTCAGGTAGAAATGTTAAAATAGAACTTTTACTTATTTAGAAATATAAAATTTACACAATTTAATCACGTCCCTTATACTCTGCATAAAGGGTAAGTGCAAGTTTTTCAATTTGTCTGTGTATACGTGTGTGTAAGGTGGTCTGTATATACGTGTGTGTAAGGTGGTCTGTGTATACGTGTGTGTAAGGTAGTCTGTGTATACATGTGTGTAAGGTGGTCTGTGTATACGTGTGTGTAAGGTGGTCTGTGTATGCGTGTGTGTAAAGTGGTCTGTGTATACGTGTGTGTAAGCTGGTCTGTGTATGCGTGTGTGTAAGGTGGTCTGTGTATATGTGTGTGTAAGCTGCTCTGTGTATACGTGTGTGTAAGGTGGTCTGTGTATACATGTGTGTAAGGTGGTCTGTGTATACGTGTGTGTAAGGTGGTTTGTGTATGCGTGTGTGTAAAGTGGTCTGTGTATACGTGTGTGTAAGCTGGTCTGTGTATGCGTATGTGTAAGGGAGTCTGTGTATACGCGTGTGTAAGCTGGTCTGTGTATACGCGTGTGTAAGCTGGTCTGTGTATGTGTGTGTGTAAGCCGGTCTGTGTATGTGTGTGTGTAAGGTAGTCTGTGTATACGCGTGTATAAACTGGTCTGTGTATGCGCGTGTGTAAGGTTGTCTGTGTATATGCGTGTGTAAGCTGGTCTGTGTATATGCGTGTGTAAGCTGGTCTGTGTATATGCGTGTGTAAACTGGGCTGTGTTGGGTTTGCCCCCAGAGACTGAAGCTGCCGGTGTAAAACCACTCCAGTATTTGTTGTCAGGGCTGAGGTCACCAGACCAGTATTGACCTCTGCAGGCCTATTTCAGTGATGGGCATTTGTCACTCTGTGGAGGCCGATGTGCAGTAATAGATTATTGACCATCGCACAAGTCTCATCTCACCATGTGGTCAGAGCCCTGCTGCTTTCCTTATTACTACAGAGGAAGCCTCCAGCCATGGAGAAAGAACCACCTCATCCACATTTCACACTTCAAATGCTGAATTACACACATAATGCAGAATGTAAGGTAAAGGGGAGGACACTGCTGAAACATAGCTGTTCATTTCAGCATGGACAATGCTCTCTCTAGCATCCCAAGACACATGTAACTGCGCTTTATCTAACAAGCGATTGCCTCTCGCACTGGAGGCTGGGGGAAAAAAAAAACCCCGATGCTGTGCCATTTCCGTGCAACCTTCAGCTTAAAGTGTAAATCAGCTGCCAAATAGTGCATGTAAACAAAGTAATCCGGAGCAAAATAAACTCACCATTTCAAAGTAGGAAGAAAGAAGTGGAAAAAAAAAAAGTGCATCGATTTGCTCCATATTGTGTTTTGTTTTTGGCACAGTCTGGAATTTTTAATTGTATGATAATTCATCTCAGAGCTCTAATTTACCCCCCACTGTTTGCTTTATATGTTGGACCATTTTGTGAACCATTCCCCAGAATGCTAAATGAGCTACTGGTTAAAAAAAGCCTGTCTTCCAGCTAAAGCACATATTTATGGGCATATTTGTTAGCTTTTTGTCAACTAAACCTTTGGGCAAATGAGTGTCCGTATGTGATATATTCTGTTCACAGAGCAGTTCTGTGAACTCTAATGTACTTTAGTCAGGTCCTGTCAAAACGTCCATAAAAATATATTGGCACATATGTAATACTTTTAGTATATGAGAATGCAACCATCTCACTTACATCTGAATAGTTACATTTTTATATCTTACATTTAGAAATCAATAAATATACTCTCATAATTAAAACTTTAGTGGTTTCCTTATGCAAATGAATACCAAAAAAAAAATGACTGGCAGCTACTGTGGCAAATGAGCCCCTACTCCCATTGACCACAGCAGTATGATACTTCTGATGTGGCATCTTTGGTCTGCAATATGTCCCCTGCACTCCTGCACTGCTAACAGCTACCCCGCTGTTCTGAGACTCTGGCCCTGTCTGTCAAACAATCCAGGGACATTTAGGATTATTTTGCTATTGCTTATTTAACTGCAGGAGGCCTATTAATTTTAGTGGGTTCTTTCCCCTCCAGAAGCTATCAATGTACAGCAGGTGCCCCATAGTTTCAATATATTTACACGTGTGGTCAGTGAATAACAGGGCAATAAACCCCACTGATGTGAAAACAAAAACACAGTCAGCATGTTCTAGACTTTATGTTATAGACTTCATGCAAATATCCAAAAAGAACTCAAGGCATCGACAAAACCTCTCAATCACACTCATTAATATTCTGTCAGAAAAATTTGTAAATGTGTCCCAATGATTAATTTTGCTTCTTCAGCACATCCTGGGTTTATAACAGCGGGTTGTACAAAACAGCCTGCTGTAAGATGAATCGAGACTCTACTTGGCATTGTCCCAAACATGTCTGACCCTTTGGGTGAACTACATCCCCGTCCATAGTGCTGGGCTAATGGAGGTTTATTTTCTATTGGATGCTACATCCTCCTGGCACACACAAGCCCAGTTTGACTGGATGTGGAGGCAGTGCCAACAGAAAACATCATAGAATATTAACCCTTTTTGTTGTCTGGCATCTGCACCAGATGGTGCAGCACATCGGAGCACAGTAACAGCTGTCAATTTCAAGGTACTGCCTCTAGTGGAGTCTTTTTTTACTCACAGGGAGAGGGAGAGGATTTTTAAAAGCATAATAACCGAAACTGAATCGCACTGCTTCATTTAGAGAAGGAAAAAACAGGCTGGTGAATTCCCCACCGTAAAAAGCTGCAAAGACGTATCAGTAGCACAGGCAGACATATCCGCACTGGTTGGACCGGAGATATGATGTGTAAGAGGGGCAAAGTCAGTGGAGGTTGGCCCTGCCTCCAGAGAGCACACGCACACACGCATGCATGCGCACGCTCACATACACACACACACACACACACACACACACACACACTCAGGCGCGTGCACACACAAGCAGTACTTCTCCCTCGAGTCGCTGCTGGCTCCTTTTAAATTAAAACTGAGTCTTCCAAATAAATTCCTCATTGTGGGCCCTCAAAGCACAGGAAAGTTGCATTTCGCTCAAGTGGCGGCTTGGGAATTGTCCTCCTAACCCACTCCCGATTCTCTGATTTACATGATAAAGGCAGAGGCTCGGCAAACTGGCCCTGCAGCAGCACTGCTCCTCATTTATTCATTTCTTTACCAACATCACTCGCTTTCCATCGGAGGCGACTGAGGAAATCATAGGACCAATTTAGATTTGGTTTAACATACTCCCAGGGAGAGGGGACAGGGAATTGCCTCTGTGCTGACGGTTCTCCCTCTCCACTCACACCTGGCAGCTCAGGAGAACTCTGAGAGGGAATTGGTGGAAGAGCCCACAGCACTCCATGACCTGTGAGTCAGGGCTGTGGCAGAGATGCTAGACTTCCATGGCTTCAAATCTAGTCCGCCCTCCCAAACTCAAATGGCCCCTAATGCTGTAGTTTTAGAGCCAATTAACATTAAGACAGTACAGATAAAATTGCTGATGGCTGATCATACATGCCACATGGCTCAGTGGCAGGTCTGATTTAAGTCTACTTCGACACACACTGCTCGATTCTAATATAAGCCCCAAAAGTGCATATTCAATTTCAATAGCCAAGTTTCACGTAAATGGACTACATCAATTCCACACCTGAAGTAAATCAATTGGGAACTGGCCTCAACTCCCTCATCATCTAAGACGGCAGTCCTCTTTACATGCCTGTCTGCCTCAGCCAGCCTCAGCAAGCTCTAAAGAACTCTGCACATCACACAACCTACAAAAGTCCATGACACAAAGGTCTCAGAATATAATGAACTTTTCTATAGTGAGTAAAACACACTGGGCAAGCAAAACACACACACTGGAGAACCAGACTTAAGTTTGATGGTAACTGAATCACGTTAGAAGACAAGTCATGTTACACTTAATGTCTTCAAGTGCAAATTTTACTCTCTGGCTCTAAGGAGAGGATTGCGTTGCAAAGTACATCATCTGAAACAATAATGAAAAACCTTTTTTTATCAGGACAAACAATGGAGCTTAAAAGGAGATGCATGTAATTTACATAAAATGCTCTTTTAGTTATTATTTTCAAAATTAGCATAGTTTACTGTTCAGATTCTCAATACAGCCTACTTAGCTCCCCCTTCATTTATCCTAAATGGTATCCTCCCCCAGAAAGATTAATTGGAGCTGGAATAAAACAAAATGTCTCCCAGGGGGTGGGCGACTGTTTGTTATTCATGTTGGTCTGAAAACGGCAACAGTAAATCCTCTAAGTTGTTGTTAAGCTGAGGGTATTACCATATGTGTGCCATTTCCATAGAGTGACAGCCCCCCTGGATCAACTGGGGACTATTGATCCAACCGCACTCCATTTCAAGTTAATTGTGCTTGAAATGAGGTGCACACTCCCGAGCATACCTTTGTTTGAAAGGTGGTTATTTATTTTTATTTGGCCGGATGTTGATATCTGAGAACAGGAAATATTCCATATTCAATTTTTTTCCATCACAAATGCAGTTATTAGTGTAAAACTGTCAATATGTTAAACATTGTATATTTACATTCCACATCTGTCCAATGTCGGGGCAAAACATTCATAATACCTCAAAATGACTCTATTAAATAAGGAATCAGAAAGGAGTACAGAAAGTCTTGATGATTAAGATATAATTTATTACTAAATGTTTGATTGTTTGATTTAGTTAATGATTCACTGATTCTAGTGACTGATTCCCTATACCAGTGTTTCAGATTCTAAAAAAAGGGAAAATCAGCCAGAACTGCCTCATGACAAATTATTTTCTTGCTGAGGGGAACAAAGAAGTTACATTTAAACCAGTTGTGTCTCTAAGAGCAGCATAATGTGTAGTTACTTACACCACACTTCCTGGGGATTTTCTTAACCAACTCAGTTTAATGGTAATTCCTGATCAGAATGCAGTGTGCCTGCTCATTCGGGTGCGTGAACCTTGTCTAAGATACCACCACCCAGAGAACACGAGTCAAAGCTTTGTGCACTGTATAATCTCCATCATCATTAAGGCCAATTCCAATGAGCGGATGTGGCACGCGCCAGGCTATGCCCCCTCGACATTAGACAAGGTGTACAGATACAGGATGCAGAGAGGTAAAGCAATGCACTCTCTCATTAGTTTAAAAAAAGAGAAGGAGAGAAGAGAAGGGGGTGGGGGGGGTGGAAAACAGGGTAAGATCAGTTACAGGCCAAACAGTGGCGCTCTTTCTGGATTAGAGTCCTAAGTGGCTGTTGCTTGGTAATCCCCACAGAGAGCTCGAGGGGGAAATGAGAGTGAGTGTACAAGAAAGAAATGACAGAATATGACTCGCTCCTCTAGTATGATGGCACTTCTCTTCAGGCACACAGAGCCCCAAAACACACTTCATCTTCCCTAGTAATTATGGTTGCTCCTCCATCGGGCTAGAAGTTGCGGAGCCTATATCAGAAACAATATTAGATCTAAACAAATATAAAGGGTGTAATGGATCGCATTAAATGGACAAGCATATTGAGACAGGATTTAATTTGCATGCCAGATTAGCCTACTACTGGTAGCCATGTGGCCTCGGGACAACCCCTTTTTTATTAATAGGATCTAGTCTCTTAAAATCCATTAAGTCAATTGAGCAAACCAATATATTATCTGATTTCAAATCCACCATGAAAATGCTTAACCAGTAGCCTCTGCCCAAGGCTGACTTTACCCTGCAGCTGAATTCCATGCCAAGCAGGCACTGGTGAAGCCAACAACCCATAGAGACCAGCCCACACAGGCATAAGCAAAGCCCTGACTGTATACAGTGTACTGCAGGAGAATCTAAACCATGGTGATCCACTGTCCGTCAGCTACCCCAAACACCATCTTCACCACAGTAAGCACTGCAAACCACTAACCGCGCATCGCCCATAATGATCTGTAACGACCATCAAATAACATCTGCACAATAATGAAATTTTTGTGATATTCTATGAAAAATGAAGACATTACATGCTGCAAGAATCCCAGGATATGGTTGGGAGCACCCATAGATTTGATATCATCTTATTTTGGAATACAAATTGAGGCTCATGCTGCAAAAGAAAATTAGCAACTGAAGACTGAAGTGGCAACTTTAACTTCTAAGCTACCTAGGACGAGCACTAAAGCAGAATCTCATATCCCCAAAGCCACATGGATGCAGAGCTATGTAGGAGATGAGCGGGCACAGGGTGCTGTGTATTAAAGGGGACGGAGGGGTGTCTGCTGGCAGCTAAATCCCTGTTTGTGGGCTTGGTGGAGCTCACTGCTGGAGGCACTCTGCTCTGTGCCCCCAGCACACACGGCCTGACATGGTCAGGGTCACGCCTGACTGCCCCGGCCTGCCTCCCATTTACAGCTGCTCCCCTTCGTCTCTGTCTGTCTGTCTGTCTGTCTGTCTCTCTTTCTTTCTTTCTTTCTTTCTCTCTCTCTCCCTCTCCCTCTCCCTCAGCTGGGGCAACTGGGGGATGGACAGTCAGAAAGCACAGACCCACACTGGGCAGCTGCACAGAGCAGGAGGACACACGTATTGGGAAAAATTCATGTAGTTTATAATTGGGGCCAAAAGTGGAGGGGGATGTGAGAAATGTTTCTGAAAGCCAACAAGAGGGGATGTATTATGCTCCTCTTGTGTTGGTTGCTGACATAAACAGACAAGCAATTTTTTGCTTTTCTGTCTACTTGCTGTACATCTCTGAAATGTAAGAAATTTAAAGCTAACCCTTTACATGTTTTAGGTTTTAGAGAATAACCAGTCACACTAGTCAAATCACTGAATCAAATCATCAAAATGTAAACTACAGTGGGATCACATTCACATAAATACATCTGTGCTATACTGTAAAAGTTTTCACTAGACTACAACTTAAAATTCATTCATTTAATCCACACTATAGGGAAAATGACACGTGATACTATTCCTTGCATTATTACAAAATATTGACATTCTGTTTATTCACAATTTCAGGCAAAGTTTTTATAAGGTCTACCAGCTGCTTCCCTCTCCAATGGCGCATTATGAAAATACTCATGTTGGCCCTGAATTACATCTGTGTTCTTTTCCTGTCTGAATCCCATTAACATATAAAGTACTACAAGAGCAAGGTTTGATAACAGTTCATGCATTAACACACAAGGGAGGACCGTGCATCCCTGCATTTCAAACACCAAACGCTCCCAAGTGCCATGTTGTATCAACAGAATCTTGCAAATCAGAGCTGCTTTGTCTTCTTCTTGGAGGAAGCCCCCCACCCCTCCCTCCTGACAGCTGACCGTAGTGTGGTTTGCCCATCACTGATTAATAAAATCTCCATTCTCCCAGCCGGCACCCAACTGGCACACACACGTTGTCTGTGGATGTTGACAACAACATCAGCGAGTGAAGCATTCAGCATAGTTACAATAGTACCGAGGGCTCGACAAGCTTCTACCACAAGCATCAGCGCTCATTTTGTTTGTTACACACTGACCAAAGGGGGGGAAAAACTTCATCGAATGGAGCAATTAGAAGCCTTCCTCCTGAAGACTCTGCTCTGCCCCTAACCTTTACACAACAGTTTACGTCAAAGGATTTGTCACCTCCACTGTGAGGCCTTCTTGGCTTTTCAAAAATACACAATAGAAGGAAAGAAAGAAAAAATGAAAAAGGGAAAAAAAAAAAAAAAAAAAAACGTCCTCCAAACCTCCACTGAGGATTTGGGCACTTATATAACTCCCAATTATCAAAACTTCTCCAGGCACCCTCACAGTCCTCTGCTCTGTTTATATGACTCACAAAATATCTAATACTGAACTGTGTATAATGCCAGTGTGGCCACATGACTGCAGCAAAGACTCTCGCGCTTTCTGCCCCACTGAGTCAGGCATAATGGGTGTCTTGAAGGCTCCAGGCTCAGGCCAGCAATGCTAACAAAGCCTGGGTGACTTGCAGGGAAGAGCATGTCTTCAAGCAACTTGCCAAAAACTCATTTTCAGGAGCACTCAGGGATTTCTGCAGGATGCTTTGGTAGTGCCATGACATGTCCGGCTTTAGATATCATGGCACGGGGGGATTTGCGGATCCAGCGTGTGTAAAGCACCAAAATAAATGGCAAGAGATGCATATTTACCGAAACAAATAAATAAATAGATTGAATTGTTTTTTTCAAAGGAAAATTAAGCTTGTGACTATTTGATGAAAATTTTGGTTGAACTGAACATTTTGAACATTTAGAGAAATTAAGTCAAAAGTATTAAAATCTAATACTTTTTTGTTGTGTATTAGCTTGTTTTAAATACAAATATTTTTTTTATGTATGGGAGATTCAAAATACCCCCAAAATGGGGAAAAAACAGCATTTGCTACATGTAGGCAGATAATATCTGTAGTACAGATACAGATAATATCTGTAGTACACCTGCTCTTGGGGGTCAAAATCAACATTTCTTCTAGAAATAACCAGATAAACAATGGTGAGTTGCCCCATACATTCTGGAGCCTGGTCCCATATCACTGACCAGGTCTCCATCACATCCAGTCTTATTTTCAAAAATCTTTATTTTTCCTTCCTCTCAAGCTTTGCCTCTTGTCTCTCTCTAGGCCAACATTAATGTACCTGTTTACCTGATGGGTGGTCTTGAGCCGGCTCAAATAAAGCTTCGTCCCCTGCAGATCTAAGTGTAGAGTAGCTGCTAATCCGATTTCAGGAAACAGCCAAGCCGCCCTCTAGCTTCCCAGCTTATTTCTACACCACTGTTGGGAGGAGGAGAGGGACAGAGTGGGGGGGGGGGAGTGCATCATTCAGCAAATATTCAAAGCCAGACTTTGGGACCACCTAACCTGTGGCTTTTATTGCCGACCCCTTAATGAGGGGGGGAATATTACCTTTTCACTGCCTGTGCTTTCTTAACTACGTTCTGCCCTTACGGGGACATTACAGTGGCCAAATATAAAGCCGGGCTTCATGGAGCCCAGGCTTATCTGGCCTCTGAAAGTATGTGAGACATGCCGGCAAACAAAGGGCCGTCTCTCCGCCAGCAAGCAGGGTGAGGGGATCTCTTTCAGTGGCCACAGATTGCTCTGTGTTCCCTTAATTGACAGACCCTGGGCGGCTGGGACAGAAATGACATGCAGCTGCCCCTGGCCTGGCATATGCAGGTAGACCACCTTTCAGCAGGGAAATTGTCTCCAATCCGCCGCTCCGTGTGGGGGTCCTTCGCCTGGGCCCCACAGGCTTGCGATGGCACACACGATCACCGAAATGGGGAGAAAAAGGAAATAACTGGCTCATAGGGTAAAGGGGCATTACACTTACAGAGATATTAAGTGAATTTGGTTGATTTTTACCATGGTTGATTTTTACCATGGAGAATACTGTAGAAATACAAACTTGATGTCTAAAACATGGACCAACCACCATCTATGTGGAAGAGCGTAAATTTGTAGTGGTTAGTAAAGTCAGAGGCTGCAGGTTGCTCCACCAGTGCTGGGAAGAGGATGGGACTCCTAGGCTCAGCCTGTGTGAGCTCTGCTCTCTCCACCCATCTGGGGAAAGCATGGCCTCAGCTGGCCAAACATGAGCAATGCAGTCTGTTCCTGAAATGCTCTTACCGTCCCAACCAGAACAGACCGTGCAGAAATATGCAGAAGTAATGCAAACTGATCATTACATGATTTATGTGTTTGATATTCTGAATATGAAATCAAAATTTTCAAGGCTATCTGCAGGACTGAAGCCAGCATACACCAACAAAGCATGATGCACAGGTTTTTTTTTTCCTACACAATACACTCTCGACAAAAATAAACTTCTGCATGCGTATCTCCATGAGAAAAATTCAACACGTATGCACTGCTGTTGGTGCTCTTCTTGATTAAGTATGTAAACTCAGTTGATGTATAAACTGAATTATTACCTTTTAAACAAGTAATGAAAAAAATGTTCCAATTAAATTTAATAATTAAATAATTTAAAGAAAATGCATCAGTAAAGTTCAAGTCATTCAGGTTTCAAATCTGTGTCTTACTGTTGTAGATTAAGAGCATTAGAGCACAGCTATGGCACATGTGTTCACTGGGTCTGCCAATGAAGCAACAGCCTTCAAAAGACTTAAAAAGGATTCTTACATAACCCAAGTGTATTTCCCCTACCGATCTCACTGTATGCACCCTAACAAATGAAAAAGATTCACTCATTTATTATATTAAGTTACTTTATAAGAAACACTTTATAACCATGCTGTACAGATGACATCAGCTTTAAGATCTTCCTCCAACATAGGCCAGTATGCGTGCACCGTTACACAGTACGCGATTGCATCAGGAGACAAGAGTGTCACCACCGATCCCTGGTGTACTGTCAGATGTCAGCAGGCCCCAGGGACTTCCCTTTCAGCAGGGAATACAGGCGACCATACGGCATCTGTCGCCGGTGCTCAAATCAGCCTCCACGCCGAGGCTCACCCTCACCACGCCAGACCTGCACTGCAGCATACGCAGCTCGTGGTCAGATTTAATAAGCTTCGTGGCCTTCCTTTTTTGCTGGATGCGTTTGCTCTTCCGTTGACGTTTGGCGTAACCAAAGGTAACGTGCACGGACACCTTCCCAACGCCTCTGTGAGATACTGCAGTCAAGCCTGCAGCGCGCCATCCGGCCCTGAATTCTCCAGACAGTGAGTGTATTTGACGCAGGGACAAGCAGGATGAGGCAGGCGGTGCAGCGGACGTAACTTCAGCCAGAGAGAGAGAGAGAGAGAGAGAGAGAGAGAGAGAGAGAGAGAGAGAGAGAGAGAGAGAGAGATAAGAGAGTCCCGTCTCACGCTGCCTCACTGTTACCTGAGGAACACCACCCAGGTCAATAAAAGCCCTCTTGTGTCTGTCAGAGCTCTTTCAGTGCTACGTTTGATGGCCCATCACTCGGCCCTCCGCTCAGAGATGACCTTGATCCCACACTTAGCCGAGTGCGGCGAGAGCCCGTAAACACGGCCTGCAGGGTCCTGCTGCTGGGCTGCCTAACAGCACAGCGCATTACAAACAAAGTTAAATAACGCATGGCTGCGAACGCGAGGGCCCGTCTGCTCCGGTCCCCCCCCCCCGCTCGCACGCACCCGCCCTTCAGGAAGTGAGTCTTCATTACCCGTCCCTGAGAACAGCAGCGCAGTGATAACTGAGCCTGCAGCAAATCAATAACCTTGCGCTTTATTGAGCATGTATGGGGGGAATCCAGGCTATATGTTTATTTGGTGATTTGAATATATCATGGGAATCTTCTGAATACAACCTAAGGGTAAAGAAAACAGTCATTTTCAGTGATGTGTATCACTAATTTAACTGAATTTAACTGAAACTGGTTTTTGTATTTCATTATTACTCAAAATGCTTGTGCAAAAAAGTGTAAATAACATTGTGGATATTCTATTACAATTAAAAACAAGAATCTAACGAATGCTTTAAAATATTATTAAGAACGTTAGATCCTCTGTTCATATCTCAGTGCTAATATGTTAAATATAGTAAGGTCCTAAAACTGAAGTGGTCAGGCCTCTAATGTGTTTACTAAAACCTTAAGGAAAACTAAGAGAGCAGCACAAATCTCCTGAGTGAGTCTTAGCTAAGTGAAGAGGTATGATGTCCTCTCCACTGACTTCTGCAGTCCTCTTAGAGAGTCTGTCTCAAGCACTTAAATGTTGTTGCAAGCTCAGCGGAGCTCTTACCAGGACACCAACAATAGACGTCACCACTAAAGAGCTTTCTGGCTCCAGCAGACGCCAATGATACTACAAAAAAAAAAACAGATGCTCTTGCAAAGCAGACCTTAGCACGTAACACTCAGGAAAAATGGATCTTTAGGCTCGGCCAACAAACTATTTTATGACAAAAGACACTTGAGCTCAACATATTTCGGGAAACTGTGTATTCTGTGTTTTTACCGCACTTGTGTTTTGTTCTGCATCGTTTTTATTATTGCTGGTTGTGTCTTTCTTTATTGTTATATACAGACAGACAGAGGCAGGGCAGAGAATAAGATGACTGAGGACAATTAAAATAAATAAATAAAACAGCTGGTCAACTGCTTAAACTAACAGCTTTATTAACTGAAAAGCGACATCAACATGTGCAACAAAAATATTGCAGTTTTCAAATCAAAAATGTAATTTCTGTTATAAATACTAATTCGTTATCATTTTGCCCCCTATGGCTTACTTACATTATTAAAACATATCTCCTAGTCGTCTTCAGCTCCATGAGCTAAAATCATCTGTTATGATCATTCCCACTCAACTCCAAACTCAATTTATCCTCCTCACATCCTGGCAATGTGCTATGCTGGTGTGGCAAATTTCACACAATAAATTAACACACAGCCAGCCTTTCACGCTCCTACTTTACACCTCTTGTGACAAACTACATACTGTAAGTGAATTAACAGTAACAGGGTTACACCCACTGATAGAGCGCTATATAT
>JAOXYF010000009.1:6612041-6638874 GCA_028565775.1 Sternarchorhynchus goeldii
CAGTTCTCCTCTCAGTTCTCTCTCCGTCACCCCTCACATCTGCTAAAAAATATATATATTTGATAAGAATGAAATCTCTATTACCACAAAATATGGAAAGCCGACAACGTCTCACGTTATCATAAAAAGATAAAGCTTCTATTGATCCATAACCTGGACAAAAACCAGGCTATTGACAGGAAGACAAAAGACATCAGTAAAGTCATTTGTTATAAATGTTGTGCCCTTGCTCTATCATGGACAGCGGAATTTTCTCACTGGAAGTGATAACACGCTTGTTCTTCAGTTTCAGCAGATCAATGTTAATATGCGGGGGGTCCTGAAGATGGATGCAGGGCGCTGTTTAACCACTTCACTGCTGATTCATACATGAAGCATTCGAAAAATCGTCTACAACTTAGGACCAGTTGAATTATATGCTGCACTTTTCTATGGCTTCCTCACACAAAGACAGTGCTAGCACACTGGATAATGATCCTGGCTTTCACAGCTGTAAACCTCAAAGTTCATGGTGGAACAACCTGACCCTCAAAATGTTTCTAAAAGTACTAGTGAAATTTTTTTTTTAATATTTTAAAATTTGAAAGTGTGTAGACACTACATATTGTTCTTGTGTGCACTTGCCCATAATATATCAAGATAGCATTACAAAAAGATATTAAGAACCTTACATTTTAACTGTTGAGCATCAACTGAAAAAAATCTTTCACTACTACACAAAAGAGCAAAACAAAATAATTACAAAACATGTAATTTTTTTTTATCCTTAAAATATCACTTCTTAACAGTGTTTAATGAGTAATATTTCCAGAAAAAATTCACCTTTAGCAGTGCGTTGTTTCACAAGTAAACTAGCGTAAAACTGGGTCTAGTCCACAAGTATTATGCCTCCTGTTCCTAGTGGGTCTTGGGGGGGCAGTGACCAGTCTGGTGCCCATTTCCTTGAGACAGGATCTAAGCGGGAGCCAGACGGGAAGGCAAGCATGGCCTCGCAGGAGGCCGGATAAGCCAGCTCTGATGGCTTGATACAGCTCCAGACCCCCAAGCCTGAGACACAGGCCACGAAGCAGGAAAAAGTTTACTGAGTCTGTCAGAACACTTCAAGCAATCATACTGTATCATAATTTTATTATAAACTACAAAACTGTCAGTTTCATAAACTTATAACTTAATGACAAATAAATGATAAGTCCTATTACAAGAATAACCTTACAGTATAAAGTGATTCCAAAGGGGGGGGGGACATAACAGAGAAAAATACAATGGCTTGGAAAGAAGTTTTACAGACAAACATGAAATATGTTGAGCAAGTAAAAAAGCTACCATATGAATCAAAAAAGGATTACATTTTTAATGCAGCTTAACATACATGAGATATACTTCATTTAAAACAGGCTGCAAAAACATCTCATGAGAACCAATGATTAATAGACAGAAAAATAGGATGTGGTGCTCTATTTGAATCAATAGTCCTAGTCTGACTCCCCCGCTCAAAGTCTTTTTATCTTTTCAAACAACATTAAAGTTAGAGAAATGTGCTGAAATTATACAATCAAGGAGTGTAAATACAGAACAGATTTGCACAATTTCTACCAAAGAAAATACAATGATTTGATTTCGACACTTACGTAATTTAATTCAAGGTATCATATAAATTTAAGATAACACATTTTGCGATGCAACAATATACATTCAAGAAAATATAATAAAATTTAAATTTGAAATCACTGTGCATGAACTGCAAATCAAGCATTAATAAAAATAATTAGAAAAGTGTTCCGAAAGACAGCTCCTGGTATTATTGTCTAAAGTTAGGTAAAAGGTAATTAATTTGGCAGTAAATTATTTGCACTGTGTTTGGTTCATCTAACGAAGGAGAGGAAATTGCAAATCAGATCTGAAGTCTTCCACCATTGTCTCTAATAAGATGGAAATCTTTTGCACTAAGCACAATATACACATTGTGTTTCCTGACCCTCCATTATAATAATGGCATGCTTGAGAGTACCTCTTGCTGCAAATATAAATCTGGAACCTCTTGCTACAAAAAGCTAAAAACATATTAATTAATATCTATATACTAGATACATCCATATCTATTAAAAAAGTTAAAACAAATAAAGAACTGGTTTAGGAAGATGCTTTAAGAGTGGTAGTAACCAGAAATAGAGCATTTAACTATTTGCATGTTAATGATACACCCTACTTAACAAAACAAATAGATTTTAAATTAGACAGATTATTGCAGTCTTACTTGAAAAATAAAATAGGACAGTAGTAACAGCTATTTAGCAATTAATAAACAAAAAGGTGTTTCCACCATTCAGTAAATGCAGACATCTGAAAATATCAGGGTGGATGAGAAAAGTGGCAAAAGCTTGTCGAAACTTTTTGCAGGCGGTATGCTGTTTAGCCACTAAAGCTGTTCACAGTAATGTGATGTGCTTGATGAGACACAGGTCCCTGCAGGCTGGGGGCAGGGTCTCTGGGCCCTACCTCATGCTCCTGGGTTTTGGCATACTGGCAGATGGGCCACATCATGCCATCAAGTGGAAAATGAGTGGATGCCAAGAAAAATTGAATGAATGGCTCAACTACAACTGTTTCTCCAAACTCAACAAAGCCAAAGTTTTAGTTAAAAGAATGCCTTTGCTATTTTGGCCTTTTTTAAATTTCAATAGATAACTGTGATGTTTTCTGTGCTGTGGATAATGATTTATAATGGAACCTTTTTAAGAATCGGAAATCATATCTACTTAATCTTTATAAATAAGAAAAGTAGGATTACACATTACAAATCAAAATATATTTCTACTGCTATAAACATAAAATGTATCAAAACCCCAGTGTCAAGAAATTACATAACAGTTCAGCGAATTAATTTCTTATTCAGGTATTGAGCTTTTTATGTATTTACTAAACATCATTCTACATTATAAACATTCTTAACTACAAGGAGAAATAAAATTATAGATCAAAGTATCACAAGCCTTAGCTGTGTTAGGGCAACAACAGAAGAGAGGAGTGTGACTCGATGCAGCCATCTAGTGTTGAGTTATGTTTGTATATGTGGAGTTTTTATATGTGGAACTCATTTTCTCAGTAATGTCCTTAAAACTGTTCAACAAAGTATAATATAAAAGGAAATCACTTTGATTTAAAGCATTTAAAAAATCACAGGACTTAATCAAAAGACCCCTGAAACAATAACATCTAATGGAACTTTAAGTATGAAAATCATGTATACCATAACTCAGTAAAGAAAAAATACATTTACCTTCTTCTGTTCTCCTTAAAAAATTGATTGCATTAGAATCTCACCTGCTTTTTTAACATTATATTTTGACAACGAACGTCAATCACAATTACTAAAAACATGAATAGTAAATACATATTCTAATATATTCTTACCCTGTGTAGTTGGTTGTCTGCAGAGGCTGGGATAGGTTTCACTCGTGTTCATTTTGCAAGACAATTCCAATACCTCCAATTTAAGAGGGTTTAAACAGAGTCCAGCCAACTTGCAATGTCTTATCCTACAATAATTATCAGCCACATGAACTACATTTCCTACCCTAGGTGGATGGAACCATTCATCTGGCAGCAGAGGACTCTAGAGGAGCAGCAAATGGAAGCACACAAACAAAGATGCAATTAACATGCAATATATTTATTATTTATTACATTTACTATGTAGAATACTAGTGCGTGGCCAGCAGCCATAGCAGCATGAACTAGTACAACACCAGCTGAGAGCCTAAGAGCTCATATCACCCTTTGCTGCTGCCAGTTCTACAGGATGTAACTGAAGGAGATAACACATGCTGATAGTTCATTGCTCAAGTTGAGACAATTAATTAATTTTCCTAAAACACAATTTGGCCTTTTAGTAATATAGGAATAAAGGATTCCTAAAATATGCATTTCTACTAATCCATTGACCTGACCATATACAGGCTTCTAAAATTGCCCATTTTTTCCCCAACCTTTTATAAAATACTAGCAAATCCAGTCCACATACATAAATTGGAAGAGGGATATCTGAACAGAGATGGCCAACTGGCTAAAGGTATCCACCAAACTGAAAATAACCTCAAATACAACAAATACAACTATATGGTCAATATTTATCACTGCCAATAAATAAAACTGTTGATTGTTTTATAGAAGAAGCCCAAGGTCTTGTAGCAATAACCTACAAAGCACATTATAGCCTATTTTTTCTTATGTAAAACCAATTAACATAAGCATTTTATAAATTTTGCCCAGCCTTGTAGGCCTACTGTATTCTCTGATTTCCCTGATAACTATGATAAATACTTATGGTAATTTTGGATAGGTGGTTTGTGCTTACATAAAGATGAAAATTACTGTAACTAAGTACGGTTGGCAAACAGTTTCTGCCATGGTGTGTGCAATTGTTAAAAAATGTCAATGGATAACAAACCTATTAAATAAATGCAATCTGTGGTGATTAGATTATGATTATTTAACTATTATTGCAATTAAAGTTTACGACGTCCTTGTTTTTGCTTTGTTATATTCAGTTAGTCGCATCAGACTATTGTTCCATAAAGATTTCCGCAGTATGTGTCGAAATGTGCTTCCACTTAATACAGTAAAACAAACATATTACCAAAAAAGCCTAACATTGCATCACATGTTAAATCTTGTAACTCCTTCTGATTTATGAATAATCCTTCTGCCAAAACCTCCAGATAAAGCAATACGAGAATAGACTTATAGCACGAGTGTGTGTTTACATTTAGAAGGAAATGATGTAATAGATTTTGAACAAATGACGGCGCGTAGGGTTAAGAAATTAGCCACTTGACCATAATAACAGATTGTGTCACCAGCACGGATTTATTCGCAACTGTCCTGTTTTTCCTTTTGTCCATTTGATTTATTTTGATCAGTTATTTAAAAGGTAAGATTATTTGCTCGATAAGTGAGTACAGCCAGATCAACAAGATAAAGATGGAAAGCTATATATCTAACTAGCTAGTTAGCTAATTGGCACATCACATTAATTCTACTGCAGTTTTGGTAAATAGTCGGCCAGCTAGCTTTGTTGGACTTAAATTAAAGTATACAACATTGTTAAGCAGATGTACGCACCATAGTTTGAATGCAAACGTTACTTTATTGGCGGCCTCACTTAGCTTACCTAGCTAGCTAGCTAGCTAACTAGCTATGTAGCTACTTAGCGGTATGGTTGCTCAAAATGCCAATGCTTTAAAGGTGTCGTTTACGTTGGAGCTCGCTAGTAATTCAAAACGCTGCAATTTACTCATCGATGTGAACGTTATTTAAAATAAGTTGACCTATCTATATTCATGATATTATCTGAACTAAGTGGCGATGGCTAAGGTGAATAAGCTAGCTAGCTAATGTTTGACTCTGCAGCTAGCTAGTTAGTTTAAAGCTCTCATATATCAACGCTGGATAATTGACGTTATGTAACTAGATATTATATGTTATCTAACTATCACCTTATGCTAGCTATGTTTTCACAGATAATTGGCGACTCTTAACTAAATAAAATGGCGCTTCCTAGCTGATAGTTATAAATAATGGTAAGTTGGCTAGCTAGTTGGTTAATTAAACGGTTGACAGTTATAACCTAATCCCCAAACGTTAGTTATTTTGCCAGCCCGCTGCATATTTTCAGTAACTACTGTTGACCGTTTTTTGTGTGTGTTTTAAAGCTTTCAGAGTTGTGTTTAGGTGTAACATTTCTCCTAAGTAGACATTTTCTAGAGTTTCTAGTAATAGTTTCTGTGTTTCCTGCCGTTTAGTCAGTTGTATGCAGGATGGAGCTTCAGAAAATCATTCATGAGGCGTTGTATGATTTTGTTCGATCGCACATACCGCATGCAGATCTGAGGTAAGTTCTTCAGCACACATTCATCATCCAGCTACAAGGAAACCAGTAAACGCTTATGTTAATATTCTTCCACTTTTTTCCACAGCACGCTAGACGACGTGCTACTTTCATATATCACTGGTGTGTTAGAAGATTTGGGATCACAGGCAAGCGTCGAGGAGAACTTTGATGTTGAGGTGTTCGTTGAGATGCTTGAAGCTTACATTCCAGGCTTTTCTGATATTGACAGGTAAGGGAGATCTTGCACACACAAGACTTTTTTTTTTTTAATTACTTATGTTAATATTTTATTGATGTATTCCAAGGGGCGGTTTTCTCAGCTAATTTGAATTAATTCCAGTTATAGTGTCGTATATTACATAACGTAATTGTGTTGTTCTTCCAGTGTTCAGGTCTGTGAAATGATGTTTAATCTGGCTTCAAAATTAGCCTCGGCACGGAACCCAGGTAAAGTATTTCGGTACAAAGTCGATTCTATTCGTTTATATTAAAATTAGAAAACTAGCCTGCTTACTTTTTACATATTTGTGAGAAAGTTGTATTGTTTTATGTTTCGTCGTACACTTTTTGTAAATCATGCCTTTTTTTTAAAGAATCTTTTGAGTTAAAAACGGGAGAAAGGAATTGTCCCATCACTCCTACTTTAGCCCACGGAGTTTCAGCGCCAAAGACGCACAATCACGCTTCACCAGTAGAGGGAGCCACAGCCAAGGTACTTCACAAAATTTATCAGAATCTTGAAAATAAGCTTTTGATGAATAAAACTCAAGACATCTTAATGAATCAGAACAATGTATAGGCTTTTAAAATGAATTATTTAATACTATTTGTATAAGGTAAATTTAAATATGGCAATTGCATTGTGTTATAATGACTTCTGCTTTATTTATGGCCTGATATTAAGGCATAAAAGGGGACTGTTGTATGTGTAATAGATGAGCACTTCTGAGTGGGATGAACAAGAACAGCACCTTCTGGAGATGTTTCCTAAGTGCAGTGTGACAGAAGCCAGAAGTGCATTGTCAATTGCTAAAGGAGACATGGAAGAAGCTGTGAGGCTTGTCATTGAGGGAGATGTACAGCTCAATCACACCCCTCCTCTCAGTGTGAGTAAACCGACAGCAGTGATTTGTTCCTTAAGCGTCTGGGACCATGAACCACAAAACGTCCTGCTGCCTTTCAAAGACATTACTACAAAACCATGCTACATATTAGCCTGAAGTACATATGACTTGCCTGCTAGAACCTATGGTAAACTAATTGTTTACAGTTCTGTCATGTTCCAGAATAAAACATTGTATATTGTGAAATGCTCACAGTTTATTTTAGTGTTGAATGGTATGTGAGAAGGTCTTAAACTTTGGAAAACCTCTGCTGACAGCATACTGATGTGAAGCCCAAAATGAGGCTTTGTCTTGAAATGCATTGTTTACATGTCACAACCATATGTTTTCAGGCAAGTCAAGCAAAGAACATTTCTACACAGGCAGACGAGAAACTTAAAGCTAGCATTTTAGAAAAGTGAGTTCTCTGAATTCTCTGATTCTTTGCACCATGTAGGGTAAGTGTTAATTCACATATTCTGTTATTCCTTGGAAGTTAATCTGTATTATTGTAATTTCAGGCAGGTGATTTCTTGTTTTACTTATTTGTTTCATGAACTTGGCATACCAAGTCATCATTTTAACACAACAACATTGAAAAGTGGTATATTTTTCAGTCCAGGCCTTATTAAAATTGCAGACCTTTTTCTTGCTTACATCTGCAACATCTTTTTCTTGCTTACATCTTTTTTCCTTGATTGCTAATGCCAGCAAACTGAAATATTGCATAGAATTTATTGGGCAATTGCCAGGATTTAAAAAATCAAATTTGATCTTATTTAGAAAATGTTAAAATACATAGACTGTTTTGTGAGTTTCCCTCTTTCAAAAGGTGTATACCAGGGATTTTTGTTGCTCACACACGTTTCGTTGCACTGTGATTAAGCCCAACGGGAAGCCCGACTACTTGAAGTCTAGATTGGAAAACGGTTCATCTGTTAAGATTCAAACTTAAGAATGTTTTTCACTGATTCATGGTCATTTGTTGAAAACATGCTTTATTCTTTTGCCTGTTATTATACACTGTTTCATCAATATTCTACTTTCCTAACTCTGAAATTGTGGATAGATGTGAAAAGTCATCATGTCCATCAGTCTAAAATTTCTCGAGATGTACAGTGGAGTCGATACGCTTTAACGGTTCATATCTTTCAGATATATGCTGGTAGATAGCGAGGAAGACAAGAAAATCCACAGACCAGTCATCCCAAAAGATGTGAGACTTATTTATTTGTTTGTTTAAATGTCTTTCCACAATGTTTACAGCTTGTGAATAAGGTAGGACATCAAAGTATAGATTCACGGTATTGAATACTTGCTTTTTATCTTGTAGGCCCCAAAGAAGCTGGTACGTTACCATGGCAGCCAAGTAGTGACTACTAAGGGGGAGCGCTACCATCTGGTAAAGAAGGATGAAACAGAGGATATGAAAAAGACTTATGTTAGCCTAAAACCAGCACGCAAATACCGCTTTCATTGATAAGTGTCCAGTGCGTGTACAGTTACTTATGGTTTGAAATTGTATTTATTACTGCAAATGTTTGCATGTTTTAAATCATTCTTTTAGACTTTTGCTCCTTTTGCATAGTTTCTCACAGATGCAATTAGTTCAAATATCAGTTTTTGTTTTCGCTTTTTCTTTTATATATTTTTGTACTAACTCTGGGTTTTAAAGTAAAAACTTTACTGACAGAAATCAAACATGCAATGAGGTATTTAAAAATCAATAATACTTCTGAATTGCTTGTTAAAAATGTGTTTATCTGTCTTTAATGTTCCTGGGAGTTATGCAATGCTCTCAAGTGTATGAAAATATTCACTATTTTTTTATGCAAATAATTACAGGATTAACAGATTTCAAGTCATAGCTTGAGTTAACTCTAGCTGGGCTCCAATTAGAACTTCAGTGTAAATCCACTTCAATGTAATTTCACTTTTCAGTTCAAGTGATCACCTTACACTGGATATAGACCACTTTAGAATATATCCTAACATATCCTTAATTTCATTAATTTATTCTGTATTGGAAGTGTGTACTTTGGTGCTCAGCCCTGCATGTTTTGTTTTTTTGTTTGTTTGTTTGGGGGGGGGTGATGGAAACTTGACTATTCATTTACTACATTTGACAGATGGTCTTATCCAGAGTGACTAGTGTATTTGACAGTATGTGTGCTCGATGGGAATCAAACCCTTTACCTTGGTGTTGATACCTTGCTCTACTGTAACTTTTATTTTTCATAACTGTACTGTTAATGTATTGCCTTTAATAATGTTGTGGTATTATTTATGCTAGTATTCAAATTGTGCTGTGTCTCAAAGATGTGATAGCTGCTACTACCATTCATGAAACTGCAAATAAAAACTTACATGCAGAAGACCATAGGTTGGGATACAGATTTTAAATTTGTAAACTTCATTTCTAAAGGGTAATAGTGGTACCCTTCTTTTACACCATAAAGAAATATTTCAGACAACAGGTCAGTCATTGAGTATTCATACTTTGTACAGACATTTCATTAGTAACTTTTTTTTCTGGAAGAGAAAATTAACATCTAATCCAAACAGTGAAAGATACTGAGGCCATGTAGCAAACCACATTTTGTGTTTTTTTTATTCATGAACTACATGCACAACTGGTTGAAACATCTCTCAGTAGCTATCCAACTCAATCAGTAAACAATACAGCAGAACAGGTTATGCAAGAAAATAAGCAGTTATTTAAAACAAACCACAAAACCTTATTGGGATCATGCTAAACTTTAACTGATATACAGGCTTAAGTACACTAGTTGAAGTGTTCTTATTGACATTTAAGGAAAACGTTTCTTTCATGGGCTGCCAAAGATGCATACAATAGCCTATATCATGGTGGTATTTCAAATAAATTCCAATGGATTACCCTTATGGTTTTAACAAATGCCAACAAGGCCAGGTTTACGTTATGTCAATTTTTTATGAATATCATTTCCAAAACTGGACACACGTTACAGTCTTTATTAATTAGCTAACAAAACTCAAAAGCTACCAGTGAATTTGTAAGTATAAGAAAATAAATGTTGCGCAATAAATAAAAATCAGCTAAGATTCACTTATGTCAGCCCATGTTAAGTAAAAGCCATTTTCTCAGACACTGTGTGTTTACTTACTCTGTGTCACTGGGTCTTTACAATTACAAAAATTAAAACTAATATTAGCATTGTCATTTTTTAAGTTAACCTTCCGTAAGTAACCAGTAGTCAGAAGTGCTTTTATGGGTATTTTTGATCCATTTCAAGTGCCCAAGTTTATAGGGTTCCTTACCCTCATTTAAGTGCTACATCAACAATTTCTTTCAATACGTAATAAAACAAATGCATCTTAATTTTATGTCAGTAATAAAAAATGTTTTTAACCAAATCCAATTAGGTTGAAACTCAACATTCATAGCACATCTGCAGGTAAGTACTGATACTGGGCAGTGGGTGCTTTTGACAACCCTTTTTATGACCAAATATTTTATTTTGTGAAACACTGATCATTTCTAAATTTACCCTTTTTTAAGTTCAAGCCATTTTTAAATTAAGAATGGGCAATGTAAACAAATCCTGAGGTGGAATGGCATATATTCACTACAGGGACAAGCAAATACAAAACAGGCCATCAGACAAATCATTTGGTTTAGTTCTGTTGGGTAGAACTGTGGCAGCGAGCAAAGAACATTAATCAGCGCTTTTGTTTGTAAAATTAAAAGAAACGCCAGCACAAACTCAGAAAACAAGCTTAATGTTAGTTCCAAGATTGACTGCTATCATCAAAGAACATTCATGTATGTATCCTGAGAGGGACTGATTAGTTTCTACCCATTCAATATTTATTGCATTCAGACAGCAAAATCATTAATGTTAATGCCTTGTAAATACACCATGTTTTCCTATCTTGCCATTACAGTCCTGAAAATTGTACCATGTGTAAAATAAGGTTACATTCAAAGAAAAATACAAGTGAAGCAAACAAAAAAAACAATACAATACTTCTGTACACAAAAGATAACAAAAAAAAGACTCGTATTTAGAAATGTTTATCGTAATCAAACATCAGTTCAAGCCGGAAAAAGGCCAGACATTCCTTCAGTGTTTCATAACAAACGTCTGACCATTCTACATATTTATTATTCAAAAAACAAAAAAACAAACAAAAAAAAAACACTCGGGGAAAGAATCAGCACCAATTTCAGAGCTAGGCCTTACTACAATATCTCTTCTGCACAAATTACTGTATACAGTGAAATTTAAACAGTAATAGAAATCATTCAAGTTAAGCTTACAAGTAGTACTGTCATAATGGCCAATAGTCTATGTGGACATGTTGCCACTTTCATGATTGTAAATAAGGACTCAGCTTCCTTATGGCACCTTAATCCGTCCTTTAATAGAATGAACTGTGAACCTCAGGTGGTACGGTAGATGTATCTGGTTTTTGAAAGGCATTTCCCCCTCCATTGCAACACATCACTCAGCAGTATGAATCACATTATACTTGTGAGGTCTCAGACAGATCAAACATGTCCCCTCTAGTGGTACCTTCCTTGAAGAGACACAAGACTAACAAGACAACAGTTTGAGGCAATCCAATCAGACCTAAATATAGCAGCAAAAACACTGCCAGGAACTGTCAGTTTAGCACTGTGAATGTATAGAGGAAACATTCACATTGATACACTATATACAGAGCCCCCATCCCCACCCCACCCCACCCTCTACAGCATACTAAAGGAAAACCAAGTTGCTGTCCAATTAACTCGGACCTTGGTCGAAACGGCCCTTTATCATCATGTTCAGCAATGGACCAACCTGTGAAATGAAGATCATTTTCAGTGACTTATTTTTGTATTTTTCAAGTTTAAAAGGCATTAGCCAGTGACCAGCTAAAGTACTCCAGATTTTGTCTTAAATTCAGAGTAGCACATCAAATATTTAGTCAGCTGAGATTCATGGCAAGTTCAAACACACCGATTTGGATTTGTCAGGGAAAATACTGCTATAAAATTGGAATAAACAAAACTTTTCTGTGCCAAACCAAACCAACGAAAATGTGTGCACAGTGCTATGAAAGAGGATCACTTAAGAAGCAAACAATTAGGTTAGCAACATTCCTGCAAATGCTTCAAGAAAACTATTTCATGTGGCAAAACAATCTAAAAAGATCCATGATCTCCTCAATACACAGCTCAGTTCCATTCTGCCTTAAACCAGGGGAGCTACAGAAATACCTTTAACTAGGTTATTGTCAGGGTCAACATACATAGGGAATTTCTCCAATGCACTAATCTTGCTAAAGAGATTAAAAATAGAAAAACATTCTGATGGACTGTTCTACTTTTTAGTACCTCGTGTGGATCTCCCAAGGCCTCTCCCAACATCTTTTCAATGTTTCTCATAATGGCCACCTTCTGATGAGCTTTCAGTGGATACTCTATCCTCTTCGGAGTGGGTGCCCCCTAAAAAAAAAAAAAAAAAAAAAAGACACTGAACTTTTCATTTGATACATCAGACAATATAAAGGACTCTACTGCAAGTTCAAAACTGAGCCCTAAGAGACAGATTTGCAGACACACAGTTCTTCAACCTGTGTATACATATAGATGTAACACCATATTGAAAGTTGCTCAGACCCCAACCCAAGATATCCAGGAAGCTAGGCACCTGTGAGGCATCAGTTGTTGCTACAGGACAATTTGGAAGGAATTTGCTTTTGGATTTTAATAGGCTATGATGCTGCATTAGGACTTTTTTCATATTGGATAGAAGTCAGCAAAGCGTGTCTGACTCGCCTGGGTTTATAACCCAATCTAAAAGCCTCTTAATTTCCTACGTCATCGTGAGTATGGATAACAGGCTTCTAATGGCTTAAGGACAATGGGAGCCATCTAGGACCAAGCCTACAAAACCACCATGCACAAAAATACCTTGTACCAGAAGTTGACTGTGATGGTTACACCTCCATTTAATAGGGACTCAATGTGATGCCACCTACACAAGCATAAAACACAAGGACACATTAAACACACCAAAAATTAATTTTAAGTAACCTATTAATTTCACTGGTGTAATCCATGATTAAAACTGCAAAAGCTTAAAGAAAACACACAGTGCAGTCTCTAACCAATTGGACTGTCAATTCTTGCTGTATATGATCCAGCAAAATTTATCCAACATGAACCAAGGACTATGTATAAACATGGTTGAGATTTCATCATGGTTCCTGCAATACATAAAAAATAAAGCTTGTACTACCATAAACTTGATACTCTACCATTTAGCTCAGTTATTGTACCTTTCAAATCAAATGGGATGCAAGGATCAAAAATTGTCACAATAATTAATTGTAGATTGCACAGTACGTTATCCTTTTTATTTGATGTGCCATGTTTTTAAAAGCTCTATACACTAATTAAAGCTGTTCGAACTATGACCCCCCCCCAAACAACAATTATTTGCATAGAACTCTTACCAGTACATGGGGATGTACAAGACATCACCTGGTCCAACCACAGCTTCATAACCCACAACATTTTTAAATTTGGGAAATCTTTCATAATCTGGGTTTTCAAAATCTACCTGCAACGGAAAAAAACACACATGCAATAAGGAATAATGCTCAACATGTGCACGCATCATTAGAATGTTAGGGTCGCCACATTCTTAAATTACTGATTGTGCCTCAAATGAGTTTAAAAGTTCTAGATATTTAAATGCAACACGACTCATATAAAAGTACAGAATGAAAAGTACAAATGTTTTTTTGGTCGCACGAACGTGGAAGTCATAATATAGCCCTCTACTAAATTCTAAAACTAAATTGCCTTACATGTTCCTAATTGCAGATCTGGCTGCGCTACTTGTGCAGATGTAGTACCTGACTCTGCCTGTCACATGGATGGTGAACAGGGTAGGGGTAGAGGCACTCAAACTGCTCCGGAGGAAACAGGATACACCTCTTGTAACCTTTTATCTGTGCAAAGAAATTCTGCTGCTCATCATAATGTGCTGGTGTTACATTACCTTCAAGGAGAATGAAGGAAAACATAAATAAAAGTGAGACGTACACAATTCACTGAAAGGCAAACAGAATCAAACGTTAAAGCATATTTGATTACATTTGCATTTGACACACTTATCCAGAGGATATACAGACAAATATTTATAATTGTAACAGTCCGTGTGCGCACCAAGAATTGGACCGATGACCTTAGCTCTGTCCTCTACCAGGTGAGCTGAAACCTGTAGGTTTTATGGACAGCTTATGGATTTGATTGTCGGATTTCATACTATACGATGCAAGCAATCAGTTATTGACAATGTTGTTGTACCTTCCATGCCTATGAGCAGCAGGTTAGATGTTAGCTGTCCCCAGTTTCTTTTGGTTTGCTGCTTATTAATCCAGTTCCAGTTGAATCCCAGGAAATCCACTACAATTTTTCGCCCAACTGTGTCATTCAGGGTTTGCTGCAAGTACACTCTATGAATCAAACAATCCATGTCAATCAATAAAAGACTCACTGAAAATTGCTTTCATGATTCAACTTTAACTTCATCCAATGAAATCACTCATTGGTCCTGGCCAATCAGATGGCCAATCAGAACCAGTCCTGGAGGACTGTTTTACTGTAACAACCAATTATGATAGTTACCTTTACCTTTGAATAAGTTCAACAGCATGAAAATCTATACACTGGTAGAGTCTAGATACACCTGACTGGGGAACTTTTTACAAATGTCTTGTTGTTTTACCATCAGATATTGACATTAAATTAGACATCATACGAGTACAATAAAACTGGTCATCTTAATAGAACACAATTTTAGCATGTTATTGTATAAAGTTCAAAACCAGTGAAATCAAAGGACTCGGCCAAAAAGAATCCAAATTGAATTTGATAATCTGTGCCCCAATCACAGTAGTTATTGGGAAAAGGCTATTATAAGGTTACAGCTACACTACAAACAAATATTCAACATAAACATGCATCTTCCTATGTACCCTTCATTTATTTACTCAGTCAAGCATTTTTGTGGTAGAATAATCTGCACTTAGTGTTGGTATTACATGTACTGCCATTTTATAACCCAGGTCTTTCTTTATAGATCGCTATTGTTTTGTTCGTTTTCCAAGACAGACTAGTAATTCCATAATTCTGTTTCTGGAATATCACTGCTTATGTGTTCTGATATTTTGCATGCTGCAAGTAACCTTTTCTACTTAAACAGCCATATATATCAGCTAAAAGACACCAAAATTTAGTGGTTCCCTTTTTTCCCAGCACTAACCATTAATGACATTTAAAGAGCACCAGCAACTCATTGTAGGCTGCAGCTGCATTTCAATTCGTGCACTATGCACCAAGTTCATAAGACACTGTACAGTGCACAATGTGTAGTTTACTACTATTAAACTACTGCATGTAACCTTTTTACTACCTAATGCCTGGATGAGTGTAGGGTAGAAGTATCTCAAACACTTTACCTTACACTAATGGAAATGACAAATTACTATCATCTCCAACAGCCCCCCCCTCTTTCCTCTATAAGCATGCTGAACACCAGTGTCATCCATACACCTCTGTCACTACCTGCAAAATTTTTGAACATCACATGCACGTTTTCACAACTGCATAAGCAACATGTCTAAAACACACCAGCCACACACCATCGTGCATACATGGACATTTTAATGCACTTCTTGATCGACTGTGCATACGTAAACAAGAGGTACTACATGACTTTACTACATTACAGAAAGTCCTTCCTATTTGTCTTGATGTTTATTCAGGTGCTCTGAAGCAGGGCAATAACACGTGTACTTGCTGCTTAGGCAAGAGGAGTGTCATTACAAGAACATCCCTGCTCAATTCACTTTACTGAGGGAGACGCTCAGTGATGCTCTGGACATAAAATCACTACAAAGCATTAAAAAGGGGTTGAACTTTGAGAAAACAAAAAAACAACTGACAGAAAAGCACAGTTCTACACAACAGACATATTTTTAAAAGAACAAAAGGTTTGTTTCAAAAACAAACAAGACACCATAAATTAAGTACACAACTAAGCTCTCAGTGTTCTCAGTGCTTTAAAGATGGAAGTAAAGATGGAGCTTTTCTTTAATTTATTTTTACATAATTACCAGTTATGTTATGACATCAAGTGGGAGTCCACAAATCTAAATGAAATGTCTAAATGAGGAAGCATTACGACAGCTAAATCAGTACACAGAGAGGTCAACTGTCTGCCTTTTAACTGCCTGAGTAACTGCTTAGTCATGCCCAACAGGCATTTTATTTCCTGGGTTGGATTTCTTGGACCGCAACAGTTTCCATAACTTTGCACACGTACTTGAACTCAAATTGGTCCATTTCAAATGTGCCCACCTGGTCTTAAAAATACTGCAGTTAAGATCGTTTTATAAAACAATCAATTCCAGAAAGAACATTTAAGCAATTCCTATGCCTTACTGATTTTAATAATAGACATCTGGACTCACCGTTCTCTTCCACCCAATTCTTCAGCTTGATGCATTCTGTCTACAAAGTCTGAAAACTTCATCTCTAATCGACGTGACTTTGGTACAAAGTTCTCAAAGTTTGACAGTTTCTTCTCATCATAATACAAGAATTTGTGATTTTCAGAAATATATACCGAAAAGTCCCCATTCCCAATGTTCTCCTGCAAGTAATTTATGTCCCACTTGAGTGCTGGATATACCAAGTTGGTATCCGTTAATACAACAGGTTCCTATAAAGAAGAAATGTGGATTAAGATGCATGTATTAAAATTTACAGCTTCAGTTATGGCTATACATCACTGCCAGTTGGTCAGGTTATAGGTTAAGGTCTAGTTGCAACACTGCCAGCATCAAATGCAGAGGTAAAAGGGGGGTGGGGGGTTGCTAACTTTTATTCATTTGTCACTTCAGTAAGAAACCTCATATAGAGAAAACGCTTTAAATATAGACTAGCTAAAGTTAGAATTATGATCACTTCCTTCCTCCCCCTATCGTGCATAATGAGCCATCATTATGAAATAGTCTCCTGCTTTGTAACCTATTCTAACGCATTACACCACATTTTAGCCTCTCTAGCTAGCTACTTATCTTTTATTGGCATCCTTGCGTCCATATAAGGTCACTTTTGTAAAGTTAATATAATCTGCTTTGTAAAGGAAATATATTCTGATTTTTTATTTCTGCATACATGACCACTATCACAGTCGTAAAATGCGAGTATATGGGAAACAGCAATATTTGGCATAAAATAGACCTTATACTACCGTTTGAAAAAGTGAGATGTGCTACGTGACTGAAGGAACGTACACTCTCTAGCACGTAGGCAGTGAGCCCGGGTGCTCCTTTTTGTGGTTAGCGATAAACCGAACAGACGTAAGCGGCGAGCGGTATAAATAAATAAATAAATAACTGTTCTACCAGCACTGAACTCAGATCTCTGTCTCTAGGATTTATATTTTATTCTCGTTATATACACTTATATAGCTACGCCTATGTGATATGTAGCAACCAAGTCTGTTTGTAAACATATCACGTGTTTTAAACCAAAGCATACGGATCAGTCTTAAAACAAAAAAGACGTTTATTCAATGGCTACTTAGCTAGAATAATACAGCTTTGAATATAACTAGATAGCCAGCTATGAAATCCTGTTTATCAACGTTGCCTATAAACGAGTTGTGGATAAAAATATATATGTACCGCATTTGTACTAGCAGCCACGGAGGCGTGGTAACCAATATTAGATTGGATGCTCGCTAAAGGCGGGCAAAATAGTAGCTAGCTAGTTTTGTCCAACTTCTTTAATTCTAAAAATAACATTTTTATTTTTACGCTACAAATGAATGCAATTTCGCGTTTCTTTTCATAACTCCCGAACGCATCTCTACAGTTACAACTACTAGCTTGTTAGTATTAGCTAGCTGCAACTCTAGCCGGCTAGTTTAACAGCTAACGTCATATCAAACTATAATAGCTAACGAAGCTAACCTGCTAGTTAACCGGGTATAGGTATCTAGCTGGGTACTAATACTTGCAAGCACCTTCATGTTTTCTGCCTTATAAAAGAAACCGAAACTAGTGTTCAGCTTCTGGATAGCCATACAGATAGCTGACTAACTACCTACTTAAATGTTACATGAACGCATTGGTAGGCGTTGGCGAGAAGTAGAGCAGCTAGCTAGATAGTACTTGCACAGTTAGTCAGGCAAACTTGCTCGCTAACCGATTATGTTCCTAGCTTGCTATTGATTAAACAGCCTGGCAAACAGTAAATAACTAAACTAGTTTAGTGTTAGCAAGCATATGTCTTAAGTTATGGTAGCTGGCTAGCTAGTGGTAGTGTTACACTGAGACAACATTTAACTTACCTCGTTAGTAATTAATATCTCTGCGCGGGGATCCGTGTGAGAAAGACGTGGGATTTGTTTCATTTGAAACGGGTACTTTCGAAGTTGTGAGTCAGTCCAACCTGAACCATGAACGTCCGAAAAAGCATTAGAACTGTCGTTTGATGTTGTCTCAGCTGGATCAGTTGCCATTTCTCCGGTCTCTCTGGATGAATATCCTAGTAGAATGAGACCGATCAACTTGTTTGCCCGATATGATGTGAACAAACGAGCGTGTGCACAAGCTTCCTAGCAAAATTATTCAAAGCTGATTGAAAAAATCTGATAACAGATTCGTCATCTTGGTTAGCTAACTACCTAACAGGTAAGCAACCATTGCTACTGGTAGGTTGTCAGATTTGTTTGGCAGAAGCGTGTGGTGTGTCTGGGTTTTCTGTGACAAACGGCGTGAAGTCAGAAATAATTGCATATATTTTTTCAAAACATTGTAATTCAGCGCATCACACACACATTCCTTAACACCTTAGATAATTTGAAAATAATTTTCCTTTACATTTCCAATGAGTATATTATGTGTTTTATGAAGTCTTTGATCCTCTCAAACCAACACAAACTCTCAGGGTATACAACTAATCGAGCGAGGTCTTTTATTTTGAAAGGAAAGTATACTAGGCAGTCCAGAAGGCTTTGCAATAGGCATATTTTACAACATCTTTGACATATTGTTTTTTAAATGCTAGATCGTATTTAATAAATTGTTTTGATTTAAACCAAAATGCAGGAATTTGTAGTTGGTATAGCGGAAACAACCGAATCTTTAAGCTTTCAGATAGTTTTAGATTCAGAACAACAGAGTTAAGCAAAATTACACTGAGTCTAGACTATATTCCATCATCTGCTTTTTCTTTTTTATATTCTGGACTACTTGTGTGCTCTAAACGCTCTGGATCAACGTTTAAATCACTCAGATTGAATTACAAAGAATACGTTTTTAATTTATTCTTTTTCTAATCAAAATAATTTAAATGTTTTTTCCTTAAAGAAACGTGAGAATTATTGCTGTATTTTTAGCACTTATATGTTTTGTTTACATAATAAATTAAGCAAATTATTGTTGATCCAATGAAAGATTTCTGGCCACTTCTGGCCTGAGGGCTTTTTATGACACAGACCAGACTCTGTGATGAAAGAGTTTTTAAGGAAACACTTATTGTCTACAAAGGAATATGCTATAGTAAGTTACATAGTAAGTACCATTACCCCATGAATATGTTTAAAAAATAATAATAATAAAAAAAAAACAGGTGCTTTGTCATAATTGGAATTATGTTTACCTATGAACTGTGCTAAACATGTTTGCTTTTATGAGACAAATTCCAAATACCTGAATAATAATTATAACTCCAGGAGTAGTGGCATAAAGTTATTAAATGTAAACACCAGTAACCAATTTACCCAACAATTACCCCCATCCTTTCACCAAACATTCACATTGCTTGCCTTTGACAAATTGTGAACCATACTGATTTTACCAAATGACTTTGACAGTTTTTAGACATAATCCTTAATGACCAATGCAATAAATGAGTGAGGGATAAAACAAAATCTCACTGTGTTAAAGGGCCGGTAACAGTTGACTTGAGAGAAACAAGGAGCGGGAGGTCATACACCATTTTGTTTGTTTGTTTTGTAAAGGCTACATTAATATGGAAGTATTGCTTCATAATGTTAATATTAATAGAGACACAGTAATGTTAAGGACAATATAGTTGATCTGACAATGCTTAAATTCATTACTAAGGTAGTCACTTTATGTACAACTTCATTTAATTGACCAGCAGATGGAAATCTAGTACCGTTCAGATATTCTTTAACATTAAAATTCACGGACAGGGGTGGGTTGTGATGGGGGCATGTAACGGTGTTACGTAATCAAGAAACAAAAATGTAACTGTATTCTGTTACATTACGAATACATTTAAATATGACGATTACTAGCAGGATTACATTACAGTTTAACAAAGATCACTTACTCAGGTTTTCTTCTTTTTCTACTTTTTTAAACAGTTTAAATCGAGTGAACTGTTACCATGACTGTGGCCGCACTGCAACAGCGTCAACATCGAATGTGGCCTGCGGTTTTTAAAACGTTTAAAATATGTGCTATGCGTTGTATTCATTCCCTGGCTGCGTTTTGTTGTTGTTTAGCTTGTTTGCCATACAAGTTGTTGCTTGGAACAGAAGTGCATTTGTGAGATTTTAGTGGTGCCTTACATTAACATTCACGACGCATTTTGAGACCTAATAGATTTGATATGAACACGGAATTTGTTTTACGTGATTATTTGCTAGTCGTGAACAAGGGATTTTCGTAAATGTTAACACGTTTATCTTGATAAAATGTTTATTATAAAAAAAGTTTATTTTGTGTTATTGATTTCGATTTTTCTCAGGCTATGTATCTGTCGTTATTACATACTAAACACCTACTTACATTCTGTAATATCCAAAAGACTTCAATCTTTATATTGACATAAACATTAGTGAATTTGTCCTAGATTACCAGAGGTGAGTTGCAAATGTTTTTTTCAACTGTAACAATTACAACAGTAGAGTTTTCTTTATCTAAGTCATATAACTCTGAAATATATTTCTAATCGGATGCTTGCAGCATACGCCTTAACCTCATCACTGCGTTTGTGTTCATACTGACCCTAACCCTCCCAAGTCACAAATCCTATTAGTGAAGGTTTCTCCTAAATGTAATTTTTCCATTCTCCAAGGACTGTATTATAACTTCACTTGGCTGAGTGTAACTTTCCTTTCTGGTGCAGCTGAAAAGAAAAATCTCTTTGCCTTATTTTATGCAAGATAACGTGTTTAATCTCAGTTTGCAAGATATAAAATGTGCAATTTTGTAAGTTAATAACACAGGTGATATCAAACATTAATTTCTGGAATAACTGGCAGTACGTGTGCATATCTGTGGATTTGCATTCCCCAAAATTTGCAAGACCAATAATGTCATTAAGTGAAAGCGGAAATGAACACTGATCTTCTGAACTATGTGAGTGGATTTAAACCTACATGTGCAGACAGCTCCTAATCTTCTGCTCCTTCTCAAAAGTGTACCCTCTCCCTCTGAACCACCTCAACCTCATGACCCAGTGCAAATTACAAGTTACATGGTTAACCACCCCATCACACCCTTACTTCACAATGAACTGAAAACACAAATTAATGTGGCCTTAAGAGATTAAAAAAGCTATTGACTGAAGCATGATATAGTGGGAATGGTGTTTGAAGATTGCATATTTTGACATGTTCAATCTATAGCAGGTTCTGTTAATAACTTAGAATTTTGTAATGTATTGTCAGAATGTGGCCATGCCCAGCTCCACTGAACACGATGGTGCCCAGTGATGGGTAATGGTGGACACTGGTGGATGATGATGGATGATGGTGGAATATTGTAACTTGGACAAAAGGAACCCAAAATTCAGACCTTATCTGGTTTGCTTTAGTGGAAGTGTCAAAGGGAAGCTTGATCTTTGCTTCGTAAATAAGATGTCAATGAGGTGCTTCATTGACACGTCTCTTAAAGAACAGAACACTTGCAGGAATGAACTTATCAAACTCAATAGAGGTTTAATCTGCTTTTTTAAAGGTAACATCACTTTTGAAGAGCCCTAGTTTTGTCAGTGTGTACTGCTGTAGGGTTGGCACTTTTGCAGGTGGGATGGTAACTGGCAAGTATTTGTTTATAAACCCTACTTGTTTAGGTACAATACTTGAACTAACTTCTATTCATGAAACAGTGTGAATCCATGCAAAGCCTTTTCCCAAAGTCCCTTTGAAGGCGACAGCCCATTGAAGGAGGAGGAGAGGGGGATTAGCTTCTCCAGCAGCGGTGCATTTCCGAAGGAGCTGATTAGCTCGCCATTCATTGTTAAATCAAGCAAAGGAAGGCCCTAGAGGAGTGAAAGGAGCCAAATAGGTGGGCTTGGAATAAAACATCCACAGGAAGCCCAACACAGGCTACATGAAGTTTCCCAACATTTTTTTTCCCTTGAGATGATGGCGTGAAAAGGAGATTAGCATACAAAATCGGAGGCAGGATAATTTGAGGGCCGACTTGGTTCATGTTTTCCCCTCTGCCTCGACAAAGTTAATTAAACTAGTATTAAATAGTAAAGAAACAACCAAGTGCCAAGGCGTTGGCAGCTCTTTGAGGATTAGTAAGATAGAAAAAAGAGGCTTTGAAAAGATGAAATCGAGAAAGGCGTGAAGGAAGGAAGAGTATAATTAAAACTTTTTTCTCATTGTTTCCCTGCCCCAGGGTTATCTAACACTAAATACAAAGGAATAAGGGAATATAAACCATACATTGAACAATAAGTAGTTTTAGGGAGATAATCTGTGGTGAATAGATAGGACATAGGTGTCATTTAATATAAGCATTCCTAGTCAAAATCTATAGTACATAATGTACTATGATAGGACATTAGTAGTGTTTTAATACACAGATTTGACATTGATAATAAGAAATAAGACGGTGCTTAAACATTTGCTGTCCTATGGTCCAAAAGGCCTGCTGTGTTTATAATCAGATATATCTGCTCACTTTGTAAAAACACATATACTTACAAATCAGTTAAATACCAATATGCCAAAAACTTAAAAATAAGTTAAGAGAAGGCACGGGTAACATAGCTTTAATTATAAAAGGATGCTGGATAAAATACAAAAACGTACTAACAAACAAAACCACTACTTATGTGCAATAAATTAAAAATATACAAAGTGCTTCATCTTATGTACAATTAATTTACAGAAATGATAATGAGTATTATTATCCCTATTTCAAAATATAAAAACATTTAGTTTAACAAATTCAATAGTGAGAGTAGAGGGAGATTTCTGTTGAAGCAAGCCATATTCGTAGTCTCATGCACTCTTATTTTGTGATTAATTTGTCTTTCAGTGCTGTTTTAAAATGCATGCTGAAAGTTGTCCAAATACATTTTAAGAATGTTCTTTAAAAACATGCTGTTTTTTAAATATTGACCCCGTCACAAAGACCTAATATTTTCCTTCTATTTTTTATCATGTCACTTTCTATGCACTTTTTTTTCACAATATCTTAAATTTCAGCATGTTATTAATAACAAAGTGTCAGAATGCAAATTACTATTTGCTGTTATCCAAACTTTTTTTTCTCCCTCAAAATCAAAGATTACACTGTACCATGTGCAACCCCATCAGACGTTATTTAGTGCTTCTTCCTTAAGCGAAGGCTTTTCTTTCGACTCGCGCTGTCGTTCTTCACTTGCTTGGTTCTCTTCACGCAGAAGTACTTGGTGACCGTCTTGCGACACTGCTCGCACTTCACAGCGCAGCACCAGTGGAACTTGCAATTGCAGCTGGACACTGTCTCGGCCCTTCGCTCCTCGACTGCGTGGCCGCACTCGCCGCACAGCCGCTTACAGCTGCGTTTCTCCCACTTGCTCAGATTCTTGCCTTTCTTTATGCACTCACGCCCTTCGGTGCCAGGCAGGCCCAGTGTGCGGTTCTCCACACAGTAGTCGGGAGAGTCTTCCAGGTGCACCAGCTCCTTACGAGAGATCAAGCTGAAGCTCTCTGCGATGGCGCCGCGGCTAGCTGCGCTGTTGCCTGCTCCTCGCAGGAGATCCACCTTAATGGCACGGTGGTACTTCTCTTTGAGGTAGTTGCCAACTTCCCGAAACTCGGGCAACTGCAGCCAGCATGTCTGGGTGGTGCAGCTGCCAGATACACCGTGGCACTTACACGTCCTCTGCATGGTTCCTTTTACAGCCTGGTTTGAGAAATGGTCTCAAATTAAAGAAATTACTAATGTACTTAGAGCACATCTCATTCCACATCAATTAATTCCATACGAATAGTTCCTCCTGTTTCATTCACTTATTTTAGCAGCAACTTGTCAATGTTTAAAGACATTTTGATTAGGTTTGAAATCACCACTTTTCAATAAAGCATACAATGCAGTCTTTATCAGACATAATATATGTCCAAAACATCCACTTTACAAAAAAGTGGAATTCAGTGGTTTAAAAAAGAGTTGGTTCAAGGTTCAAGCCTGTTTTTTTTCCTTCAACTTTTGTGTCACACAATATTTCTTGACTTCAGCCGAAACAAACATCTGTCATTTGAAAGGGGCGTCTCTTTTCTCAGAGAGGTATTTGCTCTTGATAGGAGGCAGAATCAAGGTTTCACAGCGAGCTGAATTGTTCGGCACAGGAAAGGGGAGTATTTATTTTGCAAGGCCATTGTCAACATGTTTTCTGCCATGGGCAGACCCAATGGTTAATCCATTCAGGGGGAAATGAAAAAGAATTCTTTTGCATTTTTTTCAGTTACAATGATGCTCCAGGTGCCATAGTGAGCTGACAAAACCTGCAGACGGGGCACTGGCAGGAAAAACAAAGAGCGCTTCAGCTGCATGGATGTGATGCCTGTGGCTCTCTCAAGTGCAACAAAGACCAACATAAATGTAAGATCCTTATCGCAAGAATAAAACTAAACACTTATTTGGGAAGCAACAGAATACAGAACCTTTGCAACGTGTGGCCCCCTAGGTCTTCTAATTAAGCTCGCACCACTGATCCCAAGAATCTTGAGCTAAGGTCTTGTCATAAAGGACATTCACAGGCCGTAAATAGGCCCATCTGGTACAGCGCACACACTGCTGAGGGAACGAGTGGCACCTTGCTTATAAGGCCATGAATGAAACTCTTGGGTGGTAAGCGATCATTGGAAGCACTGAAAAATGATTCAAAAGGCACTTTACATTCTGTTGGTGGCCAAGGGAGCTGCCTACATTTTCCATCTTGTAGTGTAAGACCAAATCCCCCCTCCAGACTATCTAGGGCACCCTCTCATAGGCTAAAGTCTGTGAGAGGAACTGGAGAACCCTTGTCGGAACATTCAGGATGGGTGGAAGGATACCTTGCGTCCAGCTTCATTGTTATGTAGGTTCATGGCAGCTCGTGCATCTTGCCCAGTTTCTAGGGCATCTACAAACTGCTTGGAGATGGCCTCTCCAAATCCTACATTATCACTGCATCCTCCCCACAGCCAGCCTTGGCCACCTGAAGCACATAAGCCATGTTGTAGTGGTGAGCTATGCACCAGACAAACTAGCTAGACAAGAAATATATGTTCCTTCCATGTTAGTACATTATGTAATAATATAATCTTTGAATTTCATAATGCTGTTAAAATTGTTGTCCACCACAGAGTACCTCAAATGTGTTCTTTCATATTTACAATACCTCGTTGACCATTTCTGGTGTCATCACAGCCACAGTTGTCAAAGTCTCCAAGGCTGCAGTTCCTTGTGAGAGTGTACATGACCCCAGCAGAGCTGATGGCATGCACAAAAGCTGTCTCCCGGTTTGCTGCAAATAGAAATAACTCAAATAGTACTTTCAGTCTCACCATTTTCAGTCTCACTGAAAATATACAGCCGAGTTGTGTGCTTAGATGAGAGCCTTTATTTAATCTCTTAATTTCTTCTGCATTTCATGAGAAATTAATTCTGCTGTATGATTGCTCACACATTTGTTAGCTGAATCAAACAGTGAAGCGCACAACTGGAACAAGATCATAAGTGGAAAAAGATCAGCAATAAACTAGTAAGGTTTCCTTTTGGCACTTGAGAAATGGCCATTGAAAGGAGCCTAATGCAGACCTTTGACCCACACCTTTCAGATCAAGAGGACATCAGTCTCACTGCCTCATCCTCTCTGTGACCTTTCTATTTACATTTTAACAGACTATGTTTAATCCATCAGAGAAAACAATGTATATGATCAAAACAAACAGCCAAAAATGGTATAGAATCTTCCACCTGTCTTTGTTTTGGTTGGAGTCACGAAAACAATATATTTGACTTAATACTATTTCTGTATACAGACTTGTAGGGGAGTACTATAGGATTGTATCTAATACCTACCACATCTGTCTCTGTATGCATTAAAAGTCATATAAGCCCATACTGACAAACAAACAAATAAAGATAGTAAAAGCTTTAGGATTCACTGAGGATTCCAATAGTTGTTTTTTGTTTGTTTTGCATTTAGGATAGCTTTCTCTAAAGGCCAACTTTTCTTATTTCTCTAAAGGCCAACTTTTCTTATTTATTAGGAAGACATTTGATTAAGCAAGTTGATTCAGCAAGTTCATCCTTAGGCACTAACACTCACCACTCCTCAGCCCGCTGTGGGTGGAGAGCTGGAGGGCTCTCTCTGGACAGTTCCAGCGCTCCCAGGCAAACTGATACTTGCATTCCTCAATACCACTCTGAGCCCCTGCTGCCACACTGCTAGAATAGATCAGGTAGGCCTCCTGTCTGGTGGAAGTGCACATCGCTACAGTCTTGCTGGGAGCTGTTGGCCTTTGCTGGGTGTTGGGCT
>JAOXYF010000009.1:6638974-6671211 GCA_028565775.1 Sternarchorhynchus goeldii
TATATACTCTATTTGCATAATATTGTACATATAATAATATTTAATTATTATAATTATAATTTATTATATATAGGTAGCACACAGACAAACATACTAATATCATACTTTTAATCACCTGAAGCTTTCATGAACAAAACTAAAGAAACACAGCAACATATAGAGGTTTGCTGTGTTTGGCTTTAACTATGCAGCTTGTTGAAACTGTGACTGATACATACTAATACGTCTCAAGTGGTCTAGGAAAGATTGCACTACAAACGCTCTCATAGGCAACTGGTGTTCTAATAATGACCACCCACCAAAGCCCACTTCCCTGGCCACTCAGTATAACTGGATCATAACAGTGTGAATGTGAATGAGTTCAAGTATGTAAAAGCTATGATTTTTTAAAAAAGGAACTGATCAGTACTTATAGAATGTAACATTTTTTATCTTTATCCTTGGTCCTGCAGGACCATCATCTACATCATAAAATTAAGAGCATTTTGAGGAAAATCCACCCCACCTCTCTGATAAAGATCTTGAGACAAGATCAAAAGAGCTTACCTTTGGGCCGGTCATCAAGAAATTATTCACTGACCTGGAAGACAGAGCAGCCTATTAACTAAGAACAAGGGTGTTAGCTATCACCCAAATTTCTGTATTTAAGTAATATATTAGTTCAAGTCATAGAGTTGCACCATAATATATAAATATAAATTTAGTTGTACCAAATATGTTCAAGACGGAGAGATTAAAAAAAACAAAACAAATTTTAATATATCTGAATGATTTGAAACCCAGTGCCGTCGCCTCGAAAAACGATGCAATGCTTAAAAAACAGTTTCATAAAACTAATGTTGCGAATTTTATGTACTGAGATGCTGATGGTAAACACGAAAATGGTGTCTTTCGGAACATATAAATTAGGCCCAGTTCTTCTCTAGATTTAAGTTTGGCTACAAAAGTTTATACTTCGTTATCAAATGAAATAAAAACAGTAGTCGCTACGGGTTTACTATTTTCACAATGAAAATATTTTTGGAGCAAGTCTTGAAATAAAAACATAAAAATGTAAGCAATAACTTACCAGCTGCAGCAAGATTTCATGTGAACAATCAAGATGAAAATGTAATAATAAACGTCCAAGTGTATGAACATCCTGAGAGAGGACTGTTAGACAGTACTTTACCTCGGAACGCCAAATAACCTACAAACGGGCTATATAGTTTACCTACATGCAGAACTCAGAGGCTAGGGTCTCATGTGGGAGCGAAGGGGGGCTCTGAAATGGAGCTGCTCTCATCCCAACAAGAGATTATCTGCTTAATTAAAGATTTTCCCCTTCTTACTCCTTCAGCCAATCAGAGCTATTGTACCAAGGAGAGATTGAAATGATCAAAAGGGCACCCTGGGTTCGTCTAGGACAAATAGCTGGGAAGAGCTCACTGCGTGTTAACAGTTGGAGTGAATTAATATGAAATCGGAATGGGATCACTGATCTCCTCAAGTTGTGTCTTAAAACGTAATTTAAACACCAACCTGAAAGAGTGTGATACAGTAGCCTAGCGAGTGATAATAGTGAAGGATTACTGGAATTATCACGTGGATCAAACAGTAAATGTTATTTGGATTCTTTTCTGTTGAGGAAATTAGCACGATTCTACAGAAGCAATTTGGTCAAATCGTCCCTAATCCAGGCCGTTCATTTACTTAAACTGAAAATGGTTACTTGCTGTTTTTCTATATACCTATAGACCTACAGCTTTTGGACGCATGCTAGTGTTTTAAATGTAAGATAAAGAGGATTCGTGTAATGAACATACAATAAGAAGTAACATACTAAGAACGCGTAATACGTATACTAAAGTTCTAAAAACCCTGGCCTAATTTATCAAACGGAGTGTTTTTTTGTTGTTGTTTGTTTGGGTTTTTTTTTGTTTGTTTGTTTGTTTGTTTTTGGAAAGCGGTGGTAAATCATAATAAAATGGAATAAAACGAATAGACAATAAGCAGAGAGACAGGGTGAAGAAAACGATGCGACAACATATATGCGCTTCTAATTCGGACTGACTAAAACTCTTTGTGATGTATCCTTTTCTGTGTTTTGAACCATTGTCTAGCTCCAGGGCCTTCGGACCTCTTGTTTCAGCTTCTGCCTAATGCATTTTCTTCGTTGTAAAATAAAATAATTTAGAAAATTCAGTTTTTGGGTCTGGCAATGGAAGAATTTAAAAAAGATGTTCGCGATTTTCAAAATGTAAAACACTATATTTTATAAAATCAAATGCCTTGATTTACAAGTATCTTGTAAATCAGTTTTACAGAATACGAAATGAACGAAAACATCTAAAGATAAAGTTTATTTTATGTAACTGTTCAATTTATTTCGAGTTTGCTTTTTCAACTCAGAGCTACTAGATTGTTTTTTTTCACACGTTAACCATTAATAACTAAACTATTGCCTGCAGAACCGTTTAAACTTAGATAGTTTAACTGTTAAATCAACTAATTTATTACAAAGGTGCATTTAGTGACAACGTGACACTGTTTTATTTTTTTATTTTTTTCATGTGATGTGTGTTGGTTAACAACATTCCAACAAACAGTTCCAAGAACAACGTCAATAAAAGGCTACACGGTGAGGATAATCAGAAGGCTATGAAAGACGAAAAAGCAGTTGGAGCCGTTGTCTTGATTTGCATCCTGTTCAGTTTTGCGGTGTAGTAGCTTACGTGCTTTCAGAAGATGGCGCTAATGTACCGCTGCATTATGAACGTTTTATGGTGGCGGTCTGTTTTCACGAGTTTGAAAGAAAATCATTAAATTATTTTGGTAGTACCTGACTGACCATTCAAAGAAAAAGAAATGTTTGATAAGACACTAAAATGCCACAATCTTTTTAATAAATTAAGAAAAATACAACAGTAATACTGATTCAAAAACTCAAAGCACAACCGCTTATAGAAAATGTATAAAAATAAATTTGACTTTTTAGCACTGCACCCAAAAGACAGGGTAGAGACCTTGGGGTTTATTTTTTATTTAAGTCTTTTAAATATACATGTTCTCCTCTTTTGCTCAAGACTTCCTAGCATTAGGAAGCTTTATTATTTTATTATTTTTTACTTTTTTTCTTTGTGCTTTGTGATTATGGAATAGTACAAGGGAGGTCATTATAGTTGTTCTTAAGAGTAACTATAGTTATTACTGTAGGGTTATTGCATTCCTGTGTGTAAGGTCATAAGGTCATAAGCAGTGAGGCCAAATCTACAGGAGTTTACCGATCTGAAATGAACCAACCCATTTTCTTTCTGGATTTTGTTTTTACTATATGGGGAAAAATCCTCCATCCTCCATCAGAGCACCTTGAAGAGGTGATGAACACAGTGACCCCCAAAATGATTAAAACCCTTGGTAAATATGTACCAAGTAAACCCCAGTAAAACTTACACACAACTTTTTAAGCTTACAGCCAGCTATGAAGTTTGGTACATAGGGCTGTTTGACTTCCAACGTCTATAACAACTTACAAGACGTCACAGAGTTCCAAGATATTTTATGGCAGAGTCCGTGTGACAGTCTGGCTGGGGACTGTCCAGTGTCAGGGTTCTAGGTATCTCTTCCATACAAATATACAAAAAATGACTGATTGAACGCAAACTTAATTTACTGTAATGGAGATCCTAGTATCCTAACACACCTCACCAAATATGTGTGGGCAGAGTTGAAGAGGAGCAGAAGGCCAAGAATTCAGAGTGGTATCAAGATATTTTGTATGGCACAGAGTCTCTGCACCCTTGCTTCAACTTATTTCATCAGATGTAGATGAAAACTTGGGGTTGTGATTCTGATAAATGGCTGGGGCAAACTAGCAATTCATTAAACAGAATCTTTAATGAAAACAAACCAATGTCTGGCCTGTATTCATATTGGAGCATCTTAAGAGACAATCATTCTGAAGGGCTGTTTAAGTTGTCTTTTTTATACTTGAATTACAGAAATCACTATTACAGTTCAATTTAGTTGATTTTGGGCACAGAAACATTTATACATTTTACACATATTTGACCAATAGCTTTAAAACATAACATATTTTCAAAGGTAGTTTCACAGCAGTTTCTATTTTAAATTAAACCCAGAAGTGCCAAGAAATGAATATTATACATATGCAGGTGTTACATAAGCTATACTTGAACACTTTGCATATTGGAATGACTTTAGTCAAAGCTGAATTTTACTGCTTAGACAAGCATAAGTATTAGGTCTATCAGAGAAATGCCTTAAGGAGCTATACAACTGTTTAAGAAATACTCTTGTTCCTGTCTGTGAAGCAGAGAAGAAACCAACCACTGCACAACTCACTGAAAATATGGTTAAATGGTGAGCTTGGCTTGTCGTGATGCACTTTGGCTTCTGAAATGTTTAAAACAAACTAGCCACTTTTGTGACTGCCATCACCAGTGCGCTGGACCCGAGCCCTGACTGCATCATAAGAGGTCCTCTTGCAGTCCTTGGCCAGGCCAAAGTAACACATTAGATCAATAAATCCCTTGGTGATGTTCAGCCGACTGCCAAACTCGCTGGTTGCATAGTCATTAGGGAATGTGTGGTGGTAGTTGTGGAAGCCTTCTCCTGAAATGAAATAATGAATACGTCATCCCATTATGAAAATATCTGGGTAAAAGTTCACAAGTTGTCTGATGTGGTACCATAGATAAATGTAAGTTGAGATAGGGTAACCAGTTTTTGTTGTTTTTACTGCAGTCAGAACTGATATCAAACTGAACATCTAGACTCAAAGGAACAGAGCAAACAACCTCACATCACAAAAAAAATCTCCCCGAACAACTAAAACTGAGTGGTTGTGAATGTGTCATCATTAACAATTGTTTAAATACACTGTTCTGAATGTTCCATTAGGTTTGCCTCTTTTCAGAAAGATGTCTGTGTTATGCTCTTATCATTCATGTAGGACTACATCATGATAAAGCCCAGCCTTATTACAATTCCTTATTACAATTCCTATCAGCATTTAATGCATCAACATCATGTACAACCATGAACAGATTCTAGGGATGTACAATTAAACTTTGTTAATTGTACCATTATGTGGTTAAAATATACAAAGTATAAGAGCAGAAGTAATATAAATGTGACAAAACAGTGAAGTCGTACCTACAGCACAGAAGGCAACAAGCTTGTTTTCTCTGGGTCTAATGTTGCAGTCATAGGGCCTCATACCCCATATGTGGGCAGCACTATTGACCAGCCAGGTGAAGTTGAGGACCACAGCATACCTTAGCAGGCCTGGTATGAAATAACTCACCCACAAGCTCTCCCCCCACAGGTACCAAGGCACCACCGTGGGAACGACAAAGCACATCACCACCACAGACAGTTTATAATGCCTAAAGGAACAGTGAAGAAATTAACTCACAAATTAGAAACTCAGAAATTAAAATTCAAATGTTAACTCGCATGTTCAACTTCAACCTGCAAAAGGAAGACAGCGAATGCAGATAACAGAATCATTCTGATGTTTCAACCCAACTGCTTGACCAATGTTTGTAGCTAAATACTTGTCATGACACTTGCTAGGTATGACTTCTTGGCCGTATCTAACAAATCTGAACTATGTTAAACGTGACCATCAGTGCTGTTGCTGTAAAAATGCTGTCAAGCTAGTCAAGCCACTGCCTGATTTGCTCCATGAAACATGAGGGAATCCTTTAATCAGCCGAGATGCCCTAATCCCTTTTTCAAAGCAGTTCAGGGCTATTGTAGGGTGCCATTCATCAGAGTGGATCGGGTGATTCTGTGCTGTTTGTTCACTGGCTGTAGCCCGATGTGTGCTTTGATACAGACAGCAGCGTGGATCAGCATTATATGCAGCACAGATGCCAGAAACGCATTGGAACAAGCACCACTGTGTTTGCACCACTCTTACACAGCACCCCTGTCCTGCCAATGTTCCTCTACTATGGCAAAGGAGTTAACCAATTACCTTCTGGTAGGAAAGCACCTCTTGTAATTCATAAATCAAGTCAAGCCCAAGTTATTACAACCATACTGTTAACTGCATAGCTAATGGTTCATCTAGATAGTGTTTTGACTCCCCCCCCTCCCCAAAAAAAGGTTAGGAAAAATTATTTAAAAAATACAAATTTAAAAATCATAATTGTTCATACCTTTTCTGGAACATGACAACTTCATCTGCCATAAGGTCACTGAGATCAAGTTTGCTCCCTTTCTCAATAACATCTGGGTGCTTACGAACCAAAAGCCAGCCAATGTGAGAGAAGAAGAAGCCTCTTGTGGCATTGTGTGGGTCTGCACTGGTCTCTGAATACTTGTGATGGACACGGTGGTCTCTAGACCACTCAAAAATATCATTCTGAATGAACAGACATTGCAGTGATTACAGTATCATTCTAAGCAAAGCACCATGAAATGTGCATCAACCATGAAAAAATAAGGTAAAGCTCATGCAGTGCTATGCTGCATTCAGGATTAATGTGTTTTTTCAGGCTAAATTGGAGCATATTATCTGATCATAGCCCCCAGAGTCTACATACACATTTGATTTTAGACCCCCCCCCCCCCCGCCCTGTTGAATTGCTTCATCTAGTTACCTGAAAAGCCATTGAGTTTGCAATGGCTAAGAAGATTCTTAATGGCAGTTTAGCCTTGTAGGACCTGTGGCTCCAGAGTCGATGAACCCCTGCTGTTATTCCAAAGGCACTTATCATGAAACATACAAACGCTTAAGGGAAATGGGAAAAAAATAAAGTGGAATGTTAATTTAACCTTCGTTCTATAGAGTTGCCTGTATTTTGCCTCTATATCTGGGACATGTGCCTTTCCTCCTCAAAGATGCTTTGCATGAGTGCTGAATATCTCTATGTGTTTTCAGACAAGGCTGCTTAGACAGTGAGATCCCAGGGGTGAAAGACATACTGTTATGAGCCTGCCCAGATTACAATGGACTGCTTATTGAAATGCTGATTGTGCATTGTTCAATTGGGTAAAATATTACGCAGTACAATGACGCCAAAAAAAACCCGCAACAACGATCAAACAAAACCACAGCAGAACACAATTTTAACTGTTGGCAAGGTTGCAGAGATTAAAGTTTCCTCTCTCCTTCTCTCTCTCACATAAGCAGTCATAGTCTCTCCTATGAACCATATAGCACCAAAAAAATCCAACAAAATGTTATTTTAAAATATATTTGTATTTGTAAACTGTGTCAAAAAGCCAAATGTGACCAATATTATGCACTTGGCCATATAGACAATATATTATGCGCGCATCCCATCCCGAACGTAACTGGAACGCCCTCTGGCTCGAAATACAGAAAGGCTTATTCCAGTGCATATCACTGCGTAACCTATCAAAAAGGTCTTCGCCTAAACAAGTGCATAGTGTCAGGTTGACAACGTATTTGCTTGTGAAATACATTGTAATAGTACACTCACCCCATAATACTGTCAATGCAGAGGCGGATGTCATTATTAACAAGCCGTAAATAGCTCCGATGTGGAGTAATGTCATCAACACAACGTTTCTCCACACTATCTTTATTGGTGGTTGCGGGCCGTCTTTCTCCTTGTAAGATTCATCAAAAACGTGGTCATCCAAGCTTGTTTCGGTAATTTCTTCGGGATTTCGTTGTCTAGTTTGGTAAGAATTCTTCTTCTCTGTATCGGTCATATTTTCACAACTGTCCTTTAACAACCGCGTTCTGCGGAATAGAAGGCATCATTTCTTACAGGAAACACCATTACCAATATAGAAGAAGAACAACAATATTCATTTAGATCCTTTATGAGTGGTCTCTCATAAAGTGTGCCGACACCGCGTTGATTACAGCCTAAGGCAGAACACACGACGATTAAGATGTGATTCACTCCGCTTACCTTTTGTTTTGGAGCAGCACCGGTGATTTAACATACAAGCAGAGCTGTACCTGCAGTGCTTCCAACTACTTACCTAAGCAACTAGATTCTTGTTGATATGACGTTTAAATAATTGCAGTAACGGGGAGGATTAGCTGCCACCTATCCTTGCCACTTTCATTGGTCGCTTGATCGTCTGACGTTCACCCTAAAAGACAATATAAACAATCCTGCGACCACCCCCCACCCCACGACATTAACATGATGCATTCTTACTTATATCTTATACCTACCTAATATCAACAGTATATGGGATCTATTTTAAGTTACAATATATGTCCTTACTAGATGATAAAGAACAATGCTGTTTAGAACTTTTACAGAGGTGGTTTGTGTAACGGATGGTCGTGCTTAGTACAATAAGTGAGGCAGGATGCCAGAGCTTCGTAAAAAAAGCAGTTTATTATAACGCTCAAAGTAAAACTAAGGACACGGCGACAATACTTAACGTCGGCAAAGACTGACAAACAAGGGATGACATACACACGCGCGAATACACACGCTAGGCAAGATAGGTGAAAGTGATAACGATAACAACATGCACATTAAGACGACACGCCCATGACACAGATGTATACACACATTCATACACGCACACGGAAATATACACAGAGACATACACACAAACACGGGATAAGGGAGGAGAGGAGGGCGGATACCGTGACAGTTTGAAGCAAATGTATTAACGTAGAACACATTGTAAAAATCCTACTGCAAATCTCTGCTACATCGCACCAGAACTGTACAAGTGCCACTTGTTTAAAATTCCCATTTGCTCGCGCTGCAAAAGCGTTCTATTAACTGGCCTACTATTATTCATGTTATTTAATTTCATCACTTTGATAATGATTTATGTTGATTTAATCCAATGATTCAATCCGAAACCCTCTGTGCAATAACAACAGTTCCGGAATTCTGTTTTTAAGAAAAATATAGCGGTTATACAGTGTATTATGTCCACTTTCACCAGGTTTCACTTTCATACCCACAGAAATTAATTTCTGGATTTATAATTTAACGAACAATATCTTTAAAAACCTGAATACAAGAAGATGAATAGATTCATTTCGGGTAGCATTCATAAGCAATAAGAGTTTGACGTTCTTTCATACGAGTTTTAATCAGCGGATTGAGAGACCTATTGCAACAGTTTGATTATTTGTGTCAGCTTGTTTCTTTGTCAGTCTTTTTATATAGATTTGTAATGCCTTTCGAAAAATGAATAAATTAATACAAAAATATTCACCATTATTTTTGTCAATAACATTAACTTCTCTTCTGCATGCACATCCGACTATTTAAAATGTTTATTTGAATCTTCTGTCATCATCATACTATATCACACCACTCACATGGGTCCATCTATCTGGACTAAGCAAACAGAATCTATGAAGCAACACTGAATGTTGATTATCACAGAAAGCAAGGTTACTCTAGAACTACAGGTTGTTCTAGTTTTATACATAAATATCCTTTCACAAATGCTTCAGACTACACCACAACGCAAAAATAAAACATGACTTTTATTTTATTAAAACTTTCAATTATGAATGCTGTTAAATACTGCATTATATTTTGCATCCTCTACAAATTCCTGAAGTTCAATACCAATTACCTTCCTCATCACTGTGGATAGTGAGAGGAACAGATGCCACCCATCCTTTCCACCTTCATTGGTTGCTTGATCATCAGACACTCGTGCCGAAAGACTTTTTCAGCACGAGTGTCATTCAGCACACAAGCACAGAGAACAGCCGATTAACCTGACGACCACAGGAATCTCACTTTAAAATTTGATACCTGGCACACGCTACAATAAATGTTCAGTTAACTACTCTATTTATAATTACTAGATTGGCTCCAATAATGAAATGCAAAACACCTATGCTATAACAGTTCAGTAATTCCAATTCAGTAATTAAGAAAAATATAGTAGTGGTGCAGTGTTGAGTTAGCTTAATTCCTAGATTCATAACTTAAGGTCTAGTCTATCAAGCATTCCTTAGGCCTGCAGATGTCTTTCACAGCAAATTCTGAGCATATTCTGCCCATGGAAGTTACTTGGCCCGGTCAGTCATGGCAATAGCTCCTGAGCAATCCACCTGAAGCTCCTGGTTAGGCCTCTCAGTTTGCCCATTTACCTGTGTTTTGTATCCAGAGGTAGAACTTGGTGACATCCAATTTAGACATTATCCAGAAGACATGGGTGAACAACTCCAATGTCCTAAAAGCAGTAGGTAAGCATGGTATGGGAATAAACTAACATGATTTGAAAAAGCTATCCACCACCATGAATATGGTTGTTCAGCTTTGTGATGTAGGGAGGTCAGTGAGTCTACTGTCATGTCTGACCATGGCCATACAGGTACCAGGAGTGGATGGAATTTAGCTGCAGGTCTAAGTGATTTTGATATGGTGCATACACTGCAAAACCTCACTATATTCTCCACGTCTGCCTTTAAATCAGTAGGTACGTCTAGAAGCTGTTGTGTCCTCTTTATGCCTGCATGTCCTCTGGCTAGTGATGATGTGAGCTCAGGTATCAAGCTTCTCACAGAACTGGGAACATGGTTCTTTGTAGGCAGACATGTCTAATGAGCGGGCTTTTGTTCTGTAGCAGCCACAGTTTTCTGAAAAATCTCAGAAGATATGGATCCATCAAGCATGAGGCAGGTAGAATAAAAGCTAGTTCCCTGTGAGGAAGGAGCTGGGTGGCATTGCATTTGCCTAAAACCACTCTCAGGGACCGGTATTCAGGCAGGACATCAATAGCATGGATAGACTCTTAACTTTTGATGTTGTAGCACAAGGCAGACTGAGACAATTCATGATACAGAATGGGGACCAGGAAATGTCAGGGTTTCTGCCAGGGAACACTATGTCTAACTTTATGTAAAGGTGATCTAGTAACTGAACAAGACATTCTGCTTTTGGTTTCTTTCTTCACTTTTTTAAATAGCAGATCAAATTATTAGACTCATGAGGTGCTGCATTTTTATGTGCTCATTGAGTCCTCGGTGGAATGTAATGCAAAGCCTTGTCTCATTCTATTAACTCTCAACAGCAAGAGTTTGGAAGGGTGTAGTTAGAAGATGGTTGCATGTCTTGTCTTAGATGAAGGGTGACTGAAAACAGACGCAAAGAACCCAACAAATGCATCATAATACATGGTTCCTGTCTGACCACACTCTCAAATCGCTGTAGCACAATACAATGCTCTGTCAGTTAGCTGCACCAAAAAAAATGTGCATTTAGAGAAAGTGCAATCAAAATTTCAGGCAGAATCAACCAGAGGAGTGGTTGTACATGACTGTGTGGGGCTGGTGAGGCCTTGACTGGTATGGGGAGGGTGGCAGAGGAGCTACAGAAGCAGCGGTAACACACCTGGGCCAACTCAACGTGGTGATTTCTGTGAAGTCTTCCTTGTTCAGGGATGGCTCAAGTAAGGTCAGCCAGGGAAGCTTGTATAGACTGGAGTACACTCACTGCTTCCATGGTTGGCAAAGTCTTTTGTAACAAGCTAACATGAAGAAAGTGATTTCTTGTGGAATTGTATTGCAAAACAAGGTCTATCATCAGGGGCAAAGAGGGATATCAAAGGCATACAAAAGGCAATGTTATAAAACAGTCAAACTTCCTGTTAGGGGCAAACAGGGATATTGGATGCAGCTAAAAGGCTAAATAAAAAACAGTCTAGTAAAATGGGTAACAGCCAAAAAAATAAATAAATAAATAAAAAGAAATTCAACAAAAATTCAAGAGATAATGTCCTTAAGGTATATGCAAAGAAGTGATATGTAATCAGTGGATTGGCAAACCAGAAAAATAAAACCTGATAGAAAGCATAGCAGGGAATTTGACAAATTCAGGCAAATGAAGAGATCCATTTTCTGTAGCATCCATAAGAAACAAAATCAGATCAACTGTTTCTTATGATGTACACTGTTCTACCTACTTTCGTAAGAAACTGAAAATTATACAGAAAATACTGAAATTCTGCCTCGTCTCTGTAATCTCTATTAGGTAAAAACTGACCATCTTTCTAATAGTCTTTTTCTTACTTTATGTACATTCTTGCACATTTTAAAATGTTTCTATAGATCTACAGCAACACTGAACAAGATCAATTCAAACCTAAATGCTACATAGCTCACTTACCACAATACATGATCACAAAACACTGGTAGGTTTATTGTGTGCAGGAGTAAAATACCTGAAAGGTCAGACTATATTCAGTATGTTTTTTAACACCCCTCAGCAATTACTGACATGCTCAGTTAATCTGAACAAAAAATATCTATTTTTTTTGTCATTGTTATTTCACAAAACAAATAGGCCATGTAAATGTACAACATTTCAAAAGACGTATTGGTCAGCAGATTGTGAAATCCATTGCAACATGTTGATTTTTTGGCATTTTTGTGCAGATTTGGAACACAGCAATATTCACCATTATATTTCACAGTAAAATTCAGTTCTCAACTGCATGCATATTCAATTTTTAGGCTAAGGCTTAATTTTAATCTTTGGTCATCATTATACAAATATTACAATTAACATGGGTTCAGCGTTCTGGACTAGCAAACAGAATCTATAAAGTAACACTGAACTCTGATTATCCAAACAAACTAAAAAGCAAGGATACTCCAGAACACCAAATTGTTCCAGTTTTACAATTATTCTGTATTTTCACAAATGCTTCAGACTACATCACAATGCAAAATTAGACACATTATATTAGCTAATGTAAGGATATTAAACTTTAAAATTCAAACATTTGTTAAACAAACACTAAGCTTGTTTTTAACATTTTTGACATTCAAACACAATTTTGATGCAAATCCTACTGGTGAGTTTTCCTCCACAGTTATGCATTTTAACCTATCGTTCAAAAACAAGTATCAGTTCACAGTGTGGTGTGTGTGGAAACATATCTACAGGGACAGCAACAGTTGGAATAAATGCTTCTCCAGTGAGCTTCCTTTGCCAATCTGGCTTTTCACAAAGCTCTCTGAAGTTTCTCATCGCTTCTCCTTCTGGTTTGCAGGAAACATAAATAAGTCTTCTTATGGCTGAGTGGTTGCGCAATGCTCGTATTACCCTATAATGCAGACCTGCCCTGGATGGATTCACAATAGCTGTGAGCCCCCCATTAGAGCACAAGGTGGGTATCAGGTTTGGAAGAACAGCCTCTGCTTTTCCTGAGAGAAACTCACAATTCTGAATGCCATTAAATGCTGCATTATATTTTGCATCCTCTACAGCCTGCTGAAGAAGTTCAATACCAATGACCTTCCTCATTCTTGTAGACAGTGAGATGCCAATAGCTCCTGTACCACAACACACATCCAACAAAGTTCCTGCCTCACAGGTCTTATTCAGCTCTGCTATGGTCTTATACAAGGCTTCTGCTGCACTTCTGTTCACCTGAAAGAAAGAATCAGCAGATATCCGGAATTTCAAGCCAAGAATCTCCTCATAGATATAGGGTTCCCCATACAGGAGCTGGTATGGAGATTCCTCATTACTACATCTGGTCATGGCACTCTCCTGGAAATAAAGAGAGTCCAGCTGGCAAATTGCCCCAGGACCATTTGTGAAATAATTTACTAGAGCTGTTTTATGGACACCTACCTCCTCAGGAGTTAAATTTTGGGGATGGAAGTATACTATGGCCATGGTGTTACCAACAGAGTTTGTTCTCACTGTAATTTCTCTCCAGTGACCTCCATCATGAAACAATATGCATGGCTTTAATGGTGAGAAACGTATGAAGTCTTCATAGCACCTTCCAACCAACTTGTGTTTTGATGGCATGTTAAGAAGATGGTCACCATGAACACAAACAATGTTTCCACCTTTCCCAGTGCCAATGTAAAAACCTACAGTCTTTGGATTTCCATCTACTCCTACATTTACTGAAAAGGATGATTTATTACGGTATCCATCCCTCACTGGTGAGGGAACTATGGGAAGTAGAGGGAAAGGGAGCTCTTCCTTATTGGATGAAAATGATGAGTTCTGTACCAGCTGATTTGTCATCTTAAGTAAGATATTGTGCAGCTGTTCCTGTTTCCACTGGAGCTGCTCCTCATAGTTCAGTCGCCATAAAGGAGTCACAGTGTGAGCTAAAATTTCCTCCCATGAGAGATCCTCCCAACATGGAGGCTTGAGTTTCTTTAGTTTCTTTTTCTTTTCAACGCTGCCAGTAGAAACTGAACTACGATTAACTGTTTGGTAGCGAACGGTTGATCTCGCTAGGATATCAGCACGTTTTAACAATGCGGTGAACATAGTATTCAAGCGCGTTTTCATATCACAAACACTGAAAGCTGAAATCACCTGCGTACTCTTAATACTGATGATCAAACAGTCTTAAGGTGAACGAAACGCAGCTTTTCTTTACCCCACACCGGTCAACAATATCGATAATTCTTCCTTTTTATCTCCCCGTGCTTGTAGCAGCGTAGCCATGACGCATTATTTTTGCTCCTAGTTTTTGTAACGTCATTATGCGACGTCTAAGAACCAGTTCCGCCGTCGCAATGGAATCAAACAAGGACGAAGCGGAACGGTGCATTGAAATATCAATTGCAGCTCTTCGAGATAATGAACCCGACAAAGCTAAAAGATTTCTGGAGAAGGCACAGAAATTGTTTCCTACCGAGAAGGCGAAACGTACGTGAAGATTTGTTTCAAGTATCATATCAAATCAGGGAATAGCCACTTGAACTAAATCTGTTAGCTATAGCTAGCTTGTTGGCCAGCGTTAACCAGCTTAGCGGTAGCTTAGCTGCTAGTTAGGAATCTTCAGCTAACCATTTTGTGCGCACGCGCGTGGGTTTGGACCATTATATTTCATATTACAGTTTTTGTTGTTGATGGGTTGTTGTCTTTTTTATGACATGGCAGTTTCGGCTTGTATTTGACTAGGCACTAGTAGCCAGATTACGCTATCTAGCTGCCGCATTAGCTAGCTAATGTTTCCACAAACGTTAGATACAGCTGTCAGATTTTCACCGTCAGATGCATGAGTTGTAGCAAGGATTCGTCTCCTTGCTTGCTGTTAACTACAACTGCAGCTGCAACCAGAACTGGTACATGCCCATTTGCCTCATATAAGGTGTTGTTATAGGTTTATTAGAGTCTATATCTCCGAATGGAAAGGCACACAACAGTTCCAGTAACTGTGGAGAAAAGGACGGCATTGGTTTAAAGCACAAAACCAACAGTGTTGGCGAGCAGGTACCAGTGGAAAGTGCCACAGACGGAACCAGATCATACACACCAGATCAACTGGATGCAGTCAAAAGGTGGGTAGGTGGGTGGGTGTTTGAAGGGTTTTTTTTTTGTTTGTTTTGTTTTTTTTTTTACCCAGACCCCCCCCCCCCCAACTCCTCTGCCATGCTGATTTTGCTGCTTTTAGTTTGTTTGCTGTATTGTTATATTTTCCTTTGTAATTTATAAACATATCCTACCCTTTTAGGATAAAAAAGTGCAAAAACTATTATGAGATTCTTGGAGTCAGCAAAGATGCCTCAGATGATGATCTGAAAAAAGCTTATAGAAAGCTGGCTTTAAAATTCCACCCAGATAAAAACCATGTCCCTGGTGCTACAGAGGCATTTAAAGGTAAAGAGTCCTGCTTATGCTTTTTAACTTCCAGCTCAGCTTTCACTAAATAAACAGTAAACCTTTACTGAGAATGTCTGTCTGTATTTGATATCCTAAAGCAATTTTTCTGTTCTGTTTATGGTTGTAGCTATAGGAAATGCATATGCCATTCTTAGTAACGTTGAGAAGCGGAAGCAGTACGATCTTTATGGTGAGGAGAAAGTCCACCAGTCACGCCATGGCCGTTTTCATCGTGGCTTTGAAGCAGATATCTCTCCTGAGGATCTCTTCAACATGTTTTTCGGAGGTGGATTTCCATCTAGTAAGTAGGCTAGTAGGCCCCCTGTGCAATTTTTGCTATGTTTTTTTTATTTTTTTTATCGTCACAGGCATGTTGAGTCCACTGTCGTGGACTTCAAAAAAAAAAAAAAACGCATTTCATATACATGCATATTGAATGACTTTGGAAACCTGGGTCATAACTATTTGAATGACTATTCTCCACAGGTAATGTCCATGTTTATAGTAATGGCCGGATGAGATTTGGGCATAACCACAGGCAAGAACGACGAGAACAGCAGAGAGATGTAAGTGCTAGTATGTTAGAAATGCCTTCTAACTAATTAATTGTTGTATGTAAATAACATTAATGCACATATATACACACACACACACACACACATACATGCATACATGCACAGTCGCAGTGTCTTGCAAAAGGAGCCTATTTAAGCCTCTTAAGATCAGTTTAGACTGTTTAGACTACAAGTTTGTTTTTTGAATCTTTTTATATACAAGGTCCTCTTAATTGAAACGGTCAGACTGTGAATCTGAAATAAAGCTCTTAAAATGAAGACAGTTTGGATATCTCCATCATTATTGGATCAGTTATGATCTGCATGTACCAGCCAGGCACTACCTGGGCCATCAGGGCTGTCTCTCACTGCTCAGCATAATGGAAACAGGTGCTTTTCCACAGCAGGTATCGGCGATCTAGTTAAAAATGGATGAATGGATTGTGCAAAAACGCAGGGAGGTACTGTAAAACAACCAGCTCTAATCAGCTATAAATAAATAAAGCTTAGGATAACCTTTTCAGCACAAAGATAATTCTGTCTAAGCACAAGGCCAAAGCAACACAGGAGTGGTTTAAAAACAAGAAGGTGAATGTAATGCCAATGTCCAAATCTCAGTCCAGTTGAAAATCTGTGGCACTTTGAAAATTGCAGTCAACAAGCATCACCCAACAAGCCTGAACAAACTGGAGCAAATCCGATGGGAGGAATCGGGAATTGAAGCTGTTCCCAAACTCTGTGCAAACCTGACGGAAAGTTTGCTGTTATGGCGGGTTGTACCAAGCATTAGTCTGAAGAGGTTGAACATTTATGCCAACAGCAGTTTTCTTTTTCTTTTTTTATTAGATCTGACAAATATTGAGTTTGACTTTGAAAGTTTACTGGCTGGAATAACGTTATTCCTAAACCTGACTAATCTAATGACCTTAAAGAGGGTTGAATATTTTGTAAGCATTAAGTAAAATATGGGTAAAAATTAAACAGCGTGTAACAATTTCTTGTTCTGGTTTTTCCTCATAATCTAGGGAAGCCTTGCTTTATTTGTTCAGCTGATGCCCATCCTTATCCTCATCATAGTTTCAGCTCTCAGCCAAATGATAGTTTCCAGCCCTCCCTACAGTCTCAGCCACAGACCGTGAGTCTGCAGTGCCTCACTCAGTTTCTTCATGGCACACACTTCATTCCTAGATTAAATAGTGGGACCAAGTAATTTATTTCTTGTATATAATTTACATTTGTCAGAAAACAGATATTTTTGCTTTGTAAAGTTTTTACATTGTACATCTCCTGACATTTCGTCTATGCAGATCTTCAGGTCACACAAACAGGCGACAGACTTCTAATCTGAAGGTGTCTTACTATGTGAGTGACCACTTTTCAGAGGAATATAGTGGAATGAATCTAAAGAATGTTGAGCGCAGCGTGGAGGAGGACTACATTTCAAATCTTAGAAACAACTGTTGGAAAGAAAAACAGCAGAGTAAGTAAACTAATTCTTAAGTAGTTCTTAAGTTTTTTTTATTATTATCTTGACATGTCAAATTATTGAACTTCAATTGTGTGTGTGTTTCCTTTCAGAGGAAGGCTTGTTGTACCGAGCACGTTATTTTGGAGACTCAGACTTGTACCAAAGGGCACAAAAAATGGGGACACCTAGCTGCTCAAAGCTGTCAGACATTCAGGTTCTGCTACATGGACACTGAGAGAAGACAGTACGTTATTACAAATATATATACAAACAATTGACCAGATTTTAAAAAATTGCTGTCATAAAATGTAAATATATTATTGCTGGTTTAAGCAGTCTTTAAAGAATACACTTTAATATTTATTTAAAAAATATTTAATTTAAATGAGTTATCCAGAGCCAAGATGATTTTGGTATATTCTGCTTTGAAATGTCTGTTGTGTATTATCTTTTTTTTTTTTTTGGGGTGGTGGTATGTGGTATTTTTATCTAATGTCATGGCTTTTGTTCCTGTAGGTCCAATGGTGAGCATCAGATTTGAAGGTGACCAAGCACAGAACACTTTTGCCCTCATTAAACCTTCACTAAAGGATAACAGGAACTCAGCAGTTCCAGCCAGTGAGGGCATGTATCTGTGCGGCAGTGGACTATGTTGTCTGTCCTCGTCCTCAAATTGTTGGCGAAATCGCATGTCATTGGGTAGCTATATCCGAAGCCTGATAAAAGGGACAAAAATATTATTTGTCAAAGTGATACCTTATGGATTTGGACATTATGGACTTTTAATAGCTGTATTCTGAATGGTAAGATATGCTGCTAGCTTAATGCTTTCTTTTTCTTCATTTCCTTCATTCTTTCCTTCTTAAGTCTGTGCACTCCAGTTCTAAGCAATTCTAGAACCCTATGTTTAGGTCACCTGAGCCACATAAGATTTTTAATATTTGTTTGGACCTACTTTTCTTTTAGCCAGAACTTGCTCAATTTAAATCAAGTTGGTGCCATTTATTAATTATTCAGTGTAGATTTGCCTTTTAATTTTTTTAAATAAGCATTTGACATTAAAAGAATTTTTGATCTGTATTTATTAAAATGGACCCATCCTAAAAATGACTTTCATTTTATTATAAAGACCCTCATCAACCTTTATGATTTCATTATTACAGTATTCTTCACACACCGTATAATCTTGACGATGTTGATGTCCTTTTGATATTCTTGAAAAGTATAAATGCTTCAAAATATTTGGGCCTAAAACAGGTGCCAAGAATCTCAATGGTGTGTTTCCTGATGGCTTTAGAGTTGCCAAATACTTGTTATATTTTATTAACTGAAAAGAATTATGACTTGGAAATTTCTGTTCTTTAAATAGCAGCCATTTACAACATCAGTCAATTACTGGATTAGTACAAGAAATTAAGTTTAACTGCATCACATAGATTTTATTTGTGTAGAGGTCTCTAAGGCATACATAAATAGCAATAAATAGAAATAAATCAGTAAAAAGGAAATATTTTTTTCATATTCAAACATTTGAACACTTACAGTATATAAAATTGAACTAAATTGATAAATTATTAAATGAAGCACAATAAAGGCACTATGGCAGAACACAGTGTCCGACAAACGTGTGCTTTTGAGATTCATAAGTGCTCTTAGTACAGTAATGGATATTTTATATTACAGTCATTGTAAACATTGCTTAATAAGCATACTGCCAGTGCATGGTAGAACCCATAAAACTATATTTACACATTTTCTTAAATAAAAAAAAAAATCAGAGGATCCTAGACCTTTTTATAGACCTTGTTGTCCACTTTGAACATCATCTTCTGGTCTTAATTCTTCAATGTGTACTTCATCTGAGCTGTAAAACTTCCGTTTGACCACTGTGAAGCCCGTGCTCAATCTGACGGAATTGTTAAACTTACTTGTTAACTTCGGCCACAGTCCTCCAAGATCAGGGCGGAGAAGAAATGTCAAGTGAAAAGTTGGCACAGTAAAAGAGTCCACAGATATCTGTCCAACATTCTGGTGGGTATTGCCTTTCTCTACGCACAAGTCAATCAGAGCTCCTCTCAGGCCGCAGGGTTCCGTAGCTGCCAGATGGAGGAGCTCTTGTTCAATTCGCTCTAGTAAACGATGTGGAACGACAAGCCTGGACCATCCTAGGGCGCTGACGTTGGCCGCTTGCAGAATCTGAGAGAGATTATCCACAGTCTCGGCACCCAGAGCCACTTCGGAAGGGTCACTTTCTGATAAAACCACTTTATATCCTGAAAGAGGAAATGAATGTAAGTGATGTCATGATTTTTATTACATACTGACATTTTAAACGCATCCTATGCAAATTATAAAATGAACCATAGCACAATATTTAGCATCACTTTTCTGCACAAAAAGCGATTTAAAATGAAAAGACCATGTTATTTTGACACACCTGTATCTTTCTTTCCGGAACTGACGATTGGTTTTGTGTCGTCTACATGATTACATTCCATTAGATTTTGTATCACTTTTCCCCACGATAGACGTTTTAATATATCAGATTCTGGCATTGCATAATTCATGGTAAGTTACCAATCCCGTGGCAATTTGTGCCTAAAGGTTATCAACCAAGGCAAAAGCTCACAAAGTATATTCTTCTTCTGTGTTAGGCAGATCATACACAGCCTTCGTGTTTTGCTGCCTAGAGAACTAGGTATCGGTAGAAGAAGTACTTATACTGCACAACAGAACTAGTTTGCGCCTTACTCTTCTAGGCCAATCAGATTTTAGCGCACGTTTTGAGCGTAACAGCCCCGCTGGGTCGAGTTTGGAGTTTAAATATACCCTCCCTTATAACCCTTGTACGCGCGGGAAACGAAATTAATTAATTAATTAGTTTGTTTGTTTATGCCTACCCAAAATTCCAGCGAGGGGTGAATTGGATGGCCAAAGTTTAAACTTTGCTGACCTACTAAAGTCATAATGTGAAATTATTACCTAGGCTTCTGGACATTTGGTTTACCGGTGGGAACGTGGTATAAATTAACATAAAGTAGCCCATCCAAATCTGTATCATACAATGGCATGCGACAATTAAAAGAACCTTAAATTAGATCTTGGGACGTCAAATTCTATTCCATAACATAAATCCTACCTAGTACTACTTGATACTAAAAATGTTTTATTATCACTGCTTGATAATAAAAAATACGACAAATCTGAGGAAAGCTGACCAGTAATGACTTTTTCCACAAACAGACCTCAATGTATATGTTTTCTTGCTTAAAGTGGCATTCAGCCTGTTACTTCATAAAGTTTACAGTGATTAATTGAATGACTATCTTTTATGATATTGAATGGTAAATAGAATCCATTGTCTCTTTTTAAAATTTGTTTTTGAAGCATGTTTACATAAAATATTACCATGGTGTATAATTCCTTGCTTTTTACAGTTGATGTTACTTTTATACAGGCATTTGTTTAACTCAGCATTTTTCTTAAAAGTCCTGAGGACCTGGCAGTTAATAATTACTGCGAAAATAGTAACCAAAAGTAATGTAAAAGTTCTACATCCATGTGCCACTTCCAGTTGTATTTATTATGTATCTGCGTTCTGATGTTCTTTATTGTTCAAGGACCATTTTGTTCACGGCAAAGAAATGGATCACACTGTCACACCTCTACACCAATCAGATGCTAGAGCACGTTTACAACGTTCTCTCCTGCTGAAGCTGGTTTTGGAAAGTTCGTAACCCGACCGCCCTTTAATCCCAACCGCAGTTTGCCACCAAATTAGCCTAGCCTGCTGTTAGGAAACGCCAAAGATCACACGTCGTCCTTCCTGCGGATGTCAAAGGACATTTCGGTAGTGTGATAGGATATTTCAAGTTTTACAGTTCTACTCTTACTTAATACGAATTTATTTTAAACCAATAGGCTTCATTGTGCTACTAACCATGAAAATTGTTACACGTGAAATTGTTTATAAAACCACTACTAAGATTTATATGCACACTAAAATACACACTAAACCAAAATGATCTATCTCCATTAAAAGATGGTGTGATGTACTTACTATGGAAAGCAGACTTTAATAATCTGATTTTCCATGGCAAGAATTTCAGAAAGAAGTGTACCACATTATGTTAGTGAGGTTTGCTTATGCCAATCTCCCAAACCTTTGAATCGAATATCAGTACTTTTATCAAGTCATTTATCCAATCATAATCTTAACAAACATTGTTGCTTCTCCAAAGAAAATACAGCACGGTTTTCAACAATTGTTTGGATCCCTCAGTACAAGACATAGTGATACTCATTGCAACGCTCATGATACACATTGCCTTACTCCAGGAATTGACCTTTTATAAAATTGTAAGTAATGTTTAATAAGAATAACTTATAGCTTGTCTGTGGCAGAATATCAACACACACACACACACACACACACACACACACACTTTCTCTCTCTACTTTCTCACTATATATATAGTGAAGTACATAATTCTAATGAAATTTCTCTAATCAAATCTTTAAGAGGTTAGCTATCATCTCATCATAGGAGCCTCTGTGAAAACCACAAACGTTATTATAGGCTTTTCACATTCTTTTGGTAAGTAGTACATGTACAATAAAAGTCTTTTTTATTGAGTTGGTTTAAGTCAGAAGATCACAAAGTAGGGTTATTCTTATACATTATGTTGCAAGTTTGTTTTTACATTCGATTTAAATTACAATTAGCCAGTGCAAGTTTTTTTCTCACCAGTCAGAGGACCTAGCAGTTAAAATAAAAAATAAGCACAAAAATAGAACGCGAAAAATTTATTTAAAAAAGCTACTTTGTGTCACTTGCACAGGTAATGTATTATCTGACTGAATACCAACTTTTTTCAGCGTATAAAGACTTATTTGCACCATTACATCTCTAAACCAATCAGATGCCAGTGCACGCTTACCACGTTCCGTCCTATTACAACGACGTTCGTTAACTTTGATTTTCATCCCATCGGCGCGGCCTTTTATTAGAAAAATAAATAAATAAATAAATAAAAATCTCACGTCTTTCTCACGTCTGTGCGTGTGATTGAGGATCGTTTCAACATATGCTTTTCTATCTTGCTAAAGGGTGATGTTTTACAGTTTTCTACTGAATATCACGTTATTTTCAATAAATATGCCAATGGTTTATGATTTATAGCAATTATAATACATAGGATTTAAAAGCATAACTGAGTTTTGCCATATTGAATTGTTTGCAAAAAAGATTGATCATAACGTTCTACACGCCCCACCCTCAACCTCCAAAATAATTTGTCTACTTTGTACAATGGATCTTAATAACAATTAGTCATGCATGGCATTTGAAAATATTGCACATATGTTAATGTTGCATATGCAAATATTGCACATATGTTAATGTTGCATATGCAAATATTGCACATATGTTAATGTTACACATTAATGTTATTCATATGGAGGATTTTTGTGCCAGTGAGCCTAGACTGAATTCAGTATCCGATTTATCAGTCTTATGTTAAAAATCCAATCAAACACTAAACAAACATTTAGTTTAGTTTAATCCTGAGATTTCAGTAGAACTTGGTCTTTTACAAAATTTCAATATTTCTTTTCAGCATTGTTTCTTATTAATGCTTTAGAATATATACACTTCCTCTAAATTAAGTCTTCCCTCACAAACTTCAGTTATTGGTTGCTTTGCTAACCTCTCTGAGGTCTACATGACGGTAACTGTTATAGAGTAATTTAATGATCTTTCATGTTTAGCAATGCTGTAAAATGGAATGGTAACAATAGCCACAAAGTTCCTGATCATTCAGCAGTGCTGGTTTGTCTTTACAGTTAGCAAGTAGTTGCATGCGATTGCAATTATTTTGGCTTTGCACTTCAGCACACTGGGTATTTCAATTTACATTATGCTCACCATATAAGAATCACAGTTCTTTTTATATAGCGAATATAGGTATAAGTAACCTCACACTAAAGCTGACAACAAAAGAGCCACAATGCTCCTAAGAACACAAGTGTGCACTAGGAGGCACCCAAGAGCTTTATCCTGCAGGTAAACCAATCTGTTGTGGAGTTTGGGGAAACAAAAACTAAAACAATCCTGCTTAATTCTTCTTGTAATGCTTCACTGATGTATGTCTGTATTAGCAATTTGTAGAGTCTCAGCTTGTGTTAACAAATGGGTGCACCTTCTAAGCAGCCTTACCTATTTTCATCTCCTATTAAATTTATTCCAAATACTTTCAAGAGTTTCTTACTGGGCATTTTCTGCTGAGAAGTGCTCTATCTCAGATTGGATTTGGATCAGATCCAGTTAGGCAGTACTACACTGAATTACTTTTGAAAGGGACAACAGGGAAGGGACATTATCTTTGCTAACTAAAAGTGTCTGTGCTTGCAATGAGCAGAATATATGAATACGCTCTATTAATTTATTTAGGGGGTTCGGTGTTCATAGCGAGAGTTTTGTGAAATAGTAAACTGTGCTGAATTAAATGGACATCACAGAAAGGGGAGGTGCCACAGGAGAGGCGCATGACTACTGTGAGTAGTCAGTAACCATAGAAACACCATACTTTTAGAAACAAAAACACCTATTTGACTAGGGCCACTGTTTTTCAAAGTATTGAAACCTTTATTCTCTACCTGTCTTTTTCTATTTTATATACACTTTTTCATATCATAATAAAATGAAACAATTAATTAAGACTTTTCAATTAATATGTATAGAAATGACATGGTGATGGTTATATTTACTATATGTTTGTGCTACATTGCATCAACTCCTTACATTTGATTTGATATTTTACATGTGCATAAAAAGACCAAAATTAGTCATGTATGTAGGAATGTTGCATTGTAGAGAGAGAATGTCCTTACTGGTTCCCCAAAATAAAGAACCAGTATCAGTGGCAGTGAGGTATCTGTGCCTCACTGTGTGCTCCTAGTCTCTGGCTTAAACAATGTTCCATTTAAGGTTTGATTTATGGCTGGAGGAGAGAGAAGAGAATCCCGATTCCCAAAAGTACAGGAAAAACTGTGATGCTGAATAAATCTTTTGCTGAAATGCAATGTTCTTTTTTGCATAGCAACTTTGTGTACAGTTATATCCTTAAGGTTAAAGTGGAACAATAGGAGATATTAAAATGTAGACATTTAAATATTATGCTGTGTCACTGTGTGTATTACAGATAATGTCATACTAGCATAAGACTTTTGCTGTAATAATGCTTAAGCATAACAATTCTCATATAATCTGTTTTTCAGTTTTCTATCTTTTTTTCCTACACTGAAATTCATGTGAAGATTTTAGAACTCCTTGTTGTGTGTTTTGAAGGAAAATACTGCTCATGATCCAAGCAATCCATGGAAGTATAAGAGCATATATGTGATGGAAGATAATTATATATCAATAATTCTTTTTACACACACACACACACACACACACACACACACACACACACACACGGTAGTGCTCCAGCTACTATGGAAACCACTGTTCTCTTAACCTTTCATATCTTTTCTAGTTCTTCTTTCAGCCCTTGGTATTTCTCATACTTCTCGTGCTCCTTGTGTCTGATGTTGCTATCACTTGGGATTGCTACATCGATCACTATGGCCTTCCTCTGTTGTTTATCCACCACTGCTTTGTTTGGTTGGTAAGCCATTACCATTCTGTTGGTTTGTATCTGGCCAGTCCCACAGTGGTCATTCTCCACCACCTCTGAGGAAATATCTTACTTAGACCGGGGCTGTTAAAATAAATGGAATATAGCATATCATGGCATGAGGACAAGTTTTTTCTGGTTCAAATACTAACATAACCCTACAGGCTCTCATTCATATTTGCAAAACATTTTTTTTAATTCTGTCTCTTACTCATAGCTATTAAGAAATGTTAAAACCTTATCATCTTAAACTGATTATCTTGTTGATCAGAGACCATCTTTTCTAAAGTTCTTTTGTAAAGAACTGTTACGGAATAAAAAAAAAAAATCTGTTTTACAAGCACGGAGGAGCTTGGGTTGTGTCTAAAATATTAGCACTGTTCTCGATCTGATATAGCCTACTTTAAAATAGATTCATGTTCTATTCAGATTTCATTTTATTATTTGTCTGTTTTCTTATGGAGCAAATATTCATGTAATCAGACTTTCTGGGATAAAGGATATCTACACTCTATTAGAAATTTAACTGCTGAGTGATCAGCCACATTTATATATATTAATAAATTGCTTATACTGCTTTCATTGCTTAATTGTACAGTATATCTGGACTTTAGTGTCGTCAGTTTGAGTTTCGTTCATACAACAGTACAACAGCTATACTATATCAAAATGAGAACGCAGGTATATAGAAAACAGGCAACCATAAAACAAACAAAAATAAATACTGAACACCTTTTCAGGACTACAGAACAAAAAAAATGTGGTTTGTCATAAGGTGGTATTATTATCAGAGGCCTGTCAGCAGCTTGTTGCAGCTGAAAAGCAGAAAATCATGGGGGCTATGTTTAGGACTGGCCTTCACTGCAGCATGTCAGGGGAGAAAGTGGCACTTGCCTTGTGTTGCTGGGAACTGCTGAGAGCAGGGAAAAACTGCACCCCTCCCAGGCCATGTGATACAATCTCACCTCCAAACACTGACATTTCTCCCTCAGAGCATAAGAGAACTGGCAGACTGCAGGCTACATTCTGTGACATTGAAAAGCTTGGAATAATAACTAAAAAACACTAAATGGAAAAATGATTTAAAAAAAAATACAAATACAAATAATAGGAAAGTGATAAATGTTAATCACTTAATGCTAATTTGAAAATTACTAATTTTAGTAATGCTAATTTGAAAATTGTGAATATGTTATGTCATACAACATCACTACTGCTATGTAAATCAATAGACTTTATGTGGGGGTTTTTTTCTGAGATAGTTGGATATGTTATTTAATTATTCGGCCTAACCAAGAAAACCTTACATTTTTGTCTAGTGTTCTGGTAAATTTCCAAGATGAAAGGAATGGCTTATGTTCTTTGGGACACTTCTTTCACAGTTGAGCACAGACTTGAACATTTAAAAAGTTTTTGAAAAAGTGAATTACATTTTAAGTGGCATAAATTAGAATGGTTGTATAGAATGCCATTTACAATTATATGCCATTTACAATTATATGCAATTAAATGCCATTATACAATTATATGCCTGTTGGATACAGTTGATATTTCCTTAGTTAAACAAATTGTTTCTAATGTTAATGTTTAGCTCTTTACATATGACTTGCTACATTAATTATAAGTCTGTAAGCAGTTTGTACATGTTACTCACTACAATAATTTTGACTTTGAAGTGATTAAATCATTGGTGATTTAAATGTTAATATCATCTTTTTGTATATTTCTCTATTAAATAAAATCTGTGATTGGCATAGATATGTGAAGCAATAAATCATCCTTGAGGACATCTTCCTCTCCTGTTCTCACTGGATAATGTTACAGTTGTAAATTCACTGAGCGGCCCTAAAGATCTCCCTTCAGAAAGATCACAGGACATTCAGTTTGAAACCATGACGATAAGTTTGAAACCTGTTGCAGATCAGATGAAAGTCCCACCATCATGTTCTTGTAGCCATTACAGAAATCAAGAAGAACAACGATTAGCTCAAATAAGATGTGCAGCAGATTCTCAACACACTCTTCACCCAAAGTCTTACCATAAAACAGCTTACCATAAGACAGCTTACCATAAGACAGCTTCCACAGACGCTGCCTAGCCTAAAGCTGTCCTAGCCACTATGCTATCCCACACTTTGCAGTTAATGAAGATGATACACAGATGTGTTATGGACTGAGCCACTTCCTCCAATCTTGTATCAAGAGGATGATCCTTTCCCTTCACTGCGTCTATCTATTTGCAAGCAGTTAGAGCAGTAAAAGAGTAATTCAGTAATTCAGCAGCAGATATCACAACATCCGCTTCAGTCATAACTTAAATCTAAGCTAAGAGAACATCCTAGAGGCATAAACATAGGGTCTGACCAACAAGCTGCAACTCATCTTTTACTACTGAAGGCGACTGCGCTTAGTATATTGAACCATAATCTCATGTTCACAGTGCATCTACTGGCCCTCAGTACCTTTAACTTGACACTCTTTACTTACATGGAGAATCTAGTACGAGTAATATCTAGTAATGTCAGAATTGCAACAAAACACACCTTGAATTGCTGGTTCACCCCTCAATTCTTTTAGACAGTAGTTCTAACCTACTGAACTACTATAATTCTAACCTCTACTGCTTATTGTCTCTAATTAAGTATAATTAAAGTATAATACATCCTGGTGGACCTAATGCCAAGATCAACTTGTTTCCTACTAAGATCCTACTGCAACATTCTATACCTTTTAGTGTCTCTTTGTGAACTCTCATGGTACTTCTGACAATCTCCTCAATATATTATCCAATATTTTATCAAAAAAAAAATAGTTTATCCAAGATGGGATGCATTGCCTTATTGAAAATAGAATTATCAGTTGAATGCATTACAATAAAGACGCCAACGACAGATGCATACAACAAAGAGGGCACCTGGCATCCAATCTGAGGGTCACACCCACTGGCACACGCAAACATAGTGCTCCTCCTTTTTTGCTGGTCACCTGATTATTGATTGCTTCTTCCTGTTCCTTGTTTGCCCTTTTGTTTCTCTGTCTATTTGAGCCCACAGGAATGCTCGTCCAGTGCTGCACATTGTTCCTTGAGTGTTACAGCAGCTCAACTGTGTCCCAGTGCCTTGAGTTCTACTGTAAGTGCTTTTGCCAGTTCACCACTGTGCTTTGTGTTTGCTTTATTATGGATAATAATAAAGACACTGCAAATGAGCACTTGTGCCTCACTTCCTCCCTCCCCCCACCTGTCACAGATATAGGAAGACTACATCAACAAACTCCCCTCTAATGCAGTTGTAACCTGTTGTTCACCTATGGTACATTCCTTATCATCTAATTTAACATAACAAAAAGGACCACACTGTCCTCAACTGTGCCTTCAATTATCATGTCAAGAGCTTCAATTAACAACTCCATCCAGGCACCACTAATGTGGTGTGCTTTTTCACTTACAGGAACACCCTATTGCTGTCAGCAACAAGTCGTTTATCAAGTCAGGGTTGTGCCGCTTTGTTTGTGTTTCGTGGTCTCAGTGCGGGGGTTTGATACAATAGATCACAGAATTTTCCTAGATAAGCTTGAAAATATTGTTGGGATTAAGGAAATAGCTCTTTTCTAGTTTATATATTACCTAACTGAGCATGATCCATTTGTAAAAATAAATGTTCACTTCTCAGCAAGTAAAATTTTATTATTTTAAAATGTTTTCTCTAATGACCTAAAATGCACTGAATGGTCTTGCCCCACAATACAGCAAATTCTTGGTGTATTATGATCTGCCACACCTGCTTTCATCAAAAGGTGTTATTTATATCTAATAGAATGAAGAATTTTACCTCCTGTGGTAGAACCTTTTCAAATGACCTCCCAAATTTTAGAATAATCTTCCTCTTGATTTTTACAACTAAGCTGAAAATCTATTTGTTTTGTCATGCATTTTCGAAATATCTCTCTTCAGATCTCATGGGCCTTGAGAGTTATGGTAAACTGGGATGTTGTGATGCTGTCACTTCACCTGCGGTGCAGTCACTTAATCTTCTCGGCTGGTAGTAATTGAGTCATGCTGGTGTTATTATCTTTTTTGCTGTCCTGACATAGCTTGATCTAGCTTTGCACCTTATATACCGCTATTTTACAAATTGTGGTATTTGAGCAATGCTAAATCTGTCCAGCCTTTCTGCCAAGGTACATTTACTCCTGATACCATGCTGTTGCTGAACCCATTGCAGCATCATTTCTGGCGTGGCCCCCAGACATGCTACACTGACCATCATAATTATACAGAGTGATCATTTTTTATCCATGCATAGACTTTCTGCTTCTGCCTATATTTTAGCAAAAGTCCCTAACAATGGTTATAATGTTTATAATGGTTATAATTAGCACTTGAAGCACAACAGCGTTTTTGTAAGGGATTACAATATGGACCCAAAGGTGACTGGCTCAAGCGAGGGTGTCTCCCTGGAAGAGGGAGACCATTTGATGTATTTAACTTATGAAAGGAAACAAACAGGAAGGGTCACATCAGCTCATGCTGTGGGGCAAATAGAATTAATCAACTCAAAAGGGTTTCAATGGTTAGTAATCAACAACCATCACAGACAAAAGGAACTGACCTAGACATGAAAGCATCAAAATTCTCTTCTATTGAATCCATACTGACTGTACTTACATTGGTCATACACCACTAATGTCACATCCTTCACAGGAGGGACTTTGGTGAGAGGTGGTATTTTCAAATGTGTTTTTCATATGTTGTGTTCTTTTACTACTGTGTGTTCAGTCCAACTCCACTGAATCCATATTACTTTATTGTGCAGTGCTACTGCTTATAGGAATAAAGATCTACCATTTTCCATCAAATTTGGAAAGAAGTCCTTTTTTCCTTACATATTAACAAAAAATGTAAGGTTGGTTATGTGCATTCCCACTTCCTCTTTGGTTCTACGTGTTTGCTTCCTGGGAAAGTACACGCTCAGGAATGTGCATAAACGCAGTTTTGGACAGAAAAACAACTGACATCAATTCAAATGTTTGCTGCATATGAACTTAGTCTTAAATCAAAGAAAAATCACTTATGAATTAATTAATTTATACATAAGAAAAAAAAACGCACATGTATTTTTTAATGTTGGGCTTTCACTTATAATACAGTATTACAAAATATTACAATATTTAGCCTTTTACTAAGGTGTTCTACTTCTAACACATGCCCTGTCTAGTTACATGTCCAATTACAACTATCTTTTGCTGATCATGCATTTTTGCTATCATGCCATGATTATTCCATTATCCATACAAAATTCCATTTTTTGAGTTATTTGTTGGAGAGAAGGACAAAAATGTATTTGAGGTTAGATAATTGTTTAATTCTAGTAGATTACCTGTACTCTTTCAAAGCTCAGCTAAGGGACTATCAGGAGTGCTGGCACTCCTAAAGCAACAATTGTAAGTTTTGTAGTCTTTGTAACACAGTTTTGTAACACAGACGTGCATGAATATTCTGAGGTTGCTTTAAACCGAAGAAAGGTCATTCCCCATTTGTGTCACACATCAGACAGCATGCTCCTGAATAGTAATATCTGAACATTTAACAAACCATAAATTACATTTTAAAATGCAAACTGTCTTACATTTCAAAAATAAAAACACTGTTAAACTAATACATTATTGCAAATTATAGTTTGCGCAGCAATATGATTTTGCGTCTTGAGCTCAGCACTGCCATCTATCAATTTGATTGTAATGTGCTTAACAAGCCAGAAAGAAGCTAACGTCCACTTTAGCCTATTTCATAACGCTAGAAGCGAACATCCACGTTTGCTTGCGTTGTGGTTGAAGCTAACGTTAGCTTATTTGATATAGCAGCCTATGTTAGACAGCTAGCCAGCTAAGATTTGGTTCATGTGCTAGCATAAAATAACACTGATGCAAATGGCGCCCTATTCGCAAACATATGTGGATCTTTTTATTCTCAGGTAATCCCACAACTTCAAAAGATACACCAAACCCTCACACAAACCAAGTTCGCCTTCTTCCTTGTCACATAACAGAGGTCATAGGTCGTCGCTTTGCGTCACGTGTTTTTGTCCGACCACTTCTGTGTATCGCGAAGTCATGTCTATTACAAAGTAAATAATAAAAATAACAAAGTTTGGAAAATATGGCGATTTAATTTCGTGTACCATGTGTAGCAATTCTATTTATGCAGCCACAATATCAAAAAATAAATAAATAATAATAACCCAGAGAGTCAACTCAAACAAAAAGGGAAAATGTGCGGTTTACTGGGGAGCTTTAGGCCAGGTCCTGTGCACGTACTTGCTTATAAACACGAGATGTTTATGATATTTAAACATTTTCCTCTGTTGTTCCAACAACCTTTTTTTTCTAATGCAACATAAAAGTATACAATTATATAAAATGGGAAAATAATATACAAAATCATTTGCTAGAACAGACTTTTAAGGAGAGAGAAGTAGGCTAGCTCTTCTAAATAAAAAAAAAACAACGTATTATTGTACATATGATATCCTGAAAGATAAATTTGCAAAACCACTGTTCCATAATATTGAAAAACTATGTTAATGAGGAAAAATGTGTTTTGGTTACATCAACATAACAATGCATATACAAATAGAGGCAACACTGTAAAACACAACTACTATCTTGGCCAGGGTCATTACCTTGCAAAACCTCCTGGGATGCTATTTTATTGCAACATCAATGCCCTGTTTTATATATAATTCATAAACTTCTCATATGCTCGAAGTGCTACCACTTGAGATTGGTAGCAGAGTAGCTCACTCCCCTTATTCAACAGTTTGTACTATTAGAAGTTTGCTGCACCATGTTTTAATGCGAGTTGTGAGATCGACCAGCCTTTATCTCATTTACATTTACATTTATGGCATTTAGCTGACGCTTTTATCCAAAGCGACTTACAATTGTGACTGAATACATCTTG
>JAOXYF010000009.1:6673883-6718258 GCA_028565775.1 Sternarchorhynchus goeldii
TTACAATTGTGACTGAATACATCTTGAGCAGTTGAGGATTAAGGGCCTTGCTCAGGGACCCAACAGTGGCAACTTGGAAGAGGTGGGGCTTGAACCAGCAACCTTCTAGATGACTAGTCAAGTGCCTTAACCACTGAGCTACCACTCTCCAGATGTGATGTGACCTCATTATATGAGTTTTTGTTTTTACACAATGGCAATAAAAATGATTACTTCTACTATAAAATAGTAGCATATTGTGGACTATTCTAAAACAACTTGCAAAATTTGTATTGTAACTCTTTTTTGGGCATAAGGAATCAGTTGTTCACAGACACTGGCAAGCCTGTCCGACACCTTTCATCTTTTCACAGCTGTAGGTTTGCTCCAGAGTATGTTTCTGGAAGTGTCGCAGGAGGATATTACTACTCAGCTTTCAGTGAAGAACCAGAAGTACAAACATTCACTGTGAATAGTCTATGTAAAGTCATTTACAATAAAAAAAAATAAGTTTAAAATTTAAGTGTGCACATGTAGGGTAATAAGTTACACGGTCTATAACAATCTGTGCAAGGAGGAGCGTGACATCAGTTATACCTTTTTCTTTTGTATTGTGAGTTTGGATATTATAACATATTTTGACGCTCTCTTTCTATTTTACTTCATCACAAGTTGTTTTATGTGGCTGTACAAAAGATGATCTTGTCTCATTTGTCTCATCTTACCAGGGAACCTGGTTGCAAAGTTTTCAATTTGAACAAGCAGAGGTAAGGTTTCCAAAGAGGCTGCACAGAGGCGGTGTAATTCTGTAGTCTGAGTGACCCCTGGATGCAACTAAGTGCACAATATGAACCATCATTATGTACCTCTTCCAAGGAGGATTATCACAGATCCATTTATTTGAATTTGTTATTTATCAGTGTTTATGCATCTTTTCAGATATGGAACATTCCATGATTTGTGAAGGTCAGCATCCTTTGACTCCTTTCATTTAAACATACTTTTATTATTTTTTAATTTTTTTTATTGGTTGGTATTTGGCAAAACTATGCATTTATATTTCTATTTATTATATGAATGAATCATTAAGAGTTCCTAAAGATTCAGAGGTATATGTGAAAAATCTTTTGTTCATACAGTTTTTTAGAAGTAACAATAGCTGTTTCTGAGAAAATGTTTCTTATTTAAGTAAGGATTTTACCTCTCTAAACTCTATTTGTAAAATCTATTTGATAAATATATATTCTTTCTTAGAACCATTTTTGGTCAGCTGTACAAAGGGTGTCAACATTAATGCAGGCCATTCTACGACTACCTATATAGAACTATAAAGTTATTTATTTATTCATTTATTTATTCATCCAATTTCTGGTCTTTAATATAATCCCCAGATTAATTGTATACGCTCCAGTGGGCGCTGCAAATTGCATGAAAGCGATACCGACTGTGCCTCCTCCCTTCTCCGTCTCTTACTTGTTTTCGCCTCTCTCTCTCTCGCCCGCTCTCTCTCGCCTCAGCAGTACGAAGCAGCATCCTGTAATCAGGTCACATTTCATTGAAGACTCAGCATCCTTATAGCTGTTAGGAGAAAACCAACCTCTGAGCCAGTGTTCGTTGACTGAAACGCCAATAACAGGAAGGATGGTGGCGATGACTGATATGGGGTGCCTTGTCGTACCGTTGATGATGCTCGTGGGGGTTACAGTGCAGGGTGATGTAAAGAGTGGAAAAGATGCAGAGAAGACCGGGAATTTCATGGAAGATGAACAGTGGCTGTCCACCATTTCCCAATACAGTCGTAAGATCAAGCACTGGAATCGCTTCAGAGATGTAAGTTTGCTTTACCAACGAAGGGAAACATCGTTGTATTTTGTTAATCAGCTTTATACCTTTTGAATGTCTGGGCACACATACGGAAGACGTCAAGTTTGTCCTCAAGATGCGAGATAGACCCCTGACCATAGACTGGCTATTTGTGAAATTTGCCGCGATGTCTCGCCATGTCAGCAATGTTGGCATCGATAAACTTAGTCTCAGCGCTTGAGAAGAGAGTTAGCGTACAGAATATGATAGGCTCCTACATGAAGTGGCAAACATGAAAACATTTAAGCATTAGGTAAACGTAGACATTCGTTACTTTAATCTTCCATATTCGCTAGTACATGTTAGCAACATGTTAGTTACTATATCTTAATTTACAGAAAGATTTAGTTTTAGAATAGTCTGGTGTTCAATCTGCAATAAGTACTGTTATATTGTGTTTTGCTATGAGAATATTTTAGTAATGTTTTGTACACTTATTTGAGAAAGAAATGTCAGTTTACAAGTGTTTACAAGTCCTATGAAGAATATCCATTATTGATATATTTTTAAATATGCATAATATGAATATCACTGCAAAAATCTAAAGGCTTAGATTTGAATTGGCCAATGTACCTCAATATGAAACATTAACCCCAAAAGAAAACATGATGTATCTTGTTCAGTAATGGTCTGGGAGCAATGTTCCTTTACTTTATGAAGCTGGAGGGTGTATTATCCAAAATATTACTTGGAAACATTAAAACTAATCTAGGAGAATTTGAGGAAATTACTCAAATAATGTAAAGATTAAGTACGAATTAGATTAGCATAACAAATGGTAAAACATTTTTACAAAACAAAAAACATTTTTTTGGCTCGTGAATTCATGTAGGTGGTTTGTTTTGTATCTGTTTGATGCTACAGGTGAGAAGGAAGTATCAGTTTTCTTAACGGTTAGCAAAAAAACAAACAAAAAAACAGCACTTTTGGATTTGTAATCTTTAGATGGTGTGTGATATGAGACAAGCTAAGTGCCCTTGAGGAATGAACACTGGAGAAACTGGAGTGAAAAAAAGTGATTCACCAAACCCAGGGAGCACTTGCAGCAACTGTTTGGTTTCTTGTGAGAACTTTACAACAAGATACTTCTTCTGGTAGATTTTAAAGTTTGCTTCTCTGTTTAAGGCATTCTCACCTCTCACTGCCAGGATATAGATTATAACAAGTGCATCTTTTCAACTGTTATTTGAAGTTAATGCTTGTCCTCTGAGCATGTTGAGCTGTAGCACTATGCTAAGAAGCCCATGGTTGGAAAAGACACGGTGACAACTGTGCTTTGAGAAGGTGTGTGCTCTTCACCCTCCTAACCTGGCAGTACTATGTAGGAGAAATTTCTTACAGTGGGAATAGGTTATCAGTAGTGGTAGGGATCAAATATAAACAGAAAAGTGGAAATGTGACACCTGAGGTATCTGTAAGCCCTGAGTCTGTTAAAGCTTGGTAGCTAATCGTTTTTATAGACATTGCAAAGATTAAAGTGGTTTGAAGAATTTGGCCTTGATGGTACATGTAAGGTAATACAGATATTTTATTGCTTTTATAATACAGGAGAAACAAATTGTACTGAGGTCCTAGAAATGTTTATTTAGCGTTTTATCTTCATAATGTTGTTTATTATAAAACAACTTTTGAGCCTTTTAGCATTGAACAGCATTGTGATGAAGGGGTAGCAGTAATCAAGACCACAGAACATGAAAGGCACATGTGTGAACACGTATGTGTATGTGCACAAAATGCATGGGTATATATACACTGATACCTGCACGTATATGATATGCATCATTTGACATTAATACTTAATTATTTTTCTTGAGACTTTTTCTGCATAAAGTCTGAATACATTTATAATACTAGGACAAAGATTGCTTTTCTTACTTTCTTATTTAGACTTCACATTAGCTTGTTCTCTGGCTTAAAAGTAGTAATGCTTATATACTTTATTAAACTAGGGGTACCACAACACCCCATTTGGTATGTTGATTAACATACGATGGGCAAACAAACACATTTCAGTATCTTTATTTCCAATACATTGACCTTCCACAAAAAAAGATCTTGCATCTTCTCAGTGACTGTAGTTTTACGTAAAAAGGAGAGTGAGAAAATGTAAAGGCTACAGGCATCATAAAAGTCCCATTAAAAAAGACTTCAGACATAATCATGTTTAAAATCGTTGCATGAGTACACACTGCAAATAAGTGTCTGTATTTTAATGTTGCCTTAAAGCCCTAGGGAACCTAAATCTGTCTTCTATGTAATTAGGTTAATCTTGCTGTTCTAGGTCTACAATGTACATATACAAAATACGTCCCTCAAATAGTGTTCCAAAGACCAATCAGTGACCAATTTTTCCCCAGAATTTCTTCACTTCTGACGTAAAATGGGTGGTCCTACTGTTGCATTAAACTTGCATAAGCTGCCGTAAGCTTTAGCCAACACTGACACTAACTAGAGGAAAGCTCAAACATAATCAACTCTGGAATGGGTTATTTTAGGTCTAAGATAGTTTCATTTTCATCCTTATAGAAAACATAAAAACCTACCAGTTCTGAAAGCCCATATTAACAATGTGTGTCTGTTTCAGAATTATTTGCAAAATCTCACTGTCAGGTTTATATATTAGGTATGATTCCTGATTCCAATCCTCACTGCAGGTGCTGTTCTATTCAGCTGTAGCTGTAGCAAGATGCAAGTTTGTGACTCAGGCTGTCAATCAAGCATGAATGTTAGAATATTAAAACCACGCCCGACTTCTCCCAGCTGAAAGCCAGTTTGATTATTCTTTATCAGTGTTTTTATCATATTTCTGTTTTGTTTGGTTTTTAAATTGAATTTTCCTGAATGTTTATTATGAAACAACCAATATGTTCCCTTGGTCTATAAGAACATATTTTAGCAAGGCCTAATAGATGTACAATAATGTTCCTTGTTAATATTTTATATAGAGATATGGTATTTTGTTATGATAAGCATCCAGAAATGTTACAGAGAGCTATAGAGAGGTAACTGTAGAGAGGTATCTATAGAGAGGTATCTATCTAATAATTGCCCTGCTATAGCTGGTGATATGAATCAGGCAAAGGTAAGCATTTTAGCCCAGACTCTCAGTGCTATCAGTGTGTACTTGATCCACTTTAGTCATGCTCTCTTATCTATTTTCATATAAGTAGAACATAAAATCTTATTTCATGGTTGGCATTTAAGTCTAAATGAATGACGCAGTGTAACAGATTAAGCAATTTAAATTGACAAATCCCTGCTGGATACGTATCTTTTTCTACACTTAATATTTTTACCCACATCTATATCAACAATCTCTGTGCGTAAAGATGTGATAGATCGATATGATATGATAACATTTCTTACCAAGAAGAATATACTGTACAATAGAAACATACTGTACATTTTCTTTGGCAGTTATAAAACTGTCTTCCGATAAAAATCTCTGCTATAACAGGATTAAACTCATTATCTATAAATATGTAGCTAGCAATTACTGTGAGTAGCCTCTGCCTGATTAACCCTTCCTCTTCCAGCTACAATAAGAGAGTTTCTCTGAAACCAGGAATGAATCTGTCATCTGTTTCACCGAAAATAAACAACAGAGCTGGCCAATCCTCTGGTGGCTGGCAACCCACCCCCCACCCCCATTGCTCACCCTCTTGCTCAGTGTAGAAGAAGCTCATTAAAAACGGTGCTTCCCCTTAGCAGCGGAAAGCTGTGTCAGCCTGCACCTGTTATAATGGCACTACATTTTTAATGAAGCAAAAATGTTTCACGCACCCGCTCCCCACTCCTTTGTTCTCCAGTCATTACCGTAGCATTAAGATGCACACTGGACTAGCTAGGAGTGGGGGTAGTAGTGTTGCTCCCAAGGATGCCATTCATTTGCTGATCGGCAGATGTTTTCAAGATAGATAAGCATCATTCTGACCATTCATTATTCATTATGTATCTATTGGCAGAGTTTGTGCTTGATCATGATGCTTGATATTCTTTTGATGCTTCTGAGCACATGTATTAATCACAGGTAAAAGGCCTGCTGTTTACATTTGCTTTCCTGCATAGCATAAAGAATGAAATAGCTTGATGGTGGTGATATGAGATGTCCGTTTATACCGCGGTCTTTACCTGGCTTTGCAGTGCAGCGGGTGAGCGCTTGCGACACACATGCTGGGCATGTGTCCTACCTTTCAGATGCCCCATAGTGCTGCCCTGATTGGCACAAAGCCATCAGGATTCCAGCCATGTGGCTGTGAATGTGATAATATTACGGAAGCTGTGTCACCATCACAGTAGTACAGCATATGGGCCATGATTACAGATAATGCACTGTAAGGTAATGCAATCAAATGTCCAATTAAAATTTGGGCTGGGACAGATCAGCATTTAGCAAGCTGCATTGATGCACAGCTACCAAGCAGCATGCTAATTGAAATTAGAGAGATGTGAAGGCATGTCCCTTCTCCTGTTGGCATCCTAATTACCAGGTGTTTCTACCAATGCATGGTTCCACTGCAGTTCCTTCTTTGCAGGCTTCTTGCTTTATGACCAACATTGATAAGCTTTAAGATCTGAGCACAAGCTGCACAGAGTGAAGCGATGAAGTGCATTGATATGGCAGACAAAGGTGAGTCCGGGTGGGTGGGGGGAGTTAGGGGGCTGCTGCAGCTCCTTGGCCGTATACCAGAAGCGTATGTGGGCTTTAATTGAGTCAAGAAAAAAACTAGTCTTTCAGTGAGCTGCTGCTGGGGTCTGTGCCCTTTCCTGCTGAATTGGATGTTTTATCTGACGAGTGCAGGTGCAGAGTGCGACAGGCTCGGCTTGATTCGGATCCTGCAGTCCAGGCAGGCGTGCCCTGCCTCTCTTGTGTCCCTGGAGCGGCCTCTTCATCTCATTTCCATGGCTCCTGGTGTAATTACTGCTCTGACTGAACTATGCCCAACATTTCCATATTTTCTCTGGCCCTGACACTTGATCCTGGGAATCTATGCATTCTGAAGTACGAGGCAGTGCCGCAGAAATCAGATGCTGTGATGACTTTTTATGGGCAATGTCTGTATAAAGTTCTCCGCGCCTCAGATTCGGAATGTTTCTTAACAGAAGACGGTAATGCTCCTCAGGTTAAACGGTGCAGATTTGTTCCAAATGCAAGAGAAGTGTGGTCTGCCTCCAGCCCTAAAGAGTCATAGTGTGCTGGGATCGAGCCCAATGAGCTCGATAAAGGTGGGTGGTTGACATGACCTGTCAAAGCTGTCAAGCTCTACTCCATAGCAGCCAGGTCCCTTCTTTTTCACTGCTCTTGAGGAGAATGTATGATTGACTGCTTCCAGTGTCACTTTTGCTCATTTAAAGGCACCACTTGGTTTTCTGCCTCTCCTATCCCTTCTCACTCTCACATTCAGAGCTGCCATTCAGTCCCATTGGGTTGATGGGAGCATTATTGCAGCTGAACAGCCTAGTGTATTGAAAACTGCCAGCGAGGAAGGTTTTCCTGAGTCAGGAGTTTATGTGGGATGATTTACCCAAGAAGCAGTACCTGGTACTATGCAGCACCTAGAAGAAGCAGTGCCAGGACTATGTGTGTGCACTGAGTGGTTAGTGCTACCTCAAAGACTGCATGGAATGCCTTGCCAAATTCAGTTTAGTGCTTATGGTTAATTTTTTTAAATGTATGTCTAAGGATATTCTATTGCTACACAAGTTGATGTTCCTGCCTGCCTATTTTGCCCCCACTCACTCCCATGTTTTAGCAATAACCGATGTAGTAGAAATATGTAACATGTTCTGTTCTGGTAAATGTTTATGTCCTATATTAGTTGTTCTCAGTTGTTCTCTGTGTGATTTATAGTGCTGATTTATTATACTGAGACAAATTGGCACAATATAGTACTTCTCATTTATATAGCTATCATAAATAATGCATCTTTTCCTTGAAAATCTCAAATGTTCCCAGTAAGTCTTCTGAGGATATTTGGCAAACTGAAAGTATTTGTCAGAGGACGTAAGAGGAGACAAGGTCAGGATGGTTGCAAGCACTTAGTGAGGTTCCCTTACTGGAACATGGAACATGAATACATACTGACAGTAGACAGTTAGGGAATGTCAAAGCCGTTAATACTTTATTTGCATATACACATAATTACTACAAATTTACATGACTTCAGAGTGACTATGTTACGTGACTTTGCAAGACCTTCCCCACGTGTCTTGTTACAGCACAACTCGTACTGTACAGCATACTTACAATATGCTGTTACACACATGTAACTTGACATTTAATCCATGCAATGGAAAGATGGATCAAAGTGGGTGAACCCACACACACACTTGACATCACCTTCTTGGAATCAGAAAGTTCGATATACAGAGTGTAGCATTGTTTGCAGGCCTTCCAGCCAAGGATAAGTGTTCAGTCAATCCCAAGCAACTGCAGAGCCTTTTGTCAGAGATATTCATTCTGTTTTCTGTACACCCGTCGGGCTTCCTCAGATGATCTCTCTGTCTGGGTTGGAGATCTGCCTCAGAGGGGCTGCCTTACCTCGTCCCCCTTGGCTCTAGAAAGCCTCCCAAGAATGGCAGGCCTTTAAGCTTCTTCCTGCACACGGAAGGCTGAGAGGCTCTGAATCAGATGAGTGGGCTGTTAGCAGTGCTTTTGATGTGCTGTGCAGCATCTAATCTGCAAAGCCCAGTTAGATCAGCCTTCATGCATAAATCAAGTGGGAGGCTTATGCTTGCCTGTCCACCTCAGCCAGAGCATGACAGAGAAAGCATGGTTTGGAACAGGGTCTGGTAGGTGCCTTGGGCTTTTTCCTTTTGCAGTTGATGACTGATGGAATTCCCGGTCAGAAAGATACTGAATATAAACACGTTTTTTCAAGTTGTATAGAGACCAAATGCTTGTCAACAGCCTTGCAGTGAAAGCTTTGAATGGGATGCAAGACCATCGAAAGTCCGCAAAGATACGTCTGACTCTGATCAGTTATGGAGGACATCTTTACTGTAGGCCTCCTGCATGCAATCTTTATACGCGTGTAATGCTTGTTGAAGGGACTCTCTTGTGTATGAGTGAAAAAGGCTGAAAGCAAGAGTGGGTGAAAATAAACTTGGCTTGAACTGTTGAGAACTATTTCAAGGTTGTGAGCTATATGACATAAAAGGAAATTAATTCACCTTTACATTACGCTGTTTCCTGAAGGTAAGGGCCGAGCATGTGATGGAGCGGTTGGGCGGCCCCAGTTCCTGCCCTCAGTACCATGTGGGCTTGTGCTACTGTAGCCACCTGACATCAACTAGCCTGTCAGATCAACGCCTTACGTCACACGTTTGCATTCAAAGCGCTGCTGAGTAACAGTGTTACATGTTTGACTTGCTACATTTTATTATTGAGATCTGAGGGATTAGCAGAGAGTCAGTTAACATTCTTGTGCATCCAGGGTGCAATGTGTTTTGCTGTACTGAGCAATGAGACAAGGTCCTGTTAGTGATGCCCATGGAACAATGCACTTAAGGAGAAGTTTCTGTAATAGCTGATAGATCTAATAACATTTGGCATTTACTGGCTATCAGATATCTCAGACAGAACAAGTGCGGTGTGTGCGTGTACTTAGATACAATCAACGATATGTAATCCCCATGCATGACATTTCACTGTTCAATGAAATTTATTTGCTGAGTTATGTTTGCAGTAAATATTTCATAGTCATCTTAACGGACAATAAGAATCTTCTTATGGCCTGGTGATGCTTTCCAAAATATCATGTACCAACGCTGGGAGTTGGTCCTGTCTGCATGCGGTTGTCTTAGCTTGAACAAAGTCCAGAAATGCTCCAGCTGGCTGACAAAACAAAGTTTTCAGCCTGAATAGTAAAACTGCATTAGACACTGTCTTCTCAACATAGTGCAACATAGCTACCTCACCAGTGCAAGATGCACATTCGCTAAACATAGAGGCTTCTCATCCACTTGAACCTAGCAACTAACAGGTATCCACAGTTCATAAGTGCATTATAAAAATGTTGTACCATTGCCATAGATTTGCACTCAGAGCTGAGGCAGTCTATAATATAATTAATATACTGGTATATGTAACTTCAAAGTATGTACTGTAAAACTAGTCAGTGGACATGTAATGATAGCAATGTTTCTGTGATTTGAATCGTGGTGGTGTGTGCCTATAATCAAACATCATGAATGCACTGGCAGAAAATGTTCTATGTACTTTGTGCTGTCTCAGTGTAAAATTGCTATATAGTCATCAGGAGTGCATGTCAAAAGCCTCTAATGATCATGTTTCATTAGGGAAATGTCCAATTTGCATGCATCAAAAAAACCAACCTCATGCAATGATATAATCAGCTTGGCTTCAAAAAGGAGCTCGTCATCACGCACTTTATGCTCATTGTCAGGGCATTAAAGTACATTTTTAAATAATTCAGACTTCAGGATACTAACAACATGTCAGTCCTGCCAAAGATTATAAAAGATTTGAGATGCGAGCCTGTTACAATGTTAGGACGACTTCATCCATGACATCATTGTCAGACTGCTTTTCATTTTGATGAAGTAGAAGGGTGTCAGCTGACTAAGGTAGTCTGATTAAGGTAAATTACTAAAATGATTTAGTGCCAATCATATAACAATTTATTCAGTGAAATAGGCCTCAAAATGAAACAGCAAAGGGTTGCCCTCTATTATGAGGGATTCTTATTCCTAGTGTCACATGCTAACACATCAAGGAGGGGGTTCTGGAAACCATTTTATGTACTGTAGATTTTTTACAGCAGTATATTTCTCAAGAGTCTTCTGCCCCAGTAAAATGCACATAAATTCACAAGAGAGTGAATTTACTGCTGGTGTAGGACAAATAAGCTGGGTGTATGTACTGATTACTGAAATATTTTTTTTTTAGATATTTTTTATAATGTAACTCTTTACTGTCATTATAAATGTATGAGTTTGACCAAGAGCCAAATGCAATCAGCCTGTACTAACACTTCTTATTTACATTCAGAACAGCCAATAAACCATTGCAAGGTGAATGATTAGAGATAACACGCATGTGTGAGTCTGAATAGCAAGTTCATGATAAATAGTACTGGCCTATTCTTAGTACACCCATTGGGGAATATGCAGATAAATTATCAAAAGCTCTGCCTGGGGCCCAAAGAGATATTTAAAGCCATGCTACATTGTCTTTTTTCTTTATAATATCTCCTAAGAGACATACTGTTCTCCTCTAACTGCCTCCTTTTCTTTTCTCTTTGACACATCTGCTTCACGTTTCACCAGGAAGTGGAGGTCAGTAGCATTGTCAAAATCTGTCTCATGCCCTTGCCTTTCTTTGACATCTCTTTTAAGAGCTCAAAGCTCTCCTGCTCTGTCATCTCTTTAACGTCTATGTAAGTCAGTCAGAATTGAATATTTATAGACATCCTCTAGTCCCCTCCTTTTGTTTCTGAACTCATTTTTCAAATGACACTTCCTATTTATCATTTTATACCTTGCTAACCTATGAATATTTGATTACATGGAATACGCATCACAATATAAGCTAAATTCACACAAATTTAGGCTCGTATAGTATATGTAATAAAGGTCTCTCTCCCTCCTCAGGATGATTACATCAGATCATGGGATGAAAGTCAAGGCTTGAATGAAAGTAAGTCTCTTACACATTCACAGTAATCTGTCGAAATGTTTGTATTGCTTTTTCGTTGATCATCACGTTTTACCTCAACTGAAGGTCTGTTCATACATGCAATCTTTGCAAGCATCATATTAGGAAACTCAGAGAATGTGTAGTGAAGAAATGGCTATCGAGGTGTCTAATGGTTTCTAGTTCCAGCTTGCTGAAGCACATCATAGGTTGTTTTTAACAGGAATAGTTAAGCAGAAGGTAAACGGTTGGCATATAGTCTGATGATGAGTGCTTACTATATGGATTTGTCCTTCCACTGACAGTAGTCTTAGCAACTCTTATCACTGTAGACGCACTCTCTCCTTACAGCAGCTGCCAAGTTCTAACTAGCCCTAATTGCTTCTAGCTGGGATGAGGTCACCATCTCTCCACGCTGGAATGGAGAGATGGCCTAGCACATTTGAACCCTGTGCCTTGATTTGCAACTCAAATGAAGTGCAGGGAATAGAAGAGTCCATTAGCAAATATCTCAGAATGTAATTAATGGGTAATTGCCAGTTCCACTGAAAGAACAGTAAGAGCCTTGGGAGCTTGGTTTAGCACCGTGTGACACTGGCTTTGTTCCAACAAAGCATGAATCCATTTAAGCTGCAGGGGTCTATGAAATTGATGGTTCATTTTTAACGTAGCGCTCAAAGTCTCCTGAACAATCTGCAACTTTCGTTATAAATTATTTGACAGAAATTATTTGACTGACTGCTTTAATTGCCTGTGCCCACGTTTGTGAATTATTGTCTTTCCTTTTTTATTCAGAAGTGTTCGTGACACTCATGAACAGTGTTACCAAGATTCCATAAAAATTAAATGATTCACTGTTGTGTCAAAGATGTATTTTTCTCATTATAACAGAAGGTTGGAATAGAAATGACGGGAAGTGCATCTGTGTAAATTATTGCTTTTTTAATTTACTTCTCTTTTTGTGGGTTTTCTATTTTTATGCAGAGATACTAAAAAAAGTAAAACAGAGATTCACCATGCTATTATATACCTATAGGGTCATTCAAGACAAATAGACCATCACACACTGGCTCACAAAATGAGTAAAGCTTGTATATATAAAGAGAGAGATTTCTGGAATGTTCTTTGTTGTTATCTTCCCTTCTTTGTCTATAAATGCCATCAGTTCAACTGATCTCTTCCTTTCTCAGTTAAATAATGTGGCAGGAGAAGGACCTGACAGTCTCTTCCCAGCACCCAGATGACTAAAGCAGTGTGATGTCTCCTAAAAGACAAGTGTCTCCAAAAGACAAGTGTCTCTAAAAGACAAGTCTCCTTTTGGCTTTTTTCTTTCCTTTTGAAAAGAACAAATAACAAGTTTCTCCCTGATCTTAGAGGTACCAGGAGTTCCTGTTATTCTGAACAGGAAACAAGCTTACTCAGCAAATGTTCTTTTACATGTGCCTAAAAGAAAATGGTACTTCATCCGATGGTGGTTGAGATGAAATCAGTCTGTGTAGTGTTTTGACCACTGAACTGTTAAAGGTGTAAAGATACGCTATCTTAAAACCCTACAATGGAATTTTACTTGCTTCTTTGCAAGTATAAGAAAAACGTAAATGTCTTTTAATGCTACTAATAAGCAGATGGTGTGAAAATCTTTGCCGAGCATTACATTCTGTTTCAGCACTCATGAACTACGTCTACAGATAACCTTGATATATCTGAAAATCCCTGAAGGCCTTACTTAAAACGTTTCCTTCATAGCTGGTCTTCTGATCATTATCCTTTATGATGGAGAAGCCATCAGCAACATAAAATAAACCATCAGCTCAGCAGCAATCACATGTACAGGTCACCTTCATCCCGAATGTCTTTATCGCACATGTGGAGGGGGGTTAGTGTGTGCAGATCTAGTTTACCCTGCTTTGGTTTGTGAGCTAAGCCTGGTATGTGAGAGCCGCTCTCCTGCAGGCTCTTTGCTCCAACTGCTGGCCGCATAAGCCCAGGGTTGGGGCTCATTACTGAAACCAGAGCTTCTTCCATCGTGTGACAGTGATGATCACATTAAATGCTGCTGCATGTGTAAACAAAGGATGAGCACAGTGACGGGGGCAGGGATTTTCTCCACCTTCCCTAAGCTGGATTTGGCTCTGCTTAGATACCGGGAGCCTAATTGCATATTTCACAGCTCTTTGGGCAGAGTTTATGACAATATCCAGAAAGAGAAAACGTGAGGTGGAGAGATGAGCATGTGTATAGAGGACCAGTGGAATCTGGGCCGCAGTAGTCCACTTTCTATTGCGGGCCCGTTGCTATGGCAACATCATCACTCTTGCGTCTCCTTTTATCCATGTGAGTCTGTGGTGATACATTGAGGCTTATAGATTCAGCCAGTGTTACTTTCACCTACATATCACATGTATAATAGTCTGAAGCAAAATAGAAATGTTCTCCATTCAAGGAAGGTTTTATATGATGATTATGCTAGGTTAGCCTAACTGAAGAAATGCATTATTTTTGCTGATAGAAGCTACCACTCCCTGAATATTGATTATTCGTGATTGAAAATTAGCAGAGTTAACGGAACCTTATGGGCAGAACAAATGCAGTGTTACGTATGTGCTTCCATCTAATAAGCTTTAAAAATGTTCATGTAAGAGAGATCATGTTTCTTTATTTCTTTGTCTGTCTGATAGTCTCTGTTCATGAGTCAGTCTGTCCCACGCAGTAATTGACAGTGAATCACTGGTTGCTGAAGATCCTCTCTCTCCTGCTCCAGATGTGGACACCACTAAGGACCCCTGCCAGAAGGTGAAGTGTAGCCGACACAAAGTGTGTGTTGCCCAGGGCTACCAACGTGCTGTGTGCGTCAACCGCAAGAAGCTGGAGTATAGGTGAACAAAACATATGGTCTCTCTTTCTTTCTCCTTCTCTCAAATCTATTTCACTTTCTCTCTCATTGCCTTCTCTTCCCCCAAACTCTCTCTTTCTCTACCAGCTCAACAGACCCAGGAGACCTTGCTGTGTCTAAAAGAGAGACACAGCACATCTGCTTATGCCACATCTGCTTATAGCATTTATCCAGCAAAAAGCCAATACACAGTATTAAAATAATCAAATAAGAAGGCAGTTAGTTATTTCTACAAGCATAATGTTCAAAGATAATCTCTCTGTGTCCTGAGATCTGTTATCATTTACAAAGTAGTCTTTTGCTAATGGCGCATTCTTTTGTAAACACGTCTGTTCCCTGAGGCTTTTTTTTTCACTTTAGAACCATTTTTTATTGAAGGCCCTCCTCAGGCATGGTTACATAACTCAATACAGAACATCCACCACCCATCTCACTTATTCGCAGTTGTGAGCCCCTCCCACCGTTTCAGTCTCTGAGCATCTCTAATGCAGTGCACTTACACTGCAGTCAGCCAACCAGCAGGGCTGTGTTCATCTCCCTGCCTTATGTTGCTGCAATGCCCACCGGTGTGTGTTGTGTGACCTCTGCCTCAGTTTGTGCTCTGATGGCTCCTGTTGTGCCTGTCAGCCAGGTGTATAACCTCGGGCCGTGCCAGACATGCTACAGTCTGGTAGAGTGTTTACTGGCCCTGCTATGGGGAAGCAAAGGGTAAAGAGAGACCTGATGTGCGAATACAAAATGCAGTGTAGGCTGAGGGAATTTGCTTGTTCCAAACAATGCAGGAACCAGACATACATAATTCACTTTAGAAGCTCAAATACCACTACAGTACAATAAAAAGGGAAATGGGGGGAAAACATGATTACAGTATATACAGGTATCATCTTTTCTAAACAACAAGAGACAGCAACACAGAAAAGACCCATTTTACTACATCTATCCTCTGCAGACTAAACAGGGTCACTTAATGAAGTCAATTACAGGCATACACTCACTGCCAAGTGTAGCGTTTTCAAATGGTCTAAAAATGGGAGAACATGTTGATGAAGAGAGAAAACCAGGTCTAAAAATGGGAGAACATGTTGATGAAGAGAGAAAACCAGGTCTAAAAATGGGAGAACATGCTGGTGAAGAGAGAAAACCAGATAGCTTTAGAACCAGACCTGAACTTCTGTTGCGTAGTGAAACCAGACCCCAGTGCAACCCTGTACACAGCAGCCACTCTGCTGCTATGGGAACAACGCAGAGAGATTATTTCTCGAACACGGGAGTGGTCAGATGATTGTTTTGAGGACTGTATCGATGAGTGTGTTTGCTTTTCTGTGCAGGCTGAGGCAGCCAGAGTTGAGCCAGCAGGAGAACAGCTGTAAGCCCTGCCCTGCGTCCGCCTCTGGACCTGTATGTGCTTCTGACGGGCATAACTATGCTTCACAGGTATAGGACAGGCCACTCCGTTGCATTCCACGCATGCTCGGTCGGATCCACCTCATGTCAGAGTTTATGTGTACAGCATACATTAACACTTTAGTTGTCAACACTGTTAGAGTGTTCAAGAGACTGGCTCGACTTTTGTCCTCCTGTGTGTTCCTTGTCTTTATTACTGAGGAAAACAATGGCTGAATCTCGATATCTTCATTTTTGTGTTTTCTTTCGCGACCTCGATTAAGCATGTACAGTGACAGTTGGCCGCTTTGTTATTTTCCTGCTGCTGGAGGTTATCTATTTATGGTGGCCTCTGAGGTCTACAAAACCTAAGATTAATAGCCCAGAGGGATTCCAGCTATCAAGGGATGAGCATGCTGTTCAGATGGATACAGAGACAGGTGGAGAGACAGAAAGAAGAAATGGAAGGAGATTAATGCCTTTTAGACCTATTCCTGACCTTGTTGACAACCTGAAGTGTCTGGAGGAAATTGGGTTCTACTACAGCCTCATGTCTTGTTTAAATGAGTCTCATTTGAATGAGTCATTTTGCTTGTGGTCACTGTTACATTTTTGACCTGTATCTGGACTATAGCTCATGCTTCACCTTTCACAGGAATTGCTTTGATGTTGCTCCAGTACATCTCATTCCATCTATATGTGTGTGTGTGTGTGTGTGTGTGTGCCTCAGTGCAAGCTGCAGCAGCAGGCCTGTCTCACAGGAAAAGAGCTGAGCGTGAAGTGCACTGGTCCCTGCCCATGTTCCACCGCAGCTGCGCCCAGTGAAGAAGCTGACAGCAAGCATGGTATGGAGTGGCCTCAGTCAACAGCAAAGTGCTACACCTACTACTACTCCTGCTGGGGCTCCAAACTCCTATATCACTTGCACTGCAGCAGCACTTTAAACAGCTCTGTGATTTATTCATTACTGTGGCTGCACAAGCAGCATATTGGTGCTGAGTCTGCTGCAGGGCAGGTGTGTGAAGGAGCAGATTTCTGCCGTGTTGTTATTAGCCATTGACTGAACTCACCGAGCAGGTTTACTCAAGAGCCTCATTTAGATGAGTCATGACCAACAGGGGCTCTCATCTAATCCAAATGCACATGGCTTACAGATTAAATTGATCCCCCAAAAAGAGCAGAACACTTTTGGAGAAGGTACTGATAGATATTGTGGCTGAAATGGCTTTTTCAGAGAACATCATTCCAGGTAAAGAAAGTCACGGGGTGACACACCATCCCGTAAGATTGTACAATGCAGTAGATTTAGCAGCCCGTCACCATAAAATCATAATGATAAGGAATGCTTTTGCTTAGAGATACCCTCAGGACATTTTTCTCCTCTGACATCCAGTTGGGAGCTAATAGTTCTCCCAGTAACCCAGGCTTTATCGATTTATGAACAGAGCACTGTTTATTTTTTCTCTCTTTCTCGCTCACGTTGCCTGTGACGTGCTGCGTATGCACAAACACCACTGGTTCTTTGAGATGGCAACTTACCATTCACAGTTTGTCCACATCCTGGTTCTGTTCCTGCTGATACACTTTCCTCTCCCAAGTTTATTTCATTGTTTTTCCTCTCTGCCATTTTCTCCATTCTATTCTGTCTGCCCCACCCCACCCCTGGTGGTGCCCGATCACCTCCACCCTGCAGAGAGCTGCACGGGCCAGGACCTGGCTGATCTGGGAGATCGCTTGCGGGACTGGTTCCAGCTGCTCCAGGGTAATGCCAAGCAGAACCGGACGAGCAAGCCTGCAGTCATCTCTGCATCAAGTGAGGCCCCAGTGCTGCTTTCATGCTGAACAGTATCACACCAGTGGGCTTTTGCTGAGGTTGCTTAAACCCACTGATGAGTAGCACACAACACAGTTAGCATCTTATGGTAGGAATGGATTTGTAATTCTACAAACCACTCTAACTTTACCAAGCCTAATTGCTTACTTGCTTAAAATCAGTTTGAATTATTACCCTCTTGCTTCAGTCGTCTTGCTTTGAGCATAAGTCACTAATAAGGTTGTAAATAACTTACTTTTAATTAAGTCATTTTTTCCATGCAGTTTTGGAACGCACTCTAGTGGCAACCTGTAAGGACTCCATTGGATGGATGTTCTCTAAGCTGGACACTAATAGTGACCTGTATCTGGACCAGGAAGAGCTGGCCGCGATTAACCTGGACAAGTATGAAGTGTGTATCCGGCCCTTCTTCAACTCCTGCGACTCCTACAGAGATGGCAAAGTCTCCACTGCTGAGTGGTGCCTGTGCTTCTGGAGAGAGAGTGAGTTAAATCACTGTCAGTTTGCCTAAAGTTTCATTAATAGGCTTTTCCATTTTCATTTTCCTTGTTTACATTCCGTAGTCTTTTTAGTACCCTATCATTTACTGCTTATAAATGATATGTAGGCATAACTTTGATAACAGTATTTACTTGACTTACTCATTTTGACTGGGCTAGCAGGTATTGCATTCTGAAGTCACTTGCTCTGCCCCAGGCCAGCTATTAAAGGCCCCCACCACACTCCTCTCAGCTCTGGGAGGGTGACAGAAGGGAACCACCAGTGCTGCTCAGCACTCTTGTGGAGATCCAAACCTTTGCCTCAGTGAGGTTGACTAACTGTTCAAGGAAGATATAAAAGGCCAGTGAGTGCTCTGAGAACTTGAGCATTCTGGTTTAAATAGCACACAAGTCTTTTAATGAAGTACCAGTCATCAAAGAAGTTGATTCTATAGTGTTATTGAGACATTTATGTATACCAACTTCTGGTGAGTCTGCTGTGCTACTACATGGCAAAATATGTACATTCGGTGAGAATGAATTACATGATTAATCATTCATGTGTGCAGAGTTATCAAGTGTCACCAGGCTCACCCCTCACACTGACAGAACTCATGCAAGCAGGCCTGGATTTGGTTTAATTGGTTTTCTAAACACAATCAAATCCCAAGGGAGGAATTCAACCATGTGGCTTTGCTTGGATTACAGCAATCCAAGGCTTTCATGTCTTTCAAACACACTCCCTTCCACCAGCTAGACATAGTTCTGGTAGGAGGACATGCCCTGTGCTGACCTTTTGTGATTTATAGTGTGTTGCGATTTGGTTTATGTACGCAAAGGATAGAAAGCCATCCATCTGTTGTGATACTGCAGGAATCTGTATTCAGTGAACTTCTCACATGACTGAAGAACTGTAGGTGAATTGTATTTAAGTGGTGGTGTTGTGTTCGGAGATCCTATTTTGAATGCATGTGCATATGTCAGCAGTAGCGTATATGTATTTTTAAGATTAGGTGTGTTGTGCGTGTGCCTTTTGTGCTAGCATATAATCTGCAGTAAATGGTCGTCCCTTTTAAGAGGTTTCCTTTCCTCTCAGGGTATGTGTGCCTCTGCTGTGGAGCAGGATGAGATCCTTTCACACAAACTGGCATATGTTACACCCTGCAATGCAGAAGCGGCACAGAGCAGAATCTTGGCATCTCGTATCCATGTATAAACACACACACACACACAAGAAATAGCGCACATGGCTTTGCTTGATTTTTGTGATTCTAGCCGAGCACTCCCTACTCTCTCAGGGCGGGCACAGTTGCTTTTGGCCTGTCACACTTTGTCTTGCCTTCATATTTCCCCTTGCGGACAGGAAACGGCCATCACACAGAAGCGAGCAACATCAGTGTTACTTGTTGACAGCCTGCTCAGCCTGGAACACTGAACACTCTGGGACTTGAACCAACTGTCCCGGCAGAAATCCACTGCATGTTTAAGACTTGTCCAGCACTGTCAACATTTGCTCAAGTGGACTAGCCAAGAATTTTGTCATTTTGTATTTAACTAATTTAATACTATTATTAGTTTATCTGATCAATTTCATTTTCCAAATCATCTTTAAAAGTTTCTTTTCTGTTAATTAAATTGATACAGTACATGACTATCACAGTATTTTGATATTAACATTTCATGAATTTCTTGTGAATTTCTTCCTATGTAGGACTATGACAAATCCATCAGTTCCTGTGTAAAATGGAATGTTACAGAGTGTAATTTGGTAGTGGCTGCAGTGAGAATTGCATGGCATAATGCTTGTTTCACTGGGGGCTGGTGGAGGACCTCAGCATTTGTCAGGAGGAGATTAGCACCGCCTCCTTCTAATGCTCTGATTGTTTTGCTCCTTAGAGCCTCCTTGCCTGGCTGAGCTCGAGAGAATCCAAATGCAGGAGGGAGCCAAGAAAAAGCCAGGTATGTATGAAGCTCTTGGGGAGGGCAGGACTCATGGAGCAGATCCTCGAGGCTAGGAACCAGATTGTGGGAGGGCAATAAAAGCAGGTTAGGGAATGCAGAAGAGAATCAGAGAGAACACCAAACAGCCTAATAACAAATAGAGGGGAAATCAGGTTGAAATCAAGGGGATAGAGACAAGTGAACAAAAGAAGGAAATGTGAAGGAAAGGTGTGTAGAGACACAGCGGGAAAGAAAGCTGGGTGACACATTGATCAAACATCACAGAGGTGGTGCAGGAGTTGTTTCATTAAACAGATGACAAGCACGAGGCTGGGATTAGCAGCTAATCAGGCATGGGGATTAAATTGGATCGGATCTGGCTCTCGCTGGCAGTGGGCAGCGCTGCATGTTCGACTCCGCTGCCAGCAGGACTCTCCAAGGACACTGTGCAGATGCAGTGACCAGCCTGCGCCGGCCAAACCCACACATGCTCCCCCTCCTCTGTCGGCCCGCCTGGAGGTTCCATTATCACTATGGTGCCAATCTGTTCCATCCTGCTCATTGGATTTATAATAAAGTTACAGTTATTTTTTTACAGTCACAACCTTCAGAACTGCCTCTGAATGAGGGGTCACATTGTATTGATAGAATACTAATGTATTCATTCTCTTGCCTGTACATGGCTCTTATACAGTGAGACCCTTCCCAAGGTTGTCTCCCATAGACTGAAATGAGGGTTGGCAGTGGGCTGTTATAAGATATATAGCTTGTACTATGTAGACTGATTTGCAGTCACACTCATGGTCCAATGTTCATTTAATACTTCTGATTCATGCAGGATATGAAATTGAATACAAAATGTACAGCGTGTCACTCTGAAGCCTTTGCATTTGTCATGTTAGGCACCTACATTCCCAGCTGTGATGAGGACGGCTATTACAGGAAACTGCAGTGTGACCAAAGTAGTGGGGAGTGCTGGTGTGTAGACCAGCATGGAGGAGAGCTAATGGGCTCCAGAATCCATGGCAACCCTGACTGTGGTAAGTGCATACAACGTGCAGACACACTAACACCAACATGTGCACGCACAGACAGATAGACACATGCGCACACACACATAGGGTGGACAAGGACCCCTTTGTCACAAGGGCTTAGATCCACAAAAACATCAGTCACCCCCTGACAGAACACCACGTGTTACATTCATTAGACCAGGTTCATTTCCATTCCAAAAGAGCAGTTGTCTCACAAAAATAAAGGTCTATAAGATTAATTACTACTGGCTGTGCTGGACCTGCAGGTGATAAGAACAAATCCCTGACTGGACTTAAAATAGCCATTAAGAAATCCAATGTCAATGCCATGGCAGTGGATTGTTGTGGCCAAGCAAGAATTTGAGGTTGGACTTGGCCTTTATATGACTAAATTGCTCCTTTTGCATTCATAGACTTTTCACGTTTTCCTTGAAAGCCAAAACTGGTCTGTAATAACCCAAGCAATATGCTTTTTTTCCCCCTTCAGCCTCTGTCATTAGGAAATCGCAGAGTGCACTTACACATAATCTACTACATGCTGAGAATGTGTTTGTCTCAGTGCAGTGAGGAATATACACATCAGCTAGCACCTTGAAGAAATATTTTAAACATTTTGATCATATGCTTCTTTGTTTACGTCTTTCCCAGATGAGGTGGTTGGCTACTCAGGTGATTTTGGCAGTGGGGTGGGATGGGAGGATGAAGAAGAGAAAGAAACAGAGGAGAATGGAGAGGAAGCAGAAGAAGAGGAGGGGGAGCTGGGGGAAGTGGATGATGGTGGATACATCTGGTAGACCAAAACAAAATGGTTGCCTGGTCAAACATAGCTTTCCTTTGACCACTGGTTCAGAGGCAGCTCTATCTCTTGCTGACACAAATTTGTGGAAACTGGAGGGTTGGACATCTTTACACAGCACTCCAAACAGCATTGACTTAGGGGGAGGGGGACTGGGTAGCGATAGACGTAGTGAAATTATGGCTTTGGGAAAGAGTTCAAATAATGGTCTTCTTCATACTCGTGAAACATCTTTTTTGGTTTGTATGTGTGCCCTCCTGAAAATTCTACAATGACAAGCTCAAATCTAGGCAATTGATAATGGACAGGTATTTTCTCCTTAGACAAACTGGAGCTTTGTCCATGCTGTACAGTGTGTTTTATCTCATTTGTGATTTTAAAAATGTGATGCATTCATCTTATGCAAGAAGCATAATAAATAAATACACCTTTTTACCACTGTATATTTGGAAGTGGTACCTTTTAACCTTTTACCTTTAGATTCACCTACAGATTTGATTTTTAAAAAATGTAAGTGAAATAAGGTGAGCAAAGTTAAAGTCTGATGCATTAAGTCTATTCATTGGGTCCTACGTGAATTTTCAGTGTGCTTAATCAAGACCAAAATGAAGGGAGAGGGTCCATTTGTCTGATAATTTCTTAGCCTTTCAAGTATTTGTCAGCTACAGGGTTATTTGTCCGTATTAAGCTTTTCTGGTTAAAGTGCAACAGCATTTAAGCACCTTAGAACAGCAGCCAAAAGCTGGAGCCACACCACCACCACAAGCTGGACCCATTTTTCTGCTGTCTTAGTTGCACTTGATCTGGATATCAAAAGGTTCTGTGTTGTTACCAACAGCTGGACATGACCTTAAAAAATAGTCTTTCCGTTACAAGGGACACACTGATTTGTTTAGTAAGTTGGGCATCTTCATAATGTATATCTTGTTGATCACAGTTGTAGATTTAAGGTCATATGCAAGATGAAGCTTCTTTGTTTGCTCCTTTTGCAATGTAATAGTTATTCAAAAGAACCTCTCCTAGGCATTTTGGTGTGTTTTACCAGCTGATGAATCCCACCGAAACTAGATATAGTAAAGCATTGTTTTCTTGCAAACTACGTCTTCACACAGAACATATCGGAACTCTATCAGACCTGTCTTGTTCTCGTCACCAGTCTTTTAAAACATGTCCACCAGTTTCACATTTCAGTCACAATGGAATCTACTTGGGCCAGTTATTTAAGCTGATGTGCATTGCCTCTGAGGCAGTACTATGTCACAGTGAATATATGTCTGAACAGTAGTATGGAGAATGAGATTTGCAACCTGACAATACTCCCTCCGGACACCCACTGGAACCTGTCTATCTTACCTGTCTGCTAATCACCCCATCATCAGCCATGGTGAAATATGAGCCTAGTGTAATTTCAGTAAGTGTAAATATTTTTGCTGCAAGGGTTTATAGTTTTGGTTTAAAGATGGGTAAAATAAATGAATGTACCATACAGTACCATATACTTACGGTAATATATTCTTAGTATAAAATTTGTTTATGAGTTTCTGGTATAACATTTTAAATGTATAAAATTTGAAAAGATAAACTCTTTACATAGAGAATGCTGGTTATGGTGTTAGCTCATCGATCAACAAAACACAATAATCCAGTGATTTCATGCAAATAATAATAAAAAATGCAATAAACACTGTGCAATTAGTATTATTAGTGTCATCAACAGAAACAATGTCATACTCCCAGAATGCTTGGCTCTGTTTGAGTAATGCAATTTTCAGTCTCTTCTCAACTCAAAAGCGCAGCACGACATACTATACATGCAGAGCATCAATGAGAATGAATTGTAGATCTTATCTGGAATGGTAATACATTCAAACAAATCCAGGCTGAGAGTACTCAGTAGGACTGGGAGTAGGCATCCCTCTCAGTAGGGTTTTATCTCAGAAATAAACACATTCGTTACTGTAGTATAGTGTGCTTGTCTTCTTTTCAAATAAAGAGCAGCAACCAATTTGAAAACGCCTATATTTCCATCACAGTAACTGATAGAATATAAGTTTCAATTGCATACAAGTTTCGTATTTATCATTAAAGAGTCTGTCTAGTCTGATTGTGAGGAATGTTGTTTATAATATCTTACTTAACAATGCATAGGACTGTGCCATCACTGTTGCTATTCAGTGTGGATTAGCTAGCATATGACTGTCTTGTCTTATAAATGCCATCATTGTAAATACATGGATAATACAGACACATTGTATTTGCCCTGGCAGTTGCGTTATATTTACATTTAGCTGCATGTTACTTTGTCCAAATATGTCATCGTTTTGCCTCAGTGTGATCATGATTAAAGGCAGTGGGCCCAAGTACTGTTATCTCCTGTACTCAGTCATTCTGTGCGCTCAGAGCTATCTCAGCATCACTGACACAGTCAGTGAGTTTGTTTCCCAGCAAGAGCACAGCCATCTGTGGCTGGGGGCACAGCTGTCTGGGCATTGGCTTGGGAAGTGTTGGCTTCTCTCCTCAACTCACCAGAGCATCTATAGGTAATATGTACAGAATCAGGTGTTTAGCACATTCCTGCAAATGCACAATGCAGTGAGTGCCTAGCTGTGTGGGTGGGAAAGGAAGCATGTTAGTAACACCCTCCCAGATTAGCAAGTACTGTTCTCTAGGAGAGATCTAGATATTGGTTGGAAAATTGCCAACGTTGGGAAGAAACTTGGGGAAACTACTCATTATGCGGCAAAAACACCACACTGCAAAGAACTGCATGAAAGTACTAAAAGGACAAGAATCTGGGAAATTCACTTTTTAATGAACCAGTTAAACTGGATGCAAATGACACAAGATTACTAAAAAATTAACTAAAACAGTGTTGAATTGGAAAACTTTGAAAGACATCTTAAAGTCTAGTCAAGTTTATGAACAGTTTAGCCAAGTAGAAGCAGACTTAAGGTGTCAAAATCACTCACAACTTCAGTATTAAACAGTGCTTTATATATCTGGTCTAACCAAAGCGGACAGCATATGATTTTTCTCTCAGGCATTTTCCCCCATAATCGTGCTTACCCATCACCTAGGTTTACTTAATTTTATTGAGTTAGTCAGACAGTCTGCTACAGCAGAAGTAAAGTTAAGAATGATCTTCAAGAAGAAGCACATCCCCTAAGGGCATGTGGTGCACCTGCAGTTCTTCAAAGTCTACATTTATTTTGCAGCTGAATTAATACTGGCCCTTGTGAGGAAATGTTACAAAACAAATGGAATAAATTCCTTTATTTACTGGAGAGCATAAAATGAGCTCCCAGTTTGTCATATAAATGGAGTTTGCCTCTACTTGCTGTGTCAGACCTGCACCTCACATATTATTTGGTAATTGCTAGACAAACAATGCAGTAATATTAGATGGATGCCCACTTGAACATAAAGTATTCTTAGTGTCTTAAATTAATAACACCCCCCCTCAAAAAAATGCATCACAATACTAAACATGACACTGTATCGAGTACTCTTATACAAGAACAGAAGAGCTAGAAACTAGTCTCTTGTTAATCTGTTATAATTACTTTCAATGCCTATTGACAATTTAATCAAACGGTTAATTTTACAGTCAAAATAAAATGGGTGCCTATAACATCAAAAGCCCTATTTTTCCTTTCTGTTGTTTCAGTGACTCTTTAGTATTCAAAAGCAGATCAGTGTTTGTAAATTTTGAAGTCAGGATTTAGAATGTAATAATAGGTAGATGGCAAGATGCGCAGTCATACTTCATATGTGAATAAAAAGTATTCAGAGTTTACTCTGAGGAATGTGGAGTCTCCACACCCTTCTAACCTCGTCCTCTGCATTGTCCAAAGCCTGAAACACAGCAGTATTTCCTGTTTGGGCAAAGTCACTAAGGAGTGGCTCCAAAACACTCACGGGGATGCTGAAGTTTAAATGTGGATATGTAACCTTTGCTGCAAAGTCTCTTGTATTGCTGGACACGATACCTGAATAAAACCAAATATAGTTAGGGTCTGGTTAAAGTATGGATAAATAATGCCCCCTACTGAAAATCCAGTGTACTACCATATGCATGTCATTGTATACAACATATTTTTTTTTTTAGTTCTACACTCCTGTTACAGGCCAAAATATTTGTATGAACTGAGACTATTCTGAGTCTTCTTTTGAAATTACCTAGCAACTCCCCAGTGCTGGCACGGATAACTGCGCCACCACTGGCTCCACACTGCACTGCACATGTGGTCTGCAGCATCACTGGCTTGTTTTGACATGTGATGACTCTGGACAAGATCCCTGATGTCACTGATGGGCCACAATTTTTACCTAAAGCTCCATAGCCCAACACAACCACATCCTCACCTACAGATAAACAAAAGAATAGACCTTTATTGTTATGATTAAGTGCAGCAATTCTAACTAAATTTACCCTTCATGAAATATAAAGATTTATGACCATGTTTACAAAAAATTGCACTGTAAACAAACCATGAAAATGAGTTTCTTTAGAATACAGAATATTTTTCATATAGAGCTTTAATGTAAAGCTATGAATACCAGAACTAGAGATAAATAACAATTAAAAAAAGACAGAGGAAATGAGATTCTTTATAGCAAATCAAAAAATAGGGTCACAGATTGTAGTTTCAAAATGAGCCTTCCTTTCATGTTTTGTGTGTGAACTCTTACCTGACTGAAAACTGGTGGCTAACTGTGGAGCCACAACTTCCAAGACAGGCTTGTGAAGTTTCACAACAGCAAGGTCATAGGGAGAAGATGCCTTCGAAGTGTACAGGACCTGACCATGATATCTGAGGACAATGTTTACACATATCTTTACGTGGGAAAATGGTAATTGAAATTATATATATATTTTTAAAACCACTAAGTTCTGTTTAAGGGAAAAAATGCTAGTACCTTTCTCTAACGTTGACTTGGACTGAAAGAGATGGATTACCATTCACCACATGTCTGCACGTTAAAACTAGATGTGGGTTTACCATTACTCCAGAACCCCACCACTGGCCACTTTCAACCACAGCCACCATGGGGTACTTTCTGCTGGCTGACTTTCGGTTTACACTAATTAGGACTTGTGGGATGTCAGTCAATGAGTGTGCTGAGAAATCTCTCAGTGACTGATAAGAGGTTATAGCCTGTAGCAGGTTTTTAAAAATTAAGTGGAGAGAACAAACTACTGTGAGACCAACCCATTCATTTGACTTCCAGCATAGGGGTGAAGTGATTAAACCCACAAGACATGGTGTGTCCCCATCACTGACAAAGAGACCTCCCCCTTCAGTACCAGGCAGACAGCGGGCATCAGTCATGATTAATGCATTCTCCTCCCCTGCTAGGTTACTCACAATGCCTTTGCTGAGGGTACTCATGAAAAGATCTGGACAGAAGGAACCAAATGGAGATCCACATGCAAGGACAGTACATCCCTTTTCAAGAGCTGTGCTCTTTACCCAGGGTACAGTTTTTCCTTGGGTCAAACCAGGCATTTTCAGGACGGCAAACCGATTTAAAAATACAGAATCAACTAAAATTTCTGGGTCCTCATCTCCACCATAAAAGTTCCATTTATCTGCTTCTCTGAATATTTTTTCAAAGGCTCTCTGAAATTCCAAGCAATTCACCATCATAAGAAGACCAGCACTTTGACGTGCAGGGCGCCCATCCGTTAAACACAGATTACTTGATGTATGGTTTACAGTCACATCCACGTGATCTATGGACACTTGCATCGTGCTACTAAACTTGTTAGCGAGCAATACGTTTTCGTTTACACATTCTTTATCGACCAGGAAAGGAGAAAATAACATACCGCTGCAAAGCACAAGACCAGTTTGGTAATTCAAAATAACTCCACTGCAACTCAGTGGACTTTGAGGCGTTGTTTTTTCCTTACAGTAGCTTGTGTCAGAAACGGTGACAATACAACAAGTCTGTTCGATCGACATATTTGCTTACAAACTGTCAACCGAAATGTCCAATAATACAGCTTTCTTTATTTTTTCGTATGCTTAAGAGAATTAGCTAGATATGTTAGCTAACTAGCTAGCTAGGAGTAAAGCAGATATACACGACACGATTAACTTTCACCCCAAAACAGTATTTCGGTCTGTGGTATGCTATAAGAATCCCAAAAGTAACACGGTCAGAAACAAACACACATAACAGACATTATGAACATCGTTAGGTTTCAGCTAACATATTAGCCAGCTAGCTAGCAGGAACGTAAACTCGTCTCTAGTCATAAAACGTCCGATATTGAACGTCATCGCGTACGTAATTTCGCTTTTCCCATTTGCCCGCGTGTGGTGAAGTATCAGTCTACTGATTGGATTAGCTCAGACGACGAAAAGGGTCTGTTTACAAAGCCGCTGTACCGCACTTTCAGACCCACGTTATCAGCTCTTTACAAGTACACCTCTACTGGTTCGTTTCAGATTTGCAGTCACACTTTCCTGCACATTTTTTACGCATAGATCGCATATACTCTATGGATTTACGTGTCAGATAAAGAGAATACTGAGGCTATGAAATGGGAGTTGTATATTAGCTTGCTGGTATATATTGGTTTTGGCATATTTTATTATAGGTGTTCTGAATTCATACACTCCTTTAAAATATATTTCAAGTGTTTAGTAAAGGAAATGCTCCTATTTAGAAGTATATAACACCAGAAAGAGTTCTTATACAAGCTTGATATCGTAACAATAGAAGCATCTTTTGGTGCAATATAGCACCATTTTCAACACAGTCTCCATCAATTTTTTAAAAATTACAATTCTCTCGTAAGGGCAGTGACAGCGTTTCTGAAACGATCCACTAGAGGCGCGCTTGTAAGAAGCTTATATTGCATGTCTGAAAGTGCGGTGCTATGAGTGGTACTGCGGTTCTGCAGTTGAATACTACTGCAGACAATGAAACAACACGTGTTTATTTCATAATACTATGAAAAATAATATAAGTAAACTAGTGTAAAATAAATTGAACTGACGGAACAAAATGAGAATCCAAATATAAATCTCTTTATTTTTGCCTCCTCCAAAAACAAAAAAAAACAAACAAAACAAAAAAAACCCACGAAAGTAGCGCCACTTACTAAAAACAAGTGTAGCATTCAAAATGTTGCTACGGAATATTTACAAATACTGTATGAAAAGTGACTTGCTAACATTTATTCTATTGCACAAGTGTTTTTCTTTGCCTTTGTGCGTTTGCTGTACTCTCATATCATAACTGCATATAGATGATAGTCAAAAAGTACTTATTGCACAAATCAATTTGGTAGCTTAATATTCAAGAACAGGTAAATGTGGGCTCAAGTTGACTAAAAACTGCTGTAACTAAAATATTGCTGCCATCAGAGAAAAATCACCCTGTCTTTAAATATCATGTACATCACCTCCAGAATAGATTAAATATATCTGAAACTGATTTTGATAAGTATGCACACAGCACAAAGTGTTAGTTTCCCCTTGAAACAGATGGAGCAAAACCTACAAGGCAATGCTACTACTCCCCTACAGCTTAAAAGAACAGAGGTGGGAAAATGTTGCGAAAATTGTACATGGAAGTTTAGTTACTGAAGTGTCTTTCTTTTACCTGATGCCGTCTTTCCAAATTATCTGGATTTTATCATGGCACATATTAATTCCTTCACTGCCCAAGCTAATATTACAGGCACACTGCAAATTTTCATGGCAGAGAAACAAGCATTGAGAATACAAGCAGAAAATCCCTCAATGGAGCACTGTATTGTCTCCTTCAAAACAAACAACCCCAAATTAACCCTTGTGAGCAGATGTTACATATTTCTTCCAATCCTTAACCTTATAAAGAAAAATTCCATAAAAGACTTTGCTAAATTACAAACTATACCAGCCTTTGTGCCATATTAACATTCTTAAGAGTAGAATTAGCTTATAGCTTACATCAAAACCACCTAACTATCATATAACTCACTTGTATTAAACGTTATTTACTCCTGAGTCAATATCTTTAATAAATATAGATAAATGTGTTCAGGGTTTCAAAATGTTTAGTAGCGCAGCAATAACGACAGCAAGTTAGTCAATGTACTGAGAAAGCCATCGGAAACCTTCTCCATATCCTTGTCTCTTTAACACACTACACATGAACACTTCCAATGGCCTCAGGTTCAGATCTTTCAGGGATACATTACCCTAAAGGAAAACACAAAGATCATCTTAGAATTCTCAAATAATTTGCTTCAAATAATTATGGTTAATTAAGCCCCCCTACCTTCTTACCTTCCCAGTAGTGTGCCCGTGCAGGCCAAACATTGCCCTCAGCGCATCCTCACTGATTGCCTCTGGTCGATCAATTTTATTTCCCAAAATAAGGATCGGAACATTGCAGATAGTCTCATCAGTTAACAGGGCCTATATGAAAATTACAGAAAATATTTTTTAGGCTTCATACAAACTGTGTTTCTTGAGTAACAGGGCCTAAGTTCTCAAAGTAAATATCTGACAGCATCCCTGAAAAGTAACATAAATAAAGAAAAATTCTCCAAACACATACAGAATGGCCATTTTATTAGACACACCGATCTAACAGAGCACTGGACCTCTTTTGGCCTTAAGAACCACAGCAGTTATTTATGGCAGATTCCACCTAGCTGTTGAAATCGTTCTACCTGAATTCTGGCCCATGCGGACAGAATAACTTCTCACAGTTGCCACAAATTAGATGGAGGTACTGAACAGCTATCTAAGCATTCATCTAAAGGTACCAGGGGACTCAGGGTCTGCCAAGAAAACATTCCTCACACCTCCACCAGCCTGAACTACTGACACCTGACAGGAAGGGCTGATCAATTCATGTTGCTTCCCATCAGCATGGCACAAGAGAAACCTGGATTCATCTGACCAAGTGAGAGTTTACCATCCATGTATACTCAACACCATCCCAATAGATTGCCAGTTTTTTTTTAAATCCTGGCTCCATCTAGTCTAGCACCTATGGCAATTTTACTATCGTAATGTAGATTCATACCAAAATTGATCCACAAATCCTTCTCACCTGATTTTATGCTAGGCTCCCGGGTCATATCACCAATTAACGTACAGGGAAGCTTCCTCTAATAAAGTGGCCATTCAGTGAATGCGTGTACATATGTACTCGCGCATACACGCACAATGCTGTGGAAGCAATAAAGTCAGTGCTTCGTTATCTTTTTACTTGAACAGCTAACGAAGGACCTCTGTACAAAACCTTTTCAGTGGAAAATGTGTACTTCAAGCTTAATAAGTCCATATTTTATTTGGAACACACACAGCTTACATCTAGTTCGACTTTGGCCTCAAGCAAACGATCGTGGTCTGCACAATCCACAAGGTAGACTATTCCATTTATGGCAGGTAAGTAATTCTTCCAAACTCTTCTTGCTGTAGTTGGAACACAAAAATGAAATTTCACACCATCACAAGAAAATTACTCCACTTGCTGGAAAGCTGCACTGTCATATGTTAAAGTAATTCACACTGCATTTCTCATGCATCATCCATTATAGCTTTGTACATTAGGTGACTACAATAACATTAGAGAATACTTAATCACTGGCTTCCTTCATTTACCTTGAGTATGTCCACCCAGGTCGAATGTTGTGAAAGTCATACCGGCAATTGTCAACTCTTCTGAAGCTGATAGAAACAAACAAATTCTTCACATTTTTTTTTTTAAATATCAGGTTTAAAAAAAGGTATCATTTGTAGAATGATTGAAACATAAATAAATAACAATGTGCCAATTTACTACAGGAGAACAATAATTACTTGGATGAAGTGTTGGAACATGCTGCACAAGCCTGTCATCTTTAAGCATGTGCAACAATGTTGTTTTTCCAGCATTGTCTAAACCAAGGAAAATCAGCTTTCCGCTCTTTTTGTATAATCCTAAAAAGAAAAAAAAGCAAGAAAACTCAAACTAAAACAGTCAGGGAAGCCTCCAGAAAACTGTTTCTACAAATACACATACTTTTGTTCTTTACTAAAAATACATTTAAAAGAGAAGCGACAAATGTACAGACTTCAATGACGATACGTGGTATATTACCTAATATCTGTAGCACACTGCTGAATCCCCTGTATATCCAATCAAATATGAAAGACATTGTTGTTTCCTGAAGGGAAAACAAAACAGAAAAAGAAGACAAAACATACGCACAAAATCGCACGTTTAGGTTAACAATATCAGAACAATGTTCTAGACAATTTCAAGGGACCTTTTGAGGTTTAAACTGCACCTTACTGTAACTGCCTAAGCGGCAGGCCGGGGAAGACAGCTAGCTAACTGTATCAAACTCTTCACCAAAAATCTAACCAAGCCTACGGTATTTGCTAACTATGTCGCTAATCAGGTCTCAGAGACACGCTGTTGTTTACACGTTATGCACGACTACCGGGTGAGGTCGGTAATGCTCACGTGGTATCGCGTTGATCAAACTTAGCTAGCTAGGTAACTATTTCAAATAAAATGTCCAGCCCGTTTGTTACGCTGTGTCCTACGTTTAGCTGGCTAGCAAGCATTTGCGACAACTATTTTTACGGATGGCTTACGATACGTCACTTGACACCCTGGAACCATAATATACAGGCACATCTGTCACTCAAATGATAATTTCTTGCCACGAAGTCATAATTAACCCGAAAATGAACACTCTTAATTAAACGAAACTGAATGACGTCTGGTTAATGGTAGTCCCGAAATGTTATGAAAACAAACGTAACTAGCTAGCTAAAATACCCACGTACCGCGTTAATTGCTAGCGAAAAACGTGTTCATCCAATATTATGGCATGTGGTATAAACAGACATCATTTAGCTAAACACAGCTAGTCATTTTAGTAAAAGGGAAAACACTGCTTCATAGTTTCGTGGTTGACGAAAGTTTTATCCAACATACAGGTAACATGAGTAGCTAGAAGTGATAACTGGCATTTGTATTACTAATAAAAGTAACCACATCTACATTATAGGTACAAACTAGAGTTTGTAAAAAATATTTTCTGACAGGCGCATATATAAATATAATCAAGTGAGTTGAAACGAAACAGCCTGAAACAGTCGATTGTAACTAAAGATTAGCTACGCATATTTCAACATAACCTACCTCGGTGACTCTCCTCCTTTGACCGTCGCGTCAGCTGGTTACTGTCAGACGAGACTAAAACTGACCTTTCGCAAGAAACTATCTATCCAGTGTGTTGCATATAACGATATTGTGCTTAAATATTAACCTTGACGTAGCTTCAATGGCAAACTTTAGACAATTTACAACGCCAAGTCAACAAAACGTCTATGACCGGCTATGTACACTAAGCAACAAGTTATCACCTGCGCCTTTGTGTGGTGGACGCGCAAATGACTTGAAAAAAACCCTCTGCGCTCGCAATTCATTTCTAGAGTAACTTATTACATAAATAACTTCGGTAAATATTCATTATTATTGTCCTATAGTTATTATTGCCTATAGTTATAGAATATCCAGTTTAACAAAAACATTTCCAATGTATAAAAAAAACTAAATGTACAAGAGAAGTGTTATAACATAAGCTTTATTAAAGTAATGTTACAGTACCTGAGTTTGACCAGACTGCTTATTTAAGTATTAGTTAAATAGATACAACACCTAATGACACTTTGATTAAATAAAATGGACAAAATTAAGTTTTACTGCTAACATGACCATTTCCCAGAAAATGTAAATTACCCATCTCTTGAGACAAGATCAGACTGGTCCTTCTACATTGGTTTTTCTTTCTTCACTTTTCATAATAAAACCATTTGTCAACTGGAGAGAAAAAAAAAACAATTTATTTTGTTTGTTTGTTTGTTAATGTAATTACAAATGTATTACATTTACTGCATTAAAGCTGCTCAAGCCTTTTGTCCCTTATGGGCTAGAATTTGCCTTTTGACTTGTTAGGAGGGCTTTTGGAAAAATGCAGACAAGTCACTGGTTCAGAACTGTAGCATTATCAGTTGAAAGAAAAAGAAAACACCACTTGGCTGCTTTAAACAAGTCTTGAATACTTGTCAAACTTGCCACACAAGTCTTTACTGCTGTATGCTCATCAAGAAAATACAAAAAAAAAAGTTCAAGCAGCTTTGGTAAAAGTGATTGTATGGTCCTGAGTGATAAACTTCAATAGGACAATGACTTTTGTCTCTGCAAAGGAGCTGTTAGTATTCATATGCAGGAATATTCAACAAAAGGGTGGGGAAAAAAGCTACATACCTGAGTCTGGAATGGAACCTGGATCTCCACACGGAGAAGTCTGAAAGTATGAGAAAGAATAGGTAAAGATTAAAGATATTGAACGTACACCAAAATCTGCTTTTAGTCTAGGAAATCACTCCACGGGACAATCACCCTGGGTTGTAAAACTTCCAGAAAGTCAATACATCTGATTGGGTGATCAAGTTTTCACCACTGTGCTTGACTGTGCTCAAGTTCAAAAAACAAATGTAAAAGGGTGTACATTTTGGTCCCGAAACTGTATTTAGTTATACATCTATACACATATTAGTGCATGTTAATCTTCTCAGTCAACCATAATAGCCACCATTCTAGCAAATTGTACTTGTCCTGTGGGTTATGGGCTTTTCTTTTCAACTCTTCAACTTCTTGATTTTCATATACCCCAAGTGTTGGTTATTTCTGTGTGATATAGTGCATTTCAGTCATCTTTGCTGTTCACTTTTACTCAATTATATACTACAAACCCAATGCAGTTCAGAATTGTACTTGCAAAAATGTCAATCTGAATCTACTGCCCTGATTGAAAAACTGCAAATCATATTAAATATGTACAGTCTGTACTTTCAACCCAAAACTCACTCACAATTAATTAAAAGTACTGTACCACAAATATGTCAGATCAGCAGAGGGGGAAAAAAAAACAATTCCAAAAAAAACCCAACAAAAAACCGAACAAGATTCTTACGCTATCAACAACTGCCTTTGCTTCATCTTGTGAGAAGTAGAATGGGCTGCCTTCCTCTGACGTACAGGTGTTTTTACTACAGACAAGACAAAGTATTATATTAAAAAAAATATAAACAATTTATTAGTCAGATCCTTGTCAGACTGGACCTCAATTACAACAGTAACAGATCTTGGGTCCCCTGCAATTATATATATAAATAAAAAACAGGAAACCTGAGATATTTGGGAAAATATCTGAAAGGAGAAACGGCTCCTACCAGCTCAGTACTGTACTGGTCTGCTGTGATACAAGCGCCTTCCAAAAGTTATGGGTGCTTTTGATGGTTTTGATGGCAAAGTCCTACAAGGTCAAATAAACAACTGAATAAATGAGTAAACAAATTATGCCACCAGTTCTACCAATTCAACACATTACAACTTTGTGCTTTTTACAACAGGTGGTGTCACAAAGCTGCTTTACAGAGATTAGTTTTAGAGAAAGTCCAGCTCTGTACCAGTCTAATGAGCAAGCCAAAGGTGACAGTGGTAAGGAAAAACATAGAATCTTTGAGAAGAACCATGGTTCAGAAGATCCTATCCCCTTTTAGTTGCCACTGAATAGCAAATCAACCACATGTTGCACTATGAATTATGCTGACCCAGGAGCACACTCAATGAGGCAACAGGGGGGAAAGGTGTGGGGAAAACAATGAGGAAAAGAACACCTTCAGTGGGGAAAGGTGTTTATTGTTAATTATCTTTTCAAAGTAGGAGGACATGAAAGAGCAGTACCTTGTCTTTGAACTCGCCATTAAATGCAAACTGATTTTCAGGCTTCCCATCTGGCACCTTGTACCGCCTAAACCAGTCCACAGTGGCTTCGAGGTAACCTGGCTTGAGTCGCTGAACATCACCAATATCTAAAAATGTATGAGAAGAATTATATTCTAATAAAACTAAGATCTTGTGATAACGGGACAGCAGGAAAATAGTGACAAACAAACCACAACAGGATATTAAAATCACTCACCATTCAAGTCCTTTGCTTCTGGGTCATCAACATTGATTGCAATAACTTTCCAGTCAGTTTCACCTTCATCAATCATTGCCAACACACCTAGGACCTTCACTTTAATAACTTCTCCTCGTACGCATATCTAAATGAGCAAATTAAATATAAGGAAAAAAGAAAAGGAAGTTACAACGAACAGAAAACTTAATTTACTACCTGGGCATATTCTTGAATGTATTAAAGACATAATACCACCAAATCATTACCTTACTACCAATTTCACAGACATCAATTGGGTCATTGTCACCACAGCATGCAGTATCACAGTCTTTGTGATCAGGGTCTTCCCATGTCTGTTGAGGTGAATATTGAGGGTGGAGGGGGGTGGGGTTAGAGACAGAGTTGGAAACTAAATATAAAATTCTGTAAACAGATGTGTACAATATGTCTCAATACCCATTTATACACATGAACAGGGGGATTGTCAACATAGTAAGTAATGCAGAAATAAATCAACAAAAAGTGAGTAAATACCAATTAAGGATAGCTACATAACTAATACAATACACTGTCATTGCCATAGCCACAACAATACACCTGTCTTACCTGAGGGATAGCACCATAGTTCCAGATGTAACCTTTATGTGGAAAAACATTAGCCACATAGCGCAAATTGCCCTTCTTCACATCTTGCTTTATTGGGTTGAGAGGGTCTTTGGTGGCAATCTGAAAAGTTAGCACTAGTATTGGTTTGCATTAAGAATTAATGTTCTGTTCAAGAATTAATGTAATGTTCAATGGGATTTTTACCTGGTTAAATAAAGGCTAAATAAAATAAATCATTCAGCTAATTCTTATTACACCATTCTGTATGACACCTTATAGAGAATCATAATTAAGAGATACATGATATAAAATAAGCACCTTGATATTCCAACTTAAATTTATTCCACTATGTTTATTAGCCATACCTCCATTTTTGCATTTGTCCATCGTGGTACTTCAACAACCATGTGGAAAATATTCTGTGGATTCAACAAATGTGTGCATTATTGAGTTATACAAGGAAACACACAAGTCTGTTAGACATGCCAATTGAAGATGATTCAATGCATCACTTAAGCCATGACTAATATGGTATACAATAAAAAGAAGAAAAAAAGATAAGATAATAATTTAAGCTACTATTTAAAAGATAAGATAATAAGTTCAGTGTAAATATCCAGCGTTGTGCTAGAAGGGCAAAGTTCCTACACTCTTTGCACCAACAATATCTGACAGACTTTACAAGCCGTTATAACGTCCAGTGATTTCTCCAACAATATGAAGTAATAGCAATTTATGTAAAAGAGTATGTGTGTGTGAGACACACTGACGGAATCATATAATACCTGGGCTTCATCTGCATACATAGGTATGTCATGAAATGGGGAAATGTACTTTCCATCTGAATTCTCTGTTAAGAGGAAAAGGCCAACACATATCAAACACTGGCATGGACAAGGGAAAAGCATGATGTAATACAAAAAGCCCCTCCCCCAATAAAAATCTGACATTTTGTAAATGTTAAGGGCCTTTTGAATGACACAGTGGACAGCTTTAATAGCTTTACCTTCATATCAGTGCAATTGGAAATGCTTATGGTTATGTTAATAATCTATTACCCCTACACCATATATAATCTAATTATAGCAGCATGTAAGTACTTGATCTTATTTCAAGCATAAAATTGAATATCAAACCAATTTATTAAGTTAATTCAGAAATCACTAGCTATATGGCACGAAAGTTCCCCCAATTAGGAGTGCAGCTTAGGACACAGAAACCTGTACAAGGAATATCATAGAACTACGTGGTGTAAAGCGAGAACTACGCAGAACAATCATACCAGCGATACGTTTATCATTATTGCTGCTCCACCTAATGGAACCAATGACAATTATTCATCCATCGATTTAACTAGCATAGCTGGCTAAATTCTTACTCATCTTGTTACCTAGCTAGAATCCAGAATACGACGTTATTATAAGGGAATTCATCTCGAAGAAAAATTTCTTAATCTGTTAATGATTGTTGTGTTCTTCTTCCTGAATGTATTCGTCAGATAGACCAAGCTGTGTTTGAATAACTGGTTGTCTGGCTGGTTAGATAGGTTTCAATTCGTCAGTCACCTTTTAGCTTGCTAGGCTGGCCATTTTTAATCCTTAAGCATTTATCTTAGCAATCTAGATACTTTCCATCCATGTGCCATAAAATCTCGTATTCTTCGTATTATTATTAGCGTTATTACTACAAACATATAACCTAGCGCTATAACACTAGAATACGTTTCAAACCAGTTTATTTTTATTTGATTTGTTTCAGGGAATGAGTAGTTATATTAGCTAGCTAGTTAGCAGATAAATTTTACACCATCAACCTCAGCGGTTCGACTTTGGCGTGTTCAAGTAGCAGCTAGTGCTATCTGGCTAGTTTGCCTAACGTTACATTACTGAATACAGATTAGTGAGACTGTATCTTCCATCGCTGTAGCTAGCTGCTAGACAAGGAATTTTACTCTTGGACACCGAAACTCCAAAAGCCAGCTAGCTAGGTAGTTAATAGTCATAACGAAACAGGCTTTACGGCTACGCAGCTACCTAAGCTTGCTAGCGAATATTGCTTGTTGACTTACCGGCAGATGCATGAAAACGTTTTTCTAACTAGCTAGCTACCAAACTGAATTTGTATTTGTTTAAGTTAAACACAGTTAGCTAAATACTGGAATTATATGTCGGCTTTTGCTATCCTATTAACATGCGCCTTACAATAATGAATGAAAATGCAATTATTTACATAGCCCTGGTTAATATTAACGAATGATGCAACTATAGCCTAAGCGCCACGTGTGCCGATTGTACTTAATCACTGAATTTACTGACCTATTTATCTTTACAGAATTAAGACAGACTGAACGATTGTCACACTCACTGTAAAATACCCTATAACTTAAAGTGTTTGGGTTTCCTCTTTCTTCCGTTGAGAAGCTCATGGCAACTGTCTCTCTGGGAACCTTGCAGTGATGGCGCGATTAATTTACGCGTGTGAGAAGAGTTTAAAATTGACATGCGCATTTGAAGGGAGCGTCGTGATTTAGGCGTAGACATGGCCTTTGGTGTCTTAAATCGCAGACTTCCATACTACTCAATTTTAGGATAACTAGGCACTGTCCCATTACACCTGTAACCTTGCCCCTCTCGTTTCAGGCTGTATGGTGTTTTCGTTACTTTAATTTACCCCAAAGGGAAGCTCACGAGCCTCCTATGAGGACTTTTTGCGCCCCTATCGTAATTCTGTGACAGACAGGCACTCAGATAAATAAATTAAATAGATGTATAAGGTGCAGTAGAAATAAGATTAGAAATAAACACACTTTCACTTTAAGTTGCATAGGTATTATGCACTAAGTGACCACAATAGAATAAACAATTAAAAAGGAATCAGCAAGCGACTGTGTAAAAATGTACAGAGGCATTCGTGGAGTATCTATGAACAAACACATCTACTGAAAAGTACAATGAAAGTGTAGTGACCATGAATAGTATATATCAGTATGTCAGAATGGTGCAACTGTACATTATAATATATATGAATAGAAGAGAATAAATGCAGCTAAGTGATTTGTATCCTAAGGAATAGCATAAAGTTCAGCTAAAGTGACTATGCACTGTGTCACATCACACTTTATCCATATTCCAATGCATTCTTCAAATCAACCAAAAATGGCTAGAGAAATGGATAAAGAACTCTAAGCAGAGTCATTTCTCTTTTATCAATAAGGTTTTGGTGGAGGTAGTGAAAAAAGCAGTATTTAACTTGTCATAGTTTACATTAACATACAGAAGGCTTTTTTAACCTGTCTTATGGCAGGTTGTGATTTAATGGAAAACCTGTTTTCTGTTACTAGCATAATACAAAACTGAAGACTTTTATGATCAAAATTACATTACCTTAAAATGACATTAAATCAAACACTTGTTATTATGTTGGCATGACTGGAACTGACATGATCACATTTTGTGAGTAAACATAAGTACCATATATAATTTCTCAACCCAATGTAAAAGTTACTTGATAAAGAAACAGGACATCACTGAAAACCAGTGATTTATACATATTTAAGTATCTATTATCAATTATTTCCTTGTGTTGTTTTTCCATCTGGTTGATAAAATGTTTATGTTACATTACGTAATTTAGTTAAGACCATTAACAGCTTTGTTAATGTATATAGCAAACAACTCATTATTTGGTGTTTTGGCTTTAATGATTGTGGAGAATTCACTTGTTTTTTATTTAATGTTAAAGTTAAACAGAAAAGCAGATATACAAGGCATTCACAATAACATCTGTCCAGAGTATTTTTGTCATTATGACGACATAGCAGAAAAGCTCTGTGAAAACTGCAATAACTGTAGTGGCAAAATACCACAAATCACCATTCAGCAATAGTGGCATATACATTTGAAGGGATGTGAGACAAAGCACACCCCAGTTCTGCTCTCAACCCTCAGATGCTTTGAACACTTACACCTCTTTTACTCACCCTTTGACAACATTATAAAAGTGTATACTACAAGGACACATTTAGTGCTCAGGGTGAGAATTAGGACAAAGCCATAGTGGGTTCACATTGGTTAATGTCAAAGATTTCTAATATAAGTGGAGATTGCAGGCTTCTACTATTTAGTAGTAGGGAAAGCATGACACCCAATCAAATCAGACAATGCAAATTTTATCATATCAGACAGTGATGTCACAGCTATACCAAAGCTGTGTGAGAGTTACCTCCCAGTATCAGCAAAAATTGACCCCTCTCTAGGGATACATTAGAAAATCAGAGACTTAGCTAGCTATATTAGAAAATCTGCGGTATATCATGCACAGAGATTGTGACTGTATATATAGCTCTACCGTTTCCTTTTTGTGATACCTGCTAGACTTGGTATGAAATGGTATGAAAAGTGTCCTCTTACTGCCCTCTATGCATCAGGATTTGTCTTCAGGTAACCTTAAAAAAACATTTTCTGGAAATTTAATATCAGCAGTATATTTATTATTGATCTTAGATTATAAAAAGCAAGATAGATAATGTTTCAGGAATCCATTGTAAAGTATATAATTTAAAACAACCTAATCCATAAAAATAACCTCTTTAACCATTAGCCATTTCAAAGTTTGCACAAAGTCTTCATGATCAGTTCATGATGTATTTGCTTAATATAATGGAACAAATATCACATAATAGGCATATCACAGAGGTTAAACATTTGTCTTAAAATAGGATGGCAATACATCCTCCTTTCCCTGGGACATGTCCTCTGTTTGGTACCTAAAAATGTTTCTGGCCAGGGTTTTTAAAATGCCTAAAATGACTGGCATTTGGCTTTGCTTTCATGTTGCTTTATGCAGTCTTCATACACTTTGCGTATCTTTTTGCAGTGTCCAGAGGTTATGTGGAAATCTGTATTAGACTAGATTCCTACATGTGGATTGCACATTTGCCTTGTTAAAAATAGAATTTTCATATCTAAAACAAACTGATCTTCAGGAAAGTGTACCCTGGGTACATCAGAACTACTGAAAAGCATCTAGTCCAATAACGGATTTTTAAGGTAACTGATTTCCATTTAATCTATGTCCATTTTTTACTTTATACGTTTTTTGATGTATTTTATTTGTAAGGAATAGCTGAGTGGAGAGGAATACGTTTATTTATGTCTTAAAGGCTCTGAATGCAGTTGTTATTATTGCTGTAAATATATGGTCACCCTATTTAAAACCTACTGCATATAATCACTTGAAATACAAACGCAAAGCAGCAAGAGTTAATTCTTTAGATCGCAATTGAAACACACCAAGCATATTTTCACAAAATCGAATACACGCATCAGCAAAAAAGTAATGAATGGTATACGTCAACTAGCCTACTAAAATCAAGAAAGCTGTCGGTCCAAATGAAAAGCACCCTATTGAACACGTGTTCATTTTTCTGATGTGACCTCATATCCTCCGGCCCCGCTTTGCTTCCTGCCTGGCGGAGGGAGGGACGGTGCTGACGGCTGGGAAGACAAGTCGAACGACAAGAAAGCCTTGGAAAGAGACAGAAAGAGGGGAAACGGCCCGGGCTTCCACTTTCAATCGGGATTCAACTTTAGCTCAACACTGCTTAGTGGCCCAATCTAATGCAATGTCGTCCAGTCGTCAGCATAGTGAAAGCAGGGCCATTCCGACCAGGACGGTGCTGATCAGCGACTCAACCCAGCTACCTCACGATTATTGCACCACTCCTGGAGGCACTTTATTTTCAACTACCCCGGGAGGTAATGCATTTTCTAAGCGTTCTGTAGATTTCGGACTGATATCTACAACTAGAAACGTATCACTTGCATTCGCTCAACTCGATGTTGGATTGTGGCCTACATTTGCCAGGAAGCCTAGCATGTTCAAAACAAAAACAAGGATTTGCACCGCCTCTACTGTCGCTTTAAATAACGCGATTGGTTACCCTGTAGTACAGTGATTGAGAGTCATGACGGTTTCAATGTATGTAACAAAGGAAAGGGTTTTATGTAGCTAGATGACAACAGCTAGCAAGTTCGTATAGCGCTTTCACTTTGTATCACTAGTAGTTGTATTTCGAATATATGTTGTGATTATTTTTTATAGTTTAGTATCTAATTAATAATTAATTAATTATAATTAATTAATTAACGGTAATTAACGTTACAGTTGAATAACAGTATTTTTGCTTGTACTGTTTGGCTCTGTTGATTTTTAATATTGTGTGTTGGGTATTGGGGAAAAAATGGATGGTTATTTGTTTTTATTCATTTTTTTAATGTGTATGTAGGCACCCGGATCATATACGACCGTAAATTCCTGTTAGACCGGCGTAATTCCCCTATTGCTCAGACTCCACCAGCACACCTACCTGTCATCCCTGGAGTGACCAGCCAAAATATTCTGAATGAGAACAAGAGGAATGAAGCTAATAACTTCAACCATGATGGCAAACCAGGACCAGGTTTGTATTATTGCTCCTTTGAATAAATCTTTAGTAGATTACACTGACACATGCATATTCATGATGATGTGGGCCTTGTTGAAAAATCAAGGCAATCTGTCAAATTTACTTATGTAAACACTATTTTAAGATTTTAAAATGTGTTGCAGGTGAGGATGCTCAATTTGAGATGGACATCTAAGGAAGAGGAAAAAACATGATGAAAGAATAATAACCTGGCACCTGTGCCAGTGGCTTGGCTTGTAGAAACCAATGTTGTGAGCCCTCTCCTTTAGCTCTCTCTAGCTGCTGGGTGCTAAGTAACCATGGGGATAGTTGACTCATGTTGGCCTGGTGGGTTGCTGGAGCCCTGAAAGTTAACATGATTCTGATCAGTCTGATTAGGTTTCAGGGCTACCAACAGGTATACTTGCATAAACCACACAGCAAGGGGAAAAGTCTAAGTGCCCAAAAATAATAATTCATGTAAAGTTTCACTTGCAAAACAGCCATTGGAAACATATTCATCGTAATTAAGAAATATTTTCAGCGTACACTCAAAATTTCTCTAAAGACCCAATGCTTTACTTTGTACAACCATAAACCAGTGCTGCATCCATCGCATGGATGTCTACTTATCAATACACAATTATTTTACCTCATTACTATGTTATTATTTTTAGTAAAATAATTATTAACTAGTGACAGCAGGCACACCATTCTACATTTTGTTTATGAAGAGATCTGTTTCCATTCCAAGCCTTTTTATTAATCAGGCATCCATCCAGACATGCATTATTTTGTCTTTGTTAAAGTTCAATATGGGAAAGCAATTTCATAGAAATGCACAAACCATGAGGTGAGAATTTGAGTTATCCAAGGTCCTACCAAAAAATTTGCCCAAATTGTTCTATTCAAATTTAGCATTTACCCCCCCCCCCCAATGCAAAACATGTTCTCTTGAACTAGTGAGAATGTGTTACAATCTTAGTTATCCTGCTAGCAATATGGTTTGTCCCTGCCTTTGAATTGTGAGTGAATCCTGATGATACTTGAAGCATCACATCAGCTTTGTGGTCACTGAGTCAGAAAGACAAATCCTGTAAGATAAGTGACACAAAATTAGTTGTTGGTCAAAGGTAATGACAGCATGCAGAGCTTTGGACTGAGTGAAGTGTGAATATGCTTTCTAAGTAGAAAGGTTTTCCTATCCAAAGCTGGTAAGCTAGATGCGCTTACATCACACACCTAGCATACACATTACTTGTAGGTCTTTTTAAAAAATGAAATTACAGGGAATTCTAACATTTAAATGCCAGTTTTGAAATCTTTGAGTCATTTTTCCAACTGCTACAATATTTACACTCCCTCATTGTTGAATCAAAGGTAGAAAAGCACTGAAGAGTTGACAGGCCATTAGTAGCAATGCAGTTGTGAAATGAATGATGGCTGTAATCAAGCATTTGGGAGTGTGAAGATGTATGTGGTG
>JAOXYF010000009.1:6718267-6751849 GCA_028565775.1 Sternarchorhynchus goeldii
GAAAAGCAAAAAAAAAAAATTGTAAAAGTCTTTAAAGCTTGAACATTTCCAGTGCTCTTCTATGCATATTGTTTTGAGCTTCTAATTCTAATTCCAAGCTCACATGGCAGTGTTATAAAAAATCTCTTATTTCTGTGAAATCTTTTGTTTCTTTCCTAAATGGAGCATTCAGATTCACAAGAGATTGGAGGGGTTGTCCTTACAAAGTGGCTTAAAAGAGAGTACACCTCATTCTCTCTGCTTTACTGAACACCTTCTGTGCTTAAATCCTGCCTATGTTTTTTTTTCATAATGATCTCTTGTGCTAAGTCTCTCTACCCATGCCTTACTTTGCTAAGCTTAGCAGCTGTGATTTAAACCAATTCAGTTCCATCTTTTGTTTGTTTTGATTAAGATCAAAATATTGTTTTATCAGAATACATTTATATTTTTGGAACCCCCTTCCCCCCATTTTTTTTGAGGAAGAAAGGTGTGGGCTTGCAACAGTATATTGTGTTTAATATGATCAGTGATTTGATCAGCGTAAAAAAGTAACTGATTTCATTTGATGGCTCACGGCTTAAATTTCGGTTCATTTGTAATTCTTCACGTTTCCTAGCTGTTTTCTTTTATTTGCTATAAATGCACTAAATGCACATTTGAAACAAAAATTAATCTTTGATTTAAAAGTTATTGTCAAGAAGAAAATGGCATTTCATAACAAGAAGAAAATGTACATCAAAGCCCAGTGAAAGGTCTTTGCTCACTTTCCTGCTGTAGACTATCGCAAACTTTCAAATCCCTCAAAACCATAAATTCAAAAGTCAATATATTTCAATGACAAATGACCGTCATAGACATTAAACTTTATACATTTTCCATCAGAGACAGTTATACCTGAGTATGGGGCCTTTCAGGATTGAATTGTTATCATATTATAAAAGTTGACAGACTTGTATGTTTTGTTCTGTGTTTGAGACCCTGTTGAATTGACTTTTTAATTTAAAATAAATGCCAATGCCAGTGGACACTATTACAACAAGATCAATAAAATTCCTTAATAATACCATTTTCCCCCAGTTCTGTGTACATGTGTTCTGAAAGAAGAGTTAATAGCTAAGGTTTAATAATCTGATATAACCACTAGATGGAGCAACACACACAAAAGTACAGCAATGTACAATGTTGAGAGTACTGTATTTCTTGAAACCACATTTCTACATTGTCCTGAAGGCTGTAGTCTGTGTTTAATTGGAAACAGTATGTCTAAATTAATGTTCAGGGTCATAATTCTAATACGTTTTCTTGCTTTCCAAAAATATTGATGAAACTACAGTATATGAAAGTCTCCTAAGGAGTGCTTCGTTGCTTAGAAACCCATGGCAACACTGTCCACAGCAGACCAGCAGGCAGTTCAAGCTGAGGGTGTTCTTTATCAATGCAGTGAAAGGCAATGCCTCTTAAAAACACTTTATTTACCTGAGACAAAAACCTCTGAAAGAAATTGGCAGTAAAACTAAAGCCATTTGTCTATGAGTACAAAAGTAACATTAGCACAATTTTCCACTCACAACTCAAAGGACCCATAGTGCTTATTTTGCACAGCAATTAGTTGTTTAGTTTTTGTTTAGCAATTAATTATCACTATGTTAGTTCACCACTATTTCACTTCAGAACATTACTGAAATCAACATTTTACAGTTGTTTGGGTCAGTACTTTCACAATGTAAAAACTTCTTATTAATTCTCTATACTCATGTAAAATAAAATACAGGGACCCTTTATTGTTAAGTTATCAGTAATCTGATTCTGTGAGTTGCTTTCACCAGCTCTTGCCATAGTCCTGCTTCATCATACTGCCCATTAGTCAACAAATGTCATACAGTTGTGTGCAGCTCTGTATATTTGCTGGTTAATGACAAGCTTAGTCATCTCAGTCATTAAAGAGGATTGACGGTCTATTTTCAGCGGTACAGGGGCCTATTAATGCAAGGTTTTGTTGACTGCTTTTCTTTCACTGTAAATCCTCTCCAGACTCTATGTTCCCACATTAAAGTGTGTTCTGTGGTAGGCGCTGGACGTTGCCAGGAGATGGAGGCTCTGATTGGTGAGAGCTTGTGACTAGAGTCCACCCCCACATCCTCTTCTCATATCAGTACTTGCTGGGAGTTGAAGAGGAAGCTAAGCGAAGTGCCTCCCCCCCCACCCCCCACCCCACACACACTTCTCTTGGTCTGGAAACCTTCTTTGGCCACACTACTGAAGGATGTTGGGACCAGTCCATGAAGGCTGCTCAGAAGCATTTACACCTGACTTGATTAATAATCAGTTAAAATATATACACATATAGAAAGAAACCATTTCTGAAAAGAATCACAATGCAAGATACATTAAGTTGGATTCTTCTTGATCATCCATAGGTGAGCACTGAAGATCTCACAGGCATATAAGTGACAAGGTAAGGAATCTGATGTAATATTTACTTCCTTTACAAATAAACTCGTAGACTATGCAAATTAGAGTTATCAACATTTAAAAACACATTAATTTTGGCCTGTTATTACGCAGTGTTCTGTTTAACAGTAATTGGCTAAGGCTCATTTTTAGTGCGTCGTATCACACCTCCATGAGAAAGTTGTCCACTGTATGCAGCAGCAGTACATGGAGCCTTCTGATCTGTGTAGGAAAATGGCATGCAAACGTGGTTGTGTAGAGTAGGGCGGTGGTGGTGATTGTGCTGGGTTGTGTGAAGACAAATATGAATGGTCTATACCTTCAGATATTAACACAACTGTTTGTGCACACAAACACTTATATTTGCCACTATGAGGACTGTGGGTGTTTTAGAACACATTTGTACAGTGCATGCTAAAAGGTTATTTACTTTGGCCCAATGTGTCCTTGCTTGTAATGCTTTATCTGATAAACAGGTATTTAATGACACGCATCTTGTAGGCTAACAGTTTGTTTGGAACAACCATGTCATAATTAAATAATAATGTGTAATAATCTGCTTTTTAGAATATTAGAATATTTTAGAATTTATATTTTGGAAACAAGCAGGCTATTTGACTGGTTTTGGGTGAACAATAGGTCACAATGATTATCAAATTCTCAAAGTTCTTGTTTGAATAAGGATATGTCAATCAATAGTACCCACCCCCTATGGTTCTTTGGTTTTCATATCCTTCCTCCTGTCTGCACAGATCTCACAAATGCATCCTGGGGCTTTTCCCAGCCATATTTAGAGATTTTTTCTTCTTTGCTTTTTTTTTTTTTTTGCTTCACTGTGACACAAATGGAATTTAAATCAAGCCCCCTAAATAAGGCAGCAATTTTCATGATGCCAAGGCTACTGGCTACAAATCTTGAATAGACCAGTTAGCTATTCATACATAGAAGACAGGCATGAAGACATTGCTTGGATACATATATTTTACCATATTTGTTCATTAGCCATATAAAACTTATGTGTGGAAAATTAATTAGTCAGTCAGCTCTATCTGCCAAACCTCAGATGATGATCTAAACTGTTTGTGCTAGACTGTAGATACATAATTAGGCTTCTAGATGAATATTAAAAAATGAAAATATAGTCAGATTAGATCATGCTGGTGCTCAGTAATGTTTCAGTGCTGGTGAGTGAGGGTTTGTGTTCTGGTTCTGGTCCATGAGGGGGTATGTCCTGTGAATGTCTGGATCCACCCACCCAGTCGTCTGGCTGCCAGATGTATTTCTCCTTTGCCCCCTCAAGAGCCACTACTTAAACTCTGCTACTGCGAGAAAAGAACCAGAGCACCAGCTAACAAAGAAGTGGCACAAGTTTGGGTTGCCTTTAATCTTGCTTTTCGGAAAATAGAGCCTGCTATGTTTAGAAGATACTGCTAGCAGCAGAGAACTTTGTTCTGACTGGATTCAATCCAAATCTTCATTAAACTGGGAAGATGTCTGAACTTAAGAAGCACAAAACAAAGGATATGAGCGCACAGAGCACATCTGTTGAACCGTAAGATGGTTTTTTTTTTATAGAATCAAACCATAGCCCGGAAAAATTTTTTCTTTAGTGTCTTGATTGTAAATGTGGGTTCTAAGAAGTGTCTGCTGGCTTATCTTTAAGTCGTGGCTGTGATTTGATAGAAACTTTTATCGGACTGCAGTCATGCTTGTGCTGTCAATTACAAAATAAGGGCCCTTTCTGTTCTTCCATCTTGGAAGGAACTGGCTGTGTAAACAGCTTAAAGTCATGTGGAATAATCTTTTTAAAAATGCATAATGTGGCTCAGGAACACACATGTAGGTTAATGTTTCTCTCTCCCTCCCCCTCCATTCTCAGTGTGTGGTTTGGTTGCAGCTCTGCGTGGAATATGGGCACCACGGCCAGTGCAGGGTCCCAGCCTGCGCTGGTTACACCCACACACCAAGTTGGTCACCAAGGTAACAGTGTGGCTGAAGACAGGAGCTCGATGAGCAGCGGCTCCCTGCAGATGCTGGCAATCCCCAACACCAAGGCCAAGTCCATTATCACAAACAAGGTGGCGCCCGTGGTCATCACGTAAGCACTGATCTCAAAATTACTGTCCAGTATAATGCCTTAATTTTCTGCTGCTTCTGTTTTCTTTATGTCACTCCCACATAATACTCTTTTACATTAAGTCTCTTTTATTAAGAAGAGCTGTTCATTCAATTCATTAAAAGTCTGTTTCATTCAAACTTCCTTGGAACTGAATAAGCCTAGTCTCGCTCTATTACATGTAACAGACCTTAGAAGCTGTGGGCTGTGCAGAACCCCCTGAGCAGGGACTGAATGGCATTTCCTTGAGCAGGTATAACTGCAGGGAGGAGTTTCAAATTCATGACAGTGTCCTATCAGCCAACTGGACAGTTGGGAAAATTTCAGACATAATGCCTGAGCATTACCTAGTGCTGGTAAGTGAGTCTTTATAAAGCTATTTTAGCAATGTTTTTAGGAAAGAAATTTTAGGTTTCTGATTGAAGATCTAACTTTAGAAATTCTTGTAAAAATCAATATATATTCAATCAATATTCAATCTATTGTCAAAGAATTTCAATAATATATCTTTATTTCATATCAGTACAAGTATGTTTAGAGACACTATATAAATAGACAGAAATATTACTATCTACAGGTGTATAACAGTCAGTGTATAACTGGTTTAAATTTGAAATGTAATTCATTAAATTTGCCAAGTATAATTATCATACATATATTGATATTTCAGTCTTATAAGTTATTATATCCGTAAACCCACAAAAACAACAAAATACTTTTAAAAGATTAAATTACTTATCTATATATACTTTTCTGTATTTGGTTTTGTTCAAAATAATCACTAGGATTTTCAGCCACACCATGACCTGTCAGCCTCACTACTTTTATATGCCTTTTCTTAACCAGGGTGAGTTTTTTATGGTTCAGGATGTGAACTGTAAAGCAGATGTTTTAAACACTACAGGAAGCTACGGCGCCCCTAACTTCCGGAAAGCAAAGGGAAACTACCCTCTTTTTGGAATGGGCCAGCCTAGCCTAAATGGTTTCAAACAGGTCCTGCAGAAGCTGGAGAGTCAACCTTATGAGGTCAGTGTTCCTTGGGCAAGATGAAAAAGCCTTCTATTTTTATGTGATAAGGACATATTTATGTTTGGATAAAGGTGGGACCACCGGTATAAACCACTACCACCACAAGTGAGTAATAAACTCAGTAAGACTTTACCCATCTTAAAGGAGAGTCACATTTGTGCAGGAGGTGATATTCTTCTGTGTACGGGAAGAGCCAGTTATCTTTCTACATCTGGATAAAGACTTTATTCCATACACTCCAAGAAGGAAAGAGAACCTCCACGAGAACCTACACCACCTAAAAAAAGGAGTCGGTGCAGAGCAGCTAGAGGTCTCCATCAGAAAAGAGGCAAGTCAAATATAACCTGTATGTAAATATCCTATACTGAACCTCCTTTCTGTAAATCTCCTTCTTACAGACCACCTGTGCCATATCCATATGGGCATAGCATTTCTAAAGGGCTTTTTGAGTGATATTTGCTCATTTTTCTTTTTTCTATAGCTGTGTGATTTTGCTAAGCTCAGTGACAACATCGTCATGGTTTATAATGATATTGAGAACTTTAAAGACGAGCCACAACATGTTAGGATTGCATCAGAGGAGGACATCCATGTAACTGAAGAGGTCTACAAGAGACCACTCTTTAGTTCGCCTTCACACAGGTACCATTCAGTTCGAAATAATGTAATTTTTATAAAACATTTTTGTGGATGAAAGCTCGAAGGTGCATCCGGACCCCAGGGCTAGAACCTGGGTCTCACAGGTGGTAAGCATGTCACTTAGCCACAAAGGCCACTGGGAGTGTGCCCTTGGTTAAGCAACCCCCCCCGCCCCTTGCTGTGAGGGGAAGGCATAAGCCCAGTGTGAACCCTGCTGAGAAGGACATGGGTGTGATCCTGGAGAGGGTGGAGGTGTAATGTACACAGTGAGGCGTCAAGTGCAGGGGCGCTCACCGAAGGGGAAGAGCAGTGTAATGGATGATCGTCACATCCTGAAGGAGAGGGAGGTGTGACCATGCTGTGACTTGGTCAGGTGAAATCAGTGCTCTGGCTGCATAGACCAGACATGCAGACACTATTTGGCTCAGGTGGTCAGAGCACATGTTTCTCATCTTTGGGGTCTGGATGGCCCTTTGCCACAGTTCTATTAATAGTAATATTTAGAGCAAGTCCTAAAGACTGTAAAACATTTTGCTATATATTACAACATGTATAAATTCTAAGTGAATACTTTACTTTTTCTTAAAGATATTACAGACTCCCACTACCTATGGAAGGGGCACCAATGGAAAAGGATTTTGATGCCTTTGTAAATATACTCAGGGTAAGACCTTAATAAATATACTGGCATATTATGGGTCAAAAGGAAAGATTATTAGGACAAATTAAGACCAAAACCAACAATACTGTTATCTGTAGAAAATAAATTACACTTATTACATGGCTATAAAATATCATGTTTTAATAAAACTTATTATAGTATAGTAGGTTTATAGTAGGCAGTCAACAACTCTGTTGTTGTTATATTTTCATCATGATTAACAATAATATGTTTGTTTTCTATATAGCATTTTGATTGAATGTTCTTAATGTTGCTTGTCACTTGTTTGACTTCATCAGTGCTATGGGCAGGTACCATAACATCTTTAATTTAGCATGACTGACAGACTGAAAAGCTTTTAAATAAAGGGACCCATTAGGAAGCCAAAAGTGTTTTATTCTATGAATCCTTTGATCGTTCCCATAAAGTAACTTTTAAGAACCCATTAAAAAAGTATATTAAGAGTGTGTCAGATCCCACAGATCAGATATTCTTTTTCATTGAGCTAATTGTTCATTTCAGGCTTTTCCACAACATTAGCCTAAATGGTTGTCAGTGAATCTGATAAATCATGTTACATCACCCAGTGTTATATCAGTATATGGAAACAATAATAGCATGGACATAGATGCTAAACATTAACTCAGGACTACATGATGAATGGTAGCCTACTGTTTTCCAGAGGTCCATTTACTAAGTTTGGCAGAATTGAAGCATTAAAAGGGAAAAGATGTAATGTATTCTTCTGTATGGAAGATGCGTGTTCCTATCTCCTTTCAGGCTGATTTGAATGGATACACTGTATTTGTTCATTCATACATTAAGCCATCATTCACTTTGAGTTCTGGGTTGCGTCCTAGTCTGTAGATATCACTAATAGGAAGAAGGTCAAAGAGACATACTTCTCTCGTCTGTCTTTTTGGTGCTGGCATATTGCTGCCTTTAATGTAATCCACACACAAAAACAGAGTTTCCTTTCATTCATGCAGTGTGTGCTTCATGCATTTTCAGCTTTTATTGATAATGGTCAACTGAATGCACTGTTAATTCTACACACAAAGATAGATAACTTACAACGGTATTATCCTCTGCCTTCTGAAGGACAATCCTAGCTTGTCAGTGCTGAGAGATGGCTCCAAGCATCTGCCTGCACTACTCTTCAGCTGCCAGGTGGGGGTGGGACGAACCAATCTGGGCCTTATCTTGGGTGCATTAGTCTTACACCACCTGCAGGGGGCGATAAATCTCTCCAGGTGAGGATTTGTGTGGTTGTGTGCAAAGTACTTTTTTTGCAGAAAAAAATTGCAGAATCCTTTCTGTAGTAGAAACGCTAATATGTAATAATATGAAATGAAAAATTGCTTCCTTGTGCATAATTTACCTGTCTGTGCATAGTTTATTTTATATGTCATCACACATACATGCATATATAATGGTCATATTTAATCTAATGTAAAATATCAGTTACTAAAAAAGTTAATCAACAAAATAAAATAAATAAATCGTCTTTCTTTCTCAGGGATGAGGACATACAGGTCAAGCACCATCCTGAGTTTCAAGTAATTCAGGTTCTGATCAGTCGCCTTCCTAAAGGCCAACAAGTACTTGATGAGGTTAGATGGACCTAGTAATGTTTATCAAACATCTCTGCTGCTCAGTTATATCCAGCAACTACCTGATGATGCGTTAGCTCTCTCTCTTTTTTTTTTGCGTATGTGCAGCAGTATTAAATTCATACACCTCGCTAATGTACATACAGCACAGACTTTTTTCTTCTTCTTCTTTTTTCCCCACCACAGGTTGATAGAGCTATTGACATGTGTTCAGAAATGCACAACATCAAAGATGCAATGTATGAAAATAAACGCAAAATGGAAGGTATTGGTGAGGATTATCAGATACAAGTGAGTTACAACCTATGGTGTCTATGATTATTATTAAAATAATAATACAAAAACAAAGTGAGAAACCAGTTATGAAAGGGAGGTTAAAGACATGTTTTTCATCACTTTTTTTTTCATAGGGAAGCAGCACAAAAGCTTATTTCTGCCAGCGAACCCAGCAAAGCCTTGAGTGTTATTTCTACTTGATAGTGTTCAATGCTTATCTTCATAATCAGGTATTGAGTGGTTTGTCGGTTCTTTCTTTCTTTCTCTATTCTTCTCTGCATTTCCTCTCTTTGTGCCCCTGTTTTTCTAATCCTCACTGACTCCCATGGTACCCATACTATCTTACACACATCCAGTCATTCATTTATTCATTCATATGGTCTGTCTGCCTTTCAATGTTTTCACTCTGTAGTATCCCCAGATGTTTGCCCAGAGTTTCAGTCAGTGGCTGTGCACTAACGCTTGGATCTACAGGCTGCTGGGTTGTATGGACCACTTGGAGCTCTCAGCTCCAGCCAGCCTCATTTCTGATGGAACCAGGATACTGGTGAGACCCTACCTTATGGGTGAAGCCTTATATATTTACTCATTCGAACTTCCCACCAATGTTATTTGAAACAGCTATTTATTAGTAACTCCAAGGTGTATGTCTAGAGACTACAGCCCATCTGTTTCCATGAATAGATCATGTCAGTCACCCTCCAGCTCTTCATCAATGTCAGTTTCTGGCCACAGGACTATGTTGGATGGACATTTTGGCTGGGTGACAGATTACTCTGAATCCAGCAGTGGCACTGACGTGTGTAAAAACTTCAAAACTTCAGTGCAACACCGACCACGATGACTATGTCGCTGCTGTGACAGACCTGCGATCTGTCACTATAATTATATATGGTCAGCAATGTTCTTGTGGTGGGCAACTGACCAGTGATGACCACTGACAAATTGCATATGCAGTTTGTAACTATCCAGTCACATTCAAGAGAGTGTGAACTATAAAATGTCTCAACTGATTGGTTGACCAGCCACCGTGGGTGCAACGTTGATGTTTCCAATAAAGTGAGTGGGCAGCATAAAAGGAACTAAGACTGTCATTCACCCTGGCATGATCAGCTTCTGTGTATTCTGTTCCAGATACTATATTAGAAATGAGCTTCACCCGTATCTGTGACCTGGCCAACTCACAGCATGGAGGACAGAAAACAAATACATTGTGTTTGCATGTTTCAGCAGCAGTGCTTTAAATAGCTTTTGTTGTTTGTTGTTTTGCTAAGGTGGCCAGTGGGTTTTTGGCCCAAGATATGCTTGGTACAGCCAAGGAGATGAAAGTAGCCAACTTCAGACGAGTTCTAAAGATGCCTGTGTATGGCCTCGCCCAGCCAAGCCCTGAGGTAGAGTGTGTTTTGTGTCACTTCTAGGTGAAGTCCTGTTACAAAATTATTATGTTGACTGGGAAGCTAAGAGTACGCTGATTCTGGTTCTAGGCTGTGTCCACGGTGCTGTCATACCTTACGGACGAGAAACGGAAGCATACCAGCATGCTGTGGGTAAATCTGCAGGAGGAGCTGCTTGTGGAAGGGAATGGGCAGGTGTTCTGCCCTCGAGAGCCAGCCTGCCTGGAACAGCCAATCCCAGTGTGTGTTCAGAACCTCCAGCAACTCGAGGTGTTTATAGTTTAATTGTTTCTATCTCATAATCACCATATGTTACCTTCTCAATACTGCAGGTCTCTGAACCCTTTTGGGTTCAAACATCAAAGCTATCTAAGAGATGCAGGCCTTGGAATACATGAACACAAATGTAGACAACAAATAGAGCTGTATGAGCAGCTGTTTAAAAAAAACTAGCTAAATTCATGTTACCAAATAAATAAATAAATAATCTCAAAGAATAGTGCATGTCACATGTGCTCTCTCAGTAACTCTTATCATCAGTATCTAAATTTGCCAGGCTTAGCAGAAATAATAACTTTCCCTCCAGGCACTGGAGTCTGCAATAAAGGAAGACATTCTGAAGAGTGAGAAGTGGCTCGAGGTTATCATGGAGCAGGAGAAGCAGATGAGAATGCTGAAAAGCTGCCATACTGTCAGTGAGCTCTTTGCCCAGCAAAAGATCCTCCATCCTGGTGTCATTTACCAGCGAATTCCCTTCTCTGACTGCTGTGCTCCCAGTGAAGAGGTAGGTCAACTCACTGCTAGTGCCAAGTATGTCACAGAGCCTCTGATCTAGACGTTTTACTAAAGTACCACATTTCCATGCTGTCCTGAGTGTCTGGTGAATCACATATATCAGTGTTCACTGTCATTGTTGCCCTGTAGGTCTTTGACCAGCTGTTGGAGGCTGTGAAGGGCAGGCTAGCTGAGGACCCTGCCTCCGCTTTCATTTTCAACTGCAGTGATGGGAAAAACCGAACCACCTCTGCCATGGTGATCGCCACACTTACTCTGTGGCACTTCAACGTAGGTCACTCTCTGTCTCTGTTAGAAGATTTTACGGAAATGTACTGTAACATAGTGGATTATCATTCTCAATGGGACTGCGTTTTGCAAATCATAACGATACAACGATGATTTCTGCAGGGCTTCCCTGAGTGTAGGGACGATGAAATTGTGAGTGTCCCCGACGCAAAATATACCAAGGGAGAATTTGAGGTGTGTTTTAATTTTGTCTTTAAGTACTATTTTCAACCATGCTCATGTATACCTGTCATCGCGCACACACACGTTTGTCATTGCTCACACACACGACGATTGTCATCATCACACACGTTTGTCATCACACATACATGCATGTCATGATACACGAATGCTTGTCATCACATACATGGACTTCACTTGTGGAACATTTTGAGTATTTGTAAAGCTACTCTTTCTTTGAAATATTTTAATGTCTTCTCATATCCTTTCTGGCATTTTACCAGCGTTTATGAGAATCTTGCTCCCACAGTATAATTAACCTACCTACAGTTAGTTACATTCTTAACTGTGATATTAAATCCATAGTTTGTCGTGTGTTGCTCTGTGTTCAGGCAGTGATGCAGGTGGTCAGACTGTTACCCGATGGGCACCGTATGAAGAGGGAGGTGGACATGGTGCTAGACGTTGTTAGTGAGACAATGACCCCCATGCATTACCACTTGCGGGAGATCATTGTGTGCTCATATAAACAGGTCAGTTTTATGTCTGCTTTGAGTTTAAATGTTTGGTTTGGTCTGCCTCTTATACACACTCTCATTTAAAACAGGTACTGGATGGTATTGGCGAATGTCCACTGGCTGACAAAATCATGTTGTTACTTGGAACATTCTGTATAACTGTTATTCATCAGTGACTCAGTGACATATTAATAAAAAATTTAAAAAATAAATAATATATATATATAGCAACCCAGCAGCCTGTAGATCAAAGCTGAAACTCTGGGCAAACATCTGGGGATGCTACAGATACTATATATATAAGGGAATTTAAATATATATATTTGTTTTATGTATGAATTTGTCTGTATGAACATGTCATCAATGGAAGCGTTTGACTTTTTATCCACCACAGCATGTAGTAGTACAGGCAAAGTGAACTTTGGTTTGCCATCAGCCTTGTATACCTCAATTTGATAGAACATTTCAAAAAAATTCTCAGATCAAATCAGCAAAATGCGAGGCAGAGTCGGGGCAGCTGCGGCTGAGAAGTCTGCAGTATCTGGAGCACTACATTTACTTCATCCTGTTCAACACCTACCTCCACCTGGAGAAGAAAGACTCCTGGAGACGACCCTTCAGCCTGTGGATGCGTCAGGTGGGATCGGGTACAGTGATCGCTGTAGGACAAAAAAAAAAACCAAACAGACATGTCCATGCTGTGGTCTTATTCAGCTTAACAGTAGTATGCTTTGAAGATCACATTTTAGATGCCGATCACCTCATTTACCTCATTGGCAACTCACTCACACACTCATGTTTAGCAATATAATGATTGTCCAAAAGGAGGTACTATTAGTACTCAATCTTAAATACTGTAGATCAGCACAACACTTTAAAGATACAAAATAAAGATACAAAAAACAAAGTGAAGGAGAAATGCTGAATATGATTCTTGTTACATTTTTCTGTAGGCTCTGGTATCTCAGCAGTGATACATAAGTAATTGGTATATGTGATGTCTACTACATGCCAAACTCTTTGGCCTGAACTTTGACTTGAACTTTTTTTTTTTTCTTTCTCATTTTTCTCATTTTTTCATCATCTTTATTCTTAAACCTGAGAGAGGACTGCATTGTAAGACAGGAAAAGGGTAACAAAGTATCTGAAATGCTGTGACAAGTCTCTTTACTTGTTTTGGTAGGTGGCAGCCAGAGCTGGAATCTATGTCATCCTCAACCAGCTGGGCTTTGCTGAATTTGAAGCTCCTGAGGACTCACTGCTGGCCAGTCTGCGTTGCCGCTGGCGACAGCACAGTGCTCCTTCACTGCCTATCCGTGGAGAGTTTATCTAATGGAACTTTTTGCCAGAGAATTAGTATTCAGTTGATTGACTATTCTTCAACACGTTTATTATTATTATTATTATTATTCTCAATTCTGTTTTCCCCCTGAAATTTGTAAGTGGATTAAACTTTTGAGATTCTATAAATTTGGTTTTGGTGTCAATTTAATTTTTCATTATTTTTTTTTTCTTTTCAAATGCTTTTTTCTTTCCTAAGCCTGATTGGATTCCAGGCATCTGTTGCCCAGTCTGGTTCCAACATACCTAATATTCAGATGCTAATGAAGGCCTTAATTAACCGGTGTTAGATTAGAACTGAAATGAAATCCAGCAGGTTGGTGGATCTCCAGGACTAGAGCTGGTCATCTTTGTATTAACCTAGCAGAGACAAAGGTTAATATAAAGTCCATCTATCCATTATTCTGTCCAGCTCTCTATCCATTATTCTGTTCATGTCTGCAATGGTTTGTTAAATTTGCAAATATCTGTTGACCTTTCTTCACATTTTGTTTCAGACACAAATGCAGCATTGGCAATAACAAATCTGGCACAAAATCACATTACAGAGATGTCCATTCTGGTCCCATTTTGATGATGTCATATCACTTTAGTTGTTGTCTTTCTTTCAAGGCAAACGGAAAACAACTGTAGCTTACAATTTATAGCTGACTCATGTCTGATATGTAGACAAATTTAATAACCATTTGTCAGTGCGTACAGTTTTGGCAGTTTGTGCTGCTGTGGAGACAGCTGAAGCTAGCAGGTGTGTGTGTGTGTGTTTGTGTGGGTGGGTGAATGGAGCTCACCAGCCTGGATGACTGAGCTGCAATGAATTCATTCAGAAGCATTACAGTACAACCTCAACAACAACAACAGAGCAAACACAATGAAGAGGACCAAAATACCAAATAATATTTTAATAATGTTGACCTTTTTCCTTTGTGGGTTAGCACAAATCAATGATTATGAATAGGTAAGTATTGGGGGGGGTATTATATATGTCCGTCTGTCTATAAACTTGTATTCATATATGTGATAAAGCTGTGATAAATGATGAATGGTATGCAAGACCTTGAGTAAAGTTGTTACAATGTCATTCATATTGGCGAGCTTTAAACAAAAACTGACCCTAATTCTCAATATTCTTCATTATAACCTTTATACATATTCTTTATTAAACAATTACCCAAAATTTTAAGAGCTGAATGCTGTAAAAGTGGTGGATTTTCTTCTTTTTCTTATTTATACGAATATTCATTACAATTCATGATGACTCTGCAGTGTCTTAACACTCTGTGTTCTACCCCATTATTCTGTATGGCCTTTGTGTGCTTTAAACACACTGTTTTAGGTTGTGTTTGGATTAAGTAGTTTTCTACACATCTTGGAGTTGTCTCTGGGGAGTGCTGTCTCTTCTCCTGGTAGAGTCCATTTTTGTTTTCTTTGCTGAATAATTTTTGTTTTGTTCTGACTCATTACTCGTGTAGACGTTTTCTCTCTAGAGAGGAACATCAAAACAGTAACACTTTATGGATGTTGTGTAACAAACCAGTGTATTGGAATATAAAGTGATGTATTGCATAAAGACTTTGAAGTTTGCCTAATATTGCATGGCAATTGAATTGTTCTTTGACTAGTCTTTTCATGCTACTATACCTGTAAAGCAGAGGCTCTCTGATAAGTTGCAAGCAGTACTGCACAGGCATGTCAGAGAAGCTAATAGTGGTGACAAAACCAATTGAAGAGTTTGCCTCTACTGTGGTTTCAGTTGTAGTTCTCATAAGTGGAGCCCCCACTTCAGCCTGGGCACTGACAACCAGTGAGAACCTGGGGAGCAGATTATTCTTTAAAACCAAAACGTTCCCAATAGCTTCTCTAACAAATATTCATCTACACATGAACTTGGCTCTACAACAGTTGAAACAACTTTGTAGATTAGTTTTCACACAGAAAAATGGCAAACCTTAGGTTAAACCATATATGATTGCTGAATTGCAAAGCAAAAGGTTCACATACTTGTTGTTGACAGAACTTTTAGACTCCTGACTGAATAAACTAAATTCCAAATCAGCTGAGACATCAACAGAAAGACCTCCATGAAAAAAAGCCTGAGTTTCCAGTCCTGACTGGAGGATTACACTCTGTTGGAGGTAACAGATATAATATGTAAGCTTAAAACTTTGAATTGTTACCAAAACTCCTAATACACCTACTAAAATGTAAATGATTTAACCAAAAGTGGCATAGTCATCTTTATGGCAATTAAGTTTAAAATTAAACAAGAATGAAAGTATTTGGATATGGAATGTTTTACCTGTCTGTGGTCAATAATAAGAATATTTCCAGAGAGAATATTCATTGGCCCTTCACTTGCTGAGAAGTACTTGCTCATCAGGTCAGCATAACCCTTAAAGAAGATAATGGGTTGGATCTGCACACCCATAAACATGGCTGACATTCCTGCCATTAGCTCCTCTTCCTCCTCTCCCTCAGCAGGCTCACTCCCAAACAGTGAGTCAAGTCCAGCTACTTCCAAAGAAACCTGGGGTAGACGCACAAAACTGCTTTCAATGTAAAACAATTAATGGACATATATGGAACACCTCAAATGCATGCCATTGTAACTTATGTAAAGAGCTTTATATGTATTATTATACTTAATCATTTAGTGTTTATGGGACATGGTCACCAGTCATCAATGGAAAATTTACAGAAAGGAAAAGCAGTATTCCAAAGAAGAAGGCACTAATGTGTATGTTGGCTATAAAATAGTCCATAAAACTAGTTTTAATTAACAATTTTAAAGTATTGTTTACGCTTATGGCAATGCCCCTATATGTTACATCAATGTTTTTACTGGCACATTAGCTAGTAATCACTGTGGCCAGTATACCTGCAGTGAATGTAAACTTCTTCCTCTGCTTTGAGTGAAGAAATTGCTATTACTTTGTTTAAGAACTCCAGCATCAGAGAAGAGGAAATTGAAGTCATACATTGTAACCATGTCCTTGGTCTCTAAAGAGTATCAAACACATTAAGACAAAGATACATTTCTCTAAAATCAGACCATACGTTATATTTATATCATATATCGCATATTCAAATCCTTGATATATTCAAATCTTAAAAACTGAACTTGTTATATAAACGAAGTCAAACAGAAACTAAGAGGAAGCTTGAAGAGTTCGATACCTGTCATGAGCCCAGTATACGATGAGGAACAACCAACACGCCCAAGATGGAAATAATTATTGTGCCTGGACTCTTTCAAAACATTAAGAATTACCTTCCTAAGGGAAAATACATTTTTAAAAATGTAACTAAATTTATATTAGAAAAATAAAAAAGTAGAAAAACAATGACTAAAAAATGGTGATGATGAAAAATTGTATATGTTATGAAGTCTAGGGTAGCAAATTGAATTATCCCTTAATACCCCTGCTTTGAAAAAGCTGCATAAGACCTTTTATCTTTACATTGGAAAGTCAAAACAACAGTTTCTGGAAAAGGTCTTACTTGGCTGGGTGATCTGAAGATAACATACTCATAATTCTGGAGGTAAGGAACTTGGAGACCTCAGGTTTCTCCTCTGCTATTTTCTGGATCACCTCTCTGACATCTGAGTGCAGAGGGTCATGGGTTAGTAGAAGCTGAGCAGCAGCCAGGCGCACCGGAGCAGAGAAGCGCTTGCTTCTTTGGGTAAAAATATCTCTTACATGTGCCTTAACCTGATAAGAGACAAGAAACACCACAGAATAGGTGAAAAACATTTTATATATATATATATATATATATATCCTGACCAGGCCATTGATCATTGATATGGAGTAATATGGAAAGTAAATGGTTTTATTGTGCTCCACAGATTATGTAAGACTTTGAACAAGAAAGGTTTACTGTACCTCTTTTGTGATATGTTTAGATGGAAAGCCTTGCAAGGCTGAGAGTATAATGCTTGACAATGAACTGGACTCATCAATATACTTGAGAAGAACAGGCACCGTTTCTGGAAGAAGAGCACTTTTTAGAGCTAGAAGGTATGGCTTTAGCTCGGTTTCATCTTTGGATGCACTCACTCCTTCAAGAAGAACTCTCTTAGCATTCTTCACTTCCTTGAAAGAGAAACAGGACTTTTCATATGCAATTCAAAGCACTTCACATAGACATAAAACAATTTAAATGATAAAGCTTATTACACCCTGAGACCTGTAAGTTCCGGAAGGTTTACAATGTATTAAAATAAACTTAAATGTAGTTGATTCGAACAGTAAATGTATATAATCAAATATTACAAATAAAGTAAAGTTGAACTAAGGTTAAAGAAATAAAATAAAAAATTAAATAGAGATAAAAGTTTAATTAAATAAAAAAATTCTAGAATAGCAGTGCAAAACTAAAAAGGGGCATTAAGTGCTAACAGCTTAATTGATTTGAAAGGCACAGTAGAAAAGATTTGTTTTTGGTCTGTTTTTGAAAGTGTTTACAGACTGTGTACATCTCACAGCTTCAGTAAATTTATTAGCTGACTGTGCACAAAGGTCATTTAAGATTCAAAGTTGCATTTAAGCTTTAAACTCCTTGCCTAAGAACAAATGTAAATAAAGTTCACTCCTGAATATAGCGAATGTAAATGTAGAAATCTACATATAGAACTACATATAGTCTTTTATATTTACCTGCAGGTCGCACATGTTAACAGAGCACATTTTTCTTATTACGGTCCCAAGAACAATGAGAGCAAGTTCATGTGTCTGTGCTGATGTATGGGAAAGAATGTGCTGCAACAGAGACGTAAACAGCATAATAAAGCAAACAAAAAAAAAAAAGCAGCTCATTGCCATTTAAAAATACGATTTAAAAATAGAACCTCAGATCTCACTCACAGAGATGGTGTTTATCAGATGAGTGGATGGCTGAGAGGAAAAAGCACATGCATAGAGCAGTTTTTCTAGCAGTGGAGCTGTCTTTGGGTTTGTGATATTGATGGAGGAAACGAGGGCATCCAGTGAGGCTGGTGTGGAGGACGCGGCTGCAGCATCTATTAGTATGGGCCTAAACAAAGACAATCACTTAAACATGATCTTCAGCAACTGTGAAGGCACAACAGCACAGTTTAGGCCCTTAATACTCACACAAGCTTGTCATCTGCCTTTTTGAAAATGGCTCTGATTTCAGTCATTTTCATTTTTTGCAAACTTTTGGACAGTTTGAGAAACAATTTTGCTGTTGCTGACTGGTCCATTATATTTTCTTTCAACTGATCTAAGATATTAGAAATCTGAAAGACAACGTTTTGCAAATATGTGACTAATACACATTTCAAAAGACTGACATTGTATTATTATTATTATTATTATTATTGTTATTATGAGGCTTGATTTCAGTACACTTATTGTTGAAATCCATCACAGTAACGTGTTAGATAAAAAATAATTTAAAAAAACAATACCATCAGCATTTTTCACAGCACCAGTATAACAATAATTTTTTTGAATACTAAAATGTTTGAGTATTTTCCCGCTGTAAATTAATTATAAGCATTTTAGGCATTGCGGCTGTTGATAGCATTTTTATCAACGGCTGTTGTAACTTACTGGATATGTACTGGAAGTCTCTTGTCTGACAGCTGGTATGGCATGAATAGAATGATTCACAAAGCTAGTCTTGAAAGACCTGAGAACCTCCTGTATCTCCCCCCGGGCTTCTTCATTACTGTGATGGGTTGTTAATAAGAGCTGCAGGAGCTGCCTAAAATCAATGGCACAGATGTAATCTGATTTTGATCAGTTTGATCAATTTGATCAGTCTGTTGCATACTCAGTCAGAACTTAAGAACATAAAATAACATGTAACATGATTATAATACTATTTTTGCAACTTTTAACTGTTCAAACTTAGATGCGGTAGACTATTGTCTAATCAAATACATCATATATGGTCATATATCACAGTTAGCGTATATACCTTGAGGAAATTTGGATTCCGGCCGTAGTCTGTTCATTTAAAACCAGTGAACGGAATTCATGCGATGTTATGGATTTGATGTTATGACCCGACATGATGAAAACTGTTTGAGAACTACCAACTGAACTCACTCCTAAAATCTAAAACCAGAAAAAAACACATTTTAAAAAAGCATAAGACACTGCTCCTGTACCATAATATTAGGCCTAGTTATGTACAACATGCCAGTCCTTTCTGTCATGGCTAATGAACAAGCAATATTTATACCTGGTCAGTAAACATGCCTTCAGTCACATTCTTTTCACAGTTCTCATATTCTTTGACTTTGACAATTTCATCATTAAAGGTGTAGTATGAGACTTGGCATCGTCCTGTCGCATCATCCTAAAATAAAATGGGTAAAGTTTGTTATAACGACACTGATTAACTGTGTAGAAGTTACATATAGTATATATATTATACTGTATTTTCTGAAATAGCATGATGAATAAATGTATCAACTTACTTCCATCATAATCCCAGAAGGACTTTGAATTTGGAATAGAGATGCTAGCCCTTTTTTGAAATTCAGACTGACTGTGCTATCCATGGAAGTGTCAAAGACAGCTTGAATCTAGATGGGAACCAGAGAAGTTACTGAACATTTTATTCAAGTTGAACAAAATAGATTAGAAGACAATGTCCAAGTGGACTTGAACTGCAGCAAAGTATGATAATGATTAAATATTAGATTTTGTTTTTGAGTAATTTGTGTAAAATGTATTAGAGAATGCATTCAGTATAAGTAACAAGGGTTCACCTAGAGTCACATGTGCAATGAAATCTTTGTTAAAAGCCATCTACTAATAATACATTTAATCAAATAAAATACAACTAAAAAAATAAGTAATGCAACCAAATCATAATTTTTTGTATAATGCTAAAGTGGCTCTTTCAGAATGTTATTGTAAGGATCAGCTAGCATGCACTTTATACACAATGCCTAGCTTCTTACACAAGCTTTCCTTATTTAGTAGCTAAACTAGCATTCTTGGTGAGCTATCTGAGCACTGATTATACTACTGTATTTCACACATTTCAAATAAATAAATATACCTTCCCTGAGTGGATATACACAAGAAATGGTTCCTTCATGTGGTCAGAGTAACCAAGCATCTCATCCATATCCAAGTGTTTGGTGATAGTGTCATTTGAATTGGGATTAAGTTTTAAATTGAGAATCTAAGAGAAAAGAATTACAAACTCATATGAGAATATTCCATAACTCCTTTGCAAACATATGGATAAAGTTGGCAAGCTAGATTGTGCCATGCGAACGACTTTAAAGTGGACATTATATCACGGTGTTGTTCAGGGTCTTGATAGCTTTCATTCTTGTGAAAGCATTGAAAGCTTTTCATTCTAGCCTGAAGACCTACCCTTATGTGAAGAAGCTGTTCTTCTTCCTGGTGCCTCCATAGTGAGTGGATCTGAATGATTGCTTCCATATCGATAGCAGTGACCTCTCCAGGACCCACAGAACTGGGAGTCACTATCACAGATGTGTCGTACTGGTACTCATACAGGAGCCCCGCATCAAAATGAAGGACTTTACTGAAAGCTGCTGAAATAGGAGTATACTTTATACAAAGAAATAGTAGAACACTGTACACAATGGTAACTAGTTCTTATAATTTACACTGAGAAGCTACACATATCATTCGATATAGAAGCAGGAATAAATATAGAAATTGTCATTGATTCATTGCATTAAGTTTTGTATTTTAATATTATGCTAAGCTTTGAGAAACCTACTTAGAAACTTCAAACTCATGAGAAAATTAGCAAGCAGCTGGATTACTAAATATTTCAAAAGCACCCACTAGATAATAATTTGTAAGTTGCTCTCAATAAGAGCGTCTGCTAAATGCCTTAAAGGTAAATATAAATGTAAATAATAAAACATGAAAATGTAAACGTTCAATAGATTTATATGATAAAGTTATAATATTAAGATCAATTGTTCATATAACATAATACATTTTGATTAATAAAAATTCATTACCCTTTATGCTGCCTCTAATTCCTGAAAGAAAAATTAGGCAAAATGTCAGATACACTACAGGTTTCATGTTTCTCTGCTGGTATTGCAAGACCGTACTGGCAAATTTGCAAAGTCAACTGGACTAAGTACAGTGTCAACAAAGACTTGCAGCAATTGAAAAAAAGAGCTGAAGCAACACAGAACCTGAATACCTGCCAGACAGACTTTCTGAATAGGCATAGAAGCTAATGCCATGGATGTATTTGCAGTGCTCACATTTAAATGGACTGTAAGGGGCATCTTTTAGACAAATCTACTTATTTGACATAACTTCTTTAACTAAATGTGATGATATTTATTTTAAATACATTTAAATGTAATTGTAATTTATATGTAAATGTAATTTAAATAAATTCAGACACCTCTTTTTTAGATTTATTTTAATATGATTTTTACATGCAACGCAACTCAGTCATCTAATGTAGGAGGCTGAACATTCTGCACAACGTGGAGCTTTTAACACTCAATTAGAGGCACTTTGTAAAAGTGGTTTATCATGTCAACAATCCAGCATTTTTTTTTAAATCACAGAAGTTATCTTAAAGAAGCAAAAAGGCCACGTGATGCTTTACTCCTACGTTAATATGTTTTGAATTAATTCATTGACTGACTCAGACAGGTTCATCTGATACATAATATTCTTTCAGATAATCTGAGAAAAATCATGTGGTCTAATCTGGGAAGTCTCTGGATTCATAAGAACAGAAGTTCTGATAAATAATCCCTCAGACCTCTTGATGACTGGTAAAATTTGTGCAAGAATTTATAGCTAATGTCTTATCAGCAAGTAAACTACTGGTGAACCTGCGATAAGGTGGGTTAACAGGGCACAGTGACATTACTGAAATTGATCTGTTTAAACTGAACTGACTTTTCTACATTTTCTTAATCCTAATAAATGTACTGTAATTGTTTTTGCCGTATTTGAGATGTTTGAATTTTCTGCACTATGTTACAAATGTAAACAAAGAAATCTTAGAAATTTTAATATACCTTTTGCCAAGAGATTTTCCTAACTTTGATATGTTTAACAGTTTGGCCATACATCCTTATTTTAATGTGATAAACATCCCGTTTTGATAAATTAGTTCTTACTGTACAGAACTCTTTTTTTAAATAATTGGAAGCTCTTTAGTGAAACTTGTTTTCTCATTAAATAGTTTTTTTTCTTCAAAAACATTTTGTAACATAACCACAATCATGACTGCTGTCTAAAGTGTTTGTTCTTCCCTTACATGAAACTACAGTTTACAGTGATTCTTGAAACTTTTGAATGCTTTAAAGTTTTCTATATTTCTACATAAATCTGACAATAAATCCTAAATAATAGAGAACGTCATTAAACACCTGAGAGATATACTTTCCGGAAGGAAAAAAAAGTGAACCTTTGCTTTCAATATCTGGTGTGACTCTCTTTTGTCTTGCTGCATGACTCATTGTCTCTTCAGATTCAGTTCAGATACTGATCTTCTTTACTGAATGCCCTTGAATTCACTGGTATAATGCAGAATTCATTGTTGCATCATTGATGGCAAGCAATCCTGACCCAAATACAGCAAGACAGGCCCAAACCATAATACTACCACCACATTTAAAAGATGGGATAAGGCTTATGCTAAAACACAATATTTTCCTTTATCCAAACATAACACTTCTCATTTAAACTAAGTTGTTCCTTGTTGGTGACATCCGTCCACAAGACATTTTTAAATAGCCTTCTGGTTATGATCTTTTGTAAACTGCACACAGGCAGAACTGCTCTGTTTGGAGAGCACTGGTTTCTTCTTGCAATCCTGCAATGGACACCATTGCTGTTTGGTGTTCTCCTAATAGTGGACTCATGAACATTAATATTAGCCAAAGGAGAGGGGCCTTTGATTGCTTTAGCAGTCACCCTGGGTGTCTGTAACCTCACAGAGAGTTATACACCTGACTGTGGATTGGTGGAGTCCAAACTCTTTAAAGATGGTTCTGTAAACCTTTCCAGTTGGATACACAGCCAAGGTCCAAAGAAATCATCTTTGTTCATACCTCAATACCCTTCTACACAAATATGACATAAAGAGCAGACTTTCTTTAGATTAAACAGGGTGCACACTCATGCATGCTTGTCATCCCATTGATTGAAAACTACTCTAAATTCACCTTCAAATGAACTGTTAATCCAAAATCTTCACATGCTTTTGTTGCTCACAGATATGTAGATTTAGATCATTTCCCCCAGCAATGACCAAGTAAAATACTTTTGTCTCAGTTGTTTAATTTGTGTTCTTTTATCTAATTATCTAAAAATCTGATGATGTTTTAGGTCATATGTCTTCAGAAATATAGAAAATTCTAAAGAGACCAAACTTTCAAGCAACACTGAATCTCTCATACTAAGGTTTCTTGTCTTCCTGTTTCAGCCGTTAACAGTTTCTAAGACTTCACAGGGGGAAAAGTTTATGGGTTCATAGCTTGTAGAAACGAGTATGGGAATGTAGTTGATACGTTAAATACGAGCAGGCATTCACGTCGAGGTTCGTTTTTTTATTTGATTAATTTTTTTATAGATAGAAGTTCACGCTGGCGTGTCTGCACACAGCTGTACTAAGCTGCATCCGTATGTTCCCCTTCTCCGCATGAACAGTACAATTAGAAGAGAATAAATTCTTTTCTGAACGTCTTGATAAATAGAGACCATTGTTGCAACACGATTTAACCATGCTTTTTATGAATTTTATTTTGTACATTCTAGTGATAAACAAATGTAGTTGCACCTCACATAATTAGTAAGCTTATTTTTACAATCAGGCATTGCAGTAAAATACTGCTGGTTTAATCAATCTGGCATATTGTTGGCCACCTACGGGTCCTCTTTCCTTTTTCTCGCCCCTGAGCTAGCCGACGCCAAGATGGTGAGTGATCGTGAAAGGAATACAGAAAACAATCTTATAAAATCTTTGCAATCTTAAAATTTTAAGTTGTTCAGTTAGCATAAGTATGTTTTATGCATTGTCTACAAGCACAATGTACCTTTATTAAAGTGAATGTATGTTCTGATTACTGAAATTTAGTCAGATGCGCTACAGGACTCCGGTTGATCTTGGTATTGTGAGGTGGTTGTATGTAGCCAGTGTAACGTTTATACGTTTACAAAGGTGCAGGGTGCGATTCTGAGATAAAACATGCGTTTTTCGCCTGTATCAGCCATATATAAAGGGACAGTTTTGCCAAAATGCTAAGCTAGTTGGCTAGCTTTTGGCTGCCTTCTGCTGTTCATTGGCCATGTAGTCTGTGCTCATCGCAGGCTGACTAGCTGGCTAATGCTAACTGTCCTAGTTTCCATGGAAAGCAGTTCATTGGGTTTATTGTAGATCTTACCGAGACCTTTTTCTGCGTCTGGTTACTGCAGTGTTCAGCTAGCTAAACTTTACGACAACCCAATTCATAGATCGCTAGCTATGTGGTGTCTTAGTAGTTGATCATAGAATTAGCGCAATTAGCTGGGCAAGCTAAGTCTACACAGCAAGCTGTGTTATATGGTTGTCTTGCTTTTTGCCAAACTTGTCAGAAAGGGCTCCCCGTAATTGGGTAACTCGACTTTTTTTCTTATTCAGAACGACAGTGTCACCATCAGGACGCGGAAGTTCATGACGAACCGCTTGCTTCAGAGAAAGCAAATGGTAAGCGAGGGTTACATGGCATGGCCGACTGTTATGCTTCATTTGTAGTGGTATTGATTTCCAGTAGTAGTAACCAGTAGTCCATGTTTTTCTTACCAGGTCCTTGATGTACTGCACCCTGGCAAAGCAACAGTCCCCAAGACTGAAATCAGGGAGAAGCTTGCCAAAATGTACAAGACCACCCCCGATGTAGTTTTCGTCTTTGGCTTCAAGACACAGTTTGGTGGTGGGAAGACCACAGGTTTTGCCATGGTCTATGACTCATTGGACTATGCTAAGAAGAATGAGCCCAAATACAGATTAGCTAGAGTAAGCCACTTCCACGTTGTTTTATTGTATATTATTGACTGAGACTTTATATTAAAGTAGATTGATCCATCTAGAGTAAGTAGGTCAATTACAACTTGATGTAGTATTGTAGAGAATGACTTTTTCTGCTTTGTAGCATGGTCTTTATGAGAAGAAAAAGACTTCCAGAAAACAGCGCAAGGAAAGGAAGAACAGAATGAAGAAAGTACGAGGCATCAAGAAAGCCACCGTTGGTGCTGCTGGCAAGAAGGTAATGTCCATCTGCTGTCAAATGACCTTTGTCAAATCCATTTTAAGCTTTAGAATGGTAGTTTATATTTAAATATTCACACTTCTGCCGGTTTAATGTCATCCTCCTCCTTTCGTACTACTGGACTACAGAAGGTAAATCTCTTTAGTCTGATTGCTGTGGAAGGGTGTTTGGAGTGATAGTAACTTGTTGCCTCTTAAAGTCTATTAAACCTGACTACACTGAAGACAATTTTTTCAGATGCATATAATTGCGAGCTGCTATTAAAGTCAGCAATTATTAAAACCTCACCATCTTCCCACTTCAGTTAAAGGAATTGTGCTTGGCCCACACACTAATGAAATGACCTACAACTAGATCTAAGGATGTTACTTTGCTGTCTGACAAATTAACAAATCTGATTGACAGCTATGGCAACTTGCATAACAAAATGCAATGACATGGCTTGTTCCCTCTTGAACAAGCCATTGGCTTAGTAAATATGATCCTTTTCTTTCATAGAGCAATTGTTAAGTTACGGAACAAAAATCTCATTTCCCCCCCCATTCCGTTTTATTCCCCTTTTTATTTTTGCCTTCTCTGGATGTTTTCAGAAATGATGTCAGGAAAAGGTAGAGCAGATATCGGCATGGTGTGCTGATTGCGATCCACTTTTACCTGTAGATCGAGTGCTTTGCATGTTAAATCCCCAGTGCCTCATCCTCAAAGGAAATATCCGTTTGAAAAAAACCTATTTGTTGTAAATTGACGTTATGAATCACCAACTTTAACATGTATAGTAAACTACATGTGTAGTAAACTAAACGTACTAATTAGGAGCAGCATGACATTTTTGAATTTTACATTTTCCTGATGCGTGGAGCACATGTTAAAAGCTGCATGTTTGATAACTTACCAGTTGAAGTCCTTGCACAGTAAATCCAAGAATTACTGAATAATAAACTCGGTAGAGTAGAAAATAGCAATAGATGCTGTTCTTCTTTTGAATTTAAAATAGCAGTCCATTTCTAAACTGTCATTGGAATCTTCTAACGGTGTACTGTTTTCCTCTCAACAGTGAGACCTTCAGGGAAGAACATCCTGAAACTGTTCTTGTATATTTTCAACAAATAAAAAAAAAAAATCTGCTGCTGTTCTCTCTTATTCTTTGACAGCCTTGTGCCCTTTTGCTCTTTACCCCACTTGAATTTTCAGCAAGTTTTGGTTTACACTCCCAATAAGTGTTTGAATCTTAGCTTTCAGTGATTGTATAAGGCAAGACGTGCAGAACATTTAATCCAGTATTTATGGAGTTGTTTGTGTCTTTAAAAAAAAAGTTACCTAAATAGCAATGGTAGTGCCATTACAGTTAAAGTTGTGCTTGTTTTTCTCTTGGAAAAATTACTGTTGACTAATACAGAAATATGGAGACCCCCCCCCCCAAAAGAGATTTTTTTGTGAATTAAATAGCTTATGAGGGTGGCATCTTGTTTAAGCAATTCAAAATGCCACTGGCTTAGATGGCCTTGTGCCTTTAGGCTTTCTTTGGAACTGTAGACACCCAGTGCCCTGGTGTGCACAGACCTTGGTGCTCACCCAGTGATTTATGATTCAAGAAAATGCTGGGAACAGAAGGTGAAAAATGAAGATCCTATACCATGTGTGTTTCTGCCTCAGGGTACTATGAGGAACATTTTGTTGACAACATAGGTGCAGCACAGGGTGAACACAGCCTGAACTATGCATGTAGATAAAGTGATTATGCAGGGTTTGCTTGTAAAGAAGCATTGATGTTGAGTGGTGATTGGTTGCACTCAGCTGTCTGATCGTGAAACTGGATCAAAGACATTGTGTTGCTATTGTATCAAAGCCTGTTGTGTATGTTACTTCATTTCCACCCACATTATGCAATGTGTGTGTAAGACCTGGTCAACATCATCTGAAGAGCATTTCATTAGTATGCCTGCAAACAGTTATTAAATATGCACATAATCAGAGTGGATGAAAACCAAGCATCCCCTAGGATCCCTGAGGTTTGCATTACATTACATTACATTATTTATTTGCTTGGCAGATGTCCTTACCCAAGGCAATGTTCTGTAATTATATTTTTACACTGATCATGGCTGTCTTCAAGGCCATGTGTAAACAGGTTCTAGCATGAGGTTGAAAAACTTGTACTGGCTCAGCTGAAGTAAGCACACGTCTCCATCTCTGGTTTGGAATAGGAAAGAGGGATGCTACAGAAAAACAGGGTGTGTAAAGAATGTACCTTCTCACTCCAGTAACTGTAGCTGCCACTTGGGGGCTCCTTCTGCCCGGGTTTGTGGCCTGACTCTTTGTAATAATCAGTCACACACACTGCACACAAAAACACATTCCCTGTGGCGGAGCTGATTCAGTATTCCACTGGCTGATTTATGCAGAACAATTCTCCACAGGAATGGCTGGAGCAAGGGTGCGGAGGGGGTAAAAATGTCTCGGAAAAGAAAGACTGTGCTAAAAAATAATTATCTCTGGTGTCACTGTAGCAACAATCTTTGAGGCTGATGTCAATAAAATATTGAACAGCACAATCACATTGAATTTGATCTGAGGAGGGCTGGCGGTGGGTCACGCGGAGCCGCAGGAGTGTGCTCGGAATTTTCCGGAAACGTGGGCTGAATGCAGAGTGGGAGCACACCGCTGTCTGCAGTCATTTAACATGTCAAAACACTGACTACTCCCCCGTCTGCAACCTGGATTCTGCTAGTTGTGCTGTTTCAAATTAGCCTTATGTCTGAATAATGTGTTCTCTAAATGTTGTACCAAGTCATTTCACATGCATTTTGTATTTTCTTTTGTTGCTTATTTTTGTCTGTCTACAACATCAAAGAGCTTTTTATTGAGTTTGTTTTTCCACACTAAGACACCAAGTTTCTGTACAGCGCACTTCATGGCTTCTGTGATTAATCTTGATCTGCTGTTGAACTAATTACCATACTGAATCAGCTGCTTCCAACCTAGGCATGTAGCTAACGCTGTATTTTTAAATCATTATTTATCCAAACTTATCTATGCTAACAAAATAAATATGAAATGTTATCAAATGTTTTTTGTTGTTGTTGTTGTTAATTTGTTGTTAGTCATGATGGAGTTTGAGGGCATTTGCATCTATATGTGGTGAAGTATTCAGGAACATCAGCCCATTTTATACACAACCCCCAATTCAGGGAACTGCAATAAACGGAACTATTGGCTGACCGGTTGTTTCATGGCCAGATGTAGCAATTATATCTAGATTTGACTATAATATTTGTAGTTGGCCTTTTTTCTGGAGTGTTGCTGTTGTTTCTCAACATGAAGACCAAAAGAAGAAAAACAGTTGAGCAGATCTAGAGTATTATCCAGGATAAAGCCATAAAAGCGTCAAAGGCTATTATAAAGAGAACAATACGTCAGCATAACCTCAGAGTATTTATCCTCAAGAGGCAAATCGCTGGTAAACTCACAAAGGCTAGGTTGCATTTTTTTAAAAGCCTGAAATAGTTTAAAAAATTTCTGAGATAATGGCTAATGGACAGATGAAATTAATCTGTTATGGAGGAAAAAGCACATCTGTTCCAAACTGTATCATATCTGTAAGTCATTGTGACATTGATCTGAAACACATTTCAAACATTCTTGACTTGCCAAGTCACCTGGCCTGAGCCCTATTAAACCTTTGTTTTACTTAGTGAAGTCAAGGAAAAAATACCCATTAAAGGCTTGTCACAGTATTACTAGGGAACATATATCCAGTGTCTGATAATGTCAGTAGATCACAAGTACTAACCTTGATAATGTTTTAAAGATGTGTCCAGTTAATTAATATAATGGGACTATGTGTAGTAAAGAAGTGATTTCCATATGGTCTATCTAATATATAGCAAACACACTAACCTCAAAGTCATTGTTCGGTTTTAAACTCAATGTACTGAAGTGTATAGCCACTCTCACCATGGAAAACAAACTCCATTGTTCTGTGAATTACACACTGCACCATATATATTTTAAGTACCATATTCTCCACCACCCTGTCTGTGGGGATACATCCACGAGCAATTAGTCCTCAAGGACTAACAATCTCTCCAGTAGTCTATTTAATGTCAGTAGTAAGTAGCAGATAAAATTCATTGAAAAGGATCCCCTTGCAGTCCTACAACCTGTAGTATAATACCAACCATTGCAGATTTTATTTTGCAACTTGTAACATCCTGATTCACCAGTCCTGCATTTATTGAAACTTTTTCGTCTCACAGTGAAACTGGGAATATGACATACTTTACTCTGACCAACTCTTAAGTAGGTCAGACAATGGAAGTGTCCTTGGCTTTGGCCTCAGTATGTTGTTGAGAACAAAGCTATATGTTCCTGTTCTTTGAGAATCTCTTTACCCCTTCATGGATATTTTTTAAAATCATGTCCGATGGCACCAGAATGAATAAGATTCGTATCCCATGTACCAAGCATATATATTAGTTAAACATTTTTGACACCTGCTAATGCTGATGTACTGGTTTAGGCTTCATGAGAATTTGAAGCAGGGACTCAGATGTTGCTCAGATGTTGATAGGATAACCTGGATGTTACATTTGCTTGATATCTTTGTTATACTCATGAATAGTGCATTTGTGATCACATATCCTATTCAAAGCATGATCTTCCACAAATATAATAAACTAAAGTTTAATCCACTCCCATCGGTGTAAACAATCTACTGCATGTCAATAATAGAACAATAAAAACAGACGTGTTTACTTTTCATCTTTTCTGGAAAATTCTCAGTAGTATATTTCACATATATATGAAGTCTTAAAAGATTATAGTAACGTTTTCTTGCAGTTCTATATTCAGTTATCTTTGCATGTTTTATTTGACAAGCAATTTGTTTTCCCTTGAAGATCAATATATCTCATTTCATGTCTGAATATATCTTCTGACTGAAACCAAAGCATGTGGCTCTAAAATGACTACAGAAACACTTGAGTCTGGGTGGTTTAAGAACTAGAGTTATAGAATGAGCAACAATGGAGTGAGAGAACACAGGGCTTTGCTTTGCTTTGCTTTGCTTGTGTGGCAATGGGAAAGATGACATAAATGGGGCTTTCAACTCAGGGACTGGTAACAGATGGTGTTGGAAAATGAGGCTCTTCTCAACAGCATTGACGCACACTCCCAGGGGCTTTCTTCCTCTCTCTCTCTCTTTCTCTCTCTCTCTCTCTCTTTCTCTCTTTCTTTCTTTCTTTCTCCCCCTCATAAACACATGGATGTAAGAGAACTAGTGAGCTCACAGAATTACGGCCAGATTAACTTGCTGCACTGCTACCCAGAGAGGGAGAGAGAATTGGAGAAAACGGAAAGAAGATGGAATAGAAGGAGGTACTAGGTCGGCTGTTTATTATGCAAGGCTGGGGAGGTTCGGCTGGCCAGCTCTGTCATCTGGGCCGAGGCATCCATTCTGGCTCTTCCAGACGCAGTAGGCAGATGGCGGGACTGTGTCTGCTCTCCTCCAGGGGCAGCTGCAGATAAAAGAGAGAGAGAGAGAGAGAGGGAAGTTTGCCTCTGTGTGCTCCTTACAGACAGGAGACAGTGCTGAGCCAAGGAGTATGTCAATGTCAATGTGCCCCAGCCTGTTGAAGTGGTTCAAACTGTGGGTTGGTATTTGTCCTTAAGGAGCACTGAGACGACAGCTTTAATACAGTGTTGCCTCTTACCTCCGAGAGGCAGGGTGGGACCAAATGGTGATGTCTGAGCACAACACAGAGTTTGTCTTTACTTCTCCTGCTGTTGAGCATGGGGCATAGTGAAAACTGCTACCTCATGCCAAATCAAGCACTGTCCTCTAAACGACCTGCTTATGATGACTAGAACTTTACTGGAATAAACATTAAAAACAGATTGTTCTCCTAGGCATATACTCTATAAGAGATAGCAGCAGATATTTTTGTTTGGTTAAACATGCGGAATTAATCACAAGTATCTTTTTAGATTTGACTCTTACTCTGTCAGAAAGCTTCATGGTATTCTTTTGTTTCTGTTTATGTGGCCTAGTATTCTGTCATCCACACATTCAACACTTGAAGGATTAGTGTGACCAACAATTTCATTTTTATCCACATGTAGCTGATGAACCCTGACCAGTTTCTAATTCATACTGAGGTTTGACGGTTTGAAGTAGATCTGCAAGACTGATCTTACTAATGAATAATAAAGTCGCTGCCTCCAATTAGTGTGATGCAAACTGCAAGTCAAAATGATCATACAACTGTTACCAAATACAATGGACCTCATGCAAGAACCACTCATAGGACAAGATTTATTCGGAAAAGACTTATGGCTCACATGAAGTGTCATGTAGTAGGAATTATAGTTTTATAGCCTCCCCATTTAAAGTGACCATAAGTAATTAGACAAACTAACATAATGCTAAATAAAATTGTCATGTTTATTATCCTATTTGGTAGCAAATCCACAGCAGTCACTAACTATCTGTAGTGTGGCTATACTCTAGTGATATTCTGACTGGCCTGTAAGGGAGTCATTTTCAGTTCTTTTTTGAGGGACTTATTGCCTCCTTCAGGAAGTAATGGATGTTTACTGGTGTTCAGGTTGGATAAATGACTTTACCAGTAAGAGCATTCTGCCTTTGGGCACCAAAATGTTATAGTTTAGTAATAGGTTTAAATGTTTAGTCCTACAAGATGAAGCATCATTGAGTTTTGAGGCATTTGAATGGATGTGACCAGTTGCTTTTGCACACTTCACAATTCACCCTACTGCTGCAATCAGCAATCACATCATCAATAAGACAAATTAGCCAGTTCCACTGGCAGCCGTAGAAGTCCAGGACACTGTGATTCTCAGATGAGACACTCTACTTCGGATCACGCAGTTCCTTTTCTTCATGTGCAAAAGACTTTGTTCCAAATTCTTACATGATTCGTGTATCTTTTAGTTATGCTCAGAGCTAGGTTTTTTTCTGTTCTTGAGACTGAAGAATGTGCATGCTTTGATAAAGCCTTGCTGTTGGGGTCTTGCTGCTGTAGTGTTCTCTCTGTGGAAGTCCTTAACAAAATCTATCTCTACAACCTGGCTGGTGTTCTCAATCAGCTCAACATTTTTTCTGCATGATTGATTGTATTCTTCGGTCATTCATTACCCATCCATCATCACTTATTGCTAAACTCATCAGTGTGTTGCAGTGTCTAACAATACACAGGTTTTGGCACATTTAAATTCTGGCTATGTCTCTGATTGATTTATTCTCAGTTCAGCTTCATGATGACCAGCTTTACTGGAACTGATTTAGCTATTGTCTCATATTTAGAGACTACAGCAACCCACTTGGTGGCCCTCTTGTGCATGAGCCAATGATGCAACAGCACACTGCTGACCAAGAAGAAACCGAACAATCAATTGTCTAATTACTTATGGTCCACCGAAGTGGGGGGGGGTTGCATTAAAAGAAATGTTTATATGATCTATGCAATATTTAATTATTAATGTTAGTAAATATAAAGATACTAAGAGATTAGGAAACACTGGATTCTCGTTTCTGTACAGTACATTTTAAATTCTTTAAGGGTTCAATAATATCAGTCTTGCAGTAGTAACCATCATCCATGGTATTGGTACTGCCAGCTATCTCTGCTCCGTGCTGGTTGCTAGGTGCTAATATGTAAAATCTGCGTGCTTTTTGAAGGCCCTCAGGATCTGGTGAATGATTTGCCGAGGCCATGCAGGGCTGGTAGAATTCTAATCATGCACACTGTATCCCAAGCCTGGCTCAGGCTGCGATTTGCCCAGACAGAAAACTGCACAGTGCATAATGAAAACAAGCTGAGTCTGGGCCATGCACTGCACCGTGCTTGTGCCGCATCTCTCACGCTGAGTGCTAGCCTGCTACATTTACATAACAGCTTAGCGCACTGCCATCTGCATATGGTCATCAGAGTAGTCATTTTTTTCATGATTTAACCTCTCTAAGTCCTCCTCAACTGCATGATTTGTTGATTATCGAGCATTTACTTGAAGGATTGTCTTAAGATCGGGGGGGGGGGGGGGGGG
>JAOXYF010000009.1:6751949-6770130 GCA_028565775.1 Sternarchorhynchus goeldii
CCCACCCCACCACCACCACCACACTGCTCCTCCATGCATGTCTCATTTTTTGGGTTTCCACTGACAGAAAAATCGCCCCCCTTCTCAGTCACTTCCTTAGCGTAAAAATCCCCCTGCTGAAGAAGTGGTGTCTGTCTTTCATTCAGCAGACTGTATGTAGGAAAACAGTGTGAATGAGATCGCAGCATGCGGTGGGGCAGAAGCATCTGCCCTGGAACAGCTCCTCCTGGAGTGCTCTGCTCGGATGTCCTTGTTATTTTCATGGCGGGAGGAGGCGGGCAGAGTGGGCTCTCACAGCTTCGGGTGGCCAGCAGATGTTAGGCACTGGCTGACAGAGTGCCGCTGTAGGGATGACACTAGGGCTTACTGGGAAACCAGCTGTGATGATCAGGTTTGAATTTCACCTTGCACCTTGTGTGCAAACAAATAACCTTATTAGGGCAAATTTACTGCAATTTGATGTATATTTATGGATTTATTTATTTTGGAAAAGCCTGGCCTTGCAGTCCTGATCTCTGGACACGTCCTGCTCCTTTATCATGTTAAAGCTGTTATCACACAGGCTGGAGCCTCGGTCATCTGTCACCTACCTGTTGTAGATTATCTCTTAGCTCATCAGAGGCTGAGCAGTGACTGAAAATGATTCAATCAGTTGTCTGGATTAGGCCAGCCTTATTCTCCCAGAGCATCTACTCATGTAGAGATGCCTTCCAGTGCCAGCAGCTATTTGATACAACCCTGTTGTTTTGAACAGCAGTGGTGAAATGCTTAATGCTTTACACTTCAAAGATCCCATAATCCAGCCTGTTGCTCCTTTCTCAGGCTTAATTTAGTGGCCTGTTTGGGATATGTGTGACATAGCACAATAATGTAGATTTTTGCATCTCTCAAGTATTGCCCTTTTTAGAATAACATTAATACTGGGGTACTTAATCAAATATGAAGGGTATAATTAGTATGTGAACAAAATCCAGTTCATTTAGTCTTATAAAAAGTTCTGAATAGACTCTCAGATCATATTAAATATTTATTCTTTTACAACAGCAGTAGTCACAAAGCAACCTTACAGACATCTGAGTCTAAATCCTCAGTCAGCAAACAAAATGTGACGGTGGCACTGTAAAAGCCCATAAGAGCATGAAGAAAAAACCTTGAGAGGATCTAAGACTGAAACCCTTCTGTGGTTGATAACGGACAACAACACAACAGGAACAAAATTCTTATGAGCGATTGTTCTATGGATGCATGAACTTTTTTCGATGGAAAGCTCACTTAATATGTGAAGGGCTTCTCTGGCATTCATTTTGTGTATGATGTATATCTGCTCTTGAAGATTCACTAATGGATGTTTTCTGTCTCTAATATTGTATTAGTAACTGCAGTTCAAATGTAATGGGTACCATTATTTCCACTGCGTTATAAATCATTGTCCCATGAATGATTCATTGCTGATGTGCATGATGCATCCTGCAAAATGAGAATATCTGCTACAACCACTCCCTGTTCAATCATGAGTCATTTCAGTAAATCAACAGCAGGGGGAGCCAATAAAACAACATTTTTGAAAGAAGAACATCTTTTCCCCCTCATGGGTAGGATGAATCTCTTTAATTTAAACATCTACAAAAATAACTACATCCATTTATTTGTTATGATAAATAATATGCTAAAAGAGCAGTAATTTATAAATAGCCAGTACCATTGCTCTTTTATGGCCTTAGGGTGATATATGCATGTAATATGGTCACATATGAAGTGTGAGGCAAAGCGTAAAAACAACAATAGACATTAAGCTTGTATTTATTTGCAATAGGGGTCCAAGCCCATTTAAACAAATAATTTAGATTATTGAATGGAATGAACCTATTACTCCATTTAGTCTTTTGATCAAAAAGTTCAATACTGTAACGCCTGCTGTAATCAAAATACAACAAAGATCTTATTTTGTCTAGGGTCATTTTTCTTCTTCATTTTTCTTCTGATTTATTTTGCCAGGGCTCCAAATTACATACTGAGGAAGACCCAATTACTGTAGCTTGACCTACTGTGTTTAGGTGTTCCACCGAAAGCATAATTCTGGTGAATGGATATGCACTCAAACCGTCAGGCAGGTGTCATTACTGCAGTTCATTTGCAAGGTAAGTGACGATGGGAAGTGGCAGTGGTGGAATTAGTAATGCGCTCCCGCTGTCATTTTTATCAACACAGCCTGCAGGGAGGACGTGATTAAATGGATATTCCTCCTTCTGCATTAATACCCTCTGCCCCACTTTCGATTCCGTTTACTTACTGGAGCAAGGAGCAGGGAATTTTACTATCGATTGCAACAGAGTCGCATTCCTTTCTTGGTGTGGTGGCTTCGGTCATGGTTGTCATACATCAAGTAGAAAGAAAATATCTGCAATGATTTATATGTGTATTTCGTTCGTATACTTCTTTTGTTAATAATTGTCTCTTGACGTTTTCAGGAACAAAGAATTAAGAGTGAGGACTGGTATGAAAGCATCAGTTTCAGCTTTTTAATTAACATTTGAAAAAGTCCCTTGGCAGTTTTCTGATAGCTCTCCTAAAATCTTAGGTGGACTAAGATCTATTGCTAAATATTTTAAATTGTGTTGCAAATACATTCCTTCAGTGTGCTTGTGCACAGCCCTCTTGTTCGTACTGTTTAATAAAGTAATCAGACTGATGTTCTTGCAAGCGATGGTAACACCAATGATTTCTTTCAAGCACAGATGTGGCACATAAGCCAGGTGGGGGTTTAAAATTCGCTGAAGCGGATTCGACATTATGCTCCACGAAAATCAATGGCCATTGACCTTCTTGCTGCCTCCCTGCTGGTGTGACTGACCAGTGAAGAACACAGGTTATCCACCATTGTCGAAGCCCTCAGTACGAGCAGTTCCCTACAGAGGGATCTCAATATCTACATCTTGTTTTGGAGCAGGAATTTCCACCTCTGTTTTACTAGCATTTCTAAATTATTTGCACATAAAAAGTATTGTTTTCATGCAGTACTAGTGTGTCAGTGGGAAGAAAAATGTCAGCCCCTAACAGCCAGTGAACCACATCAATGTTAAAATGAGGTTGGAATGAGGGAGAAAAAAAGATATTGGTTTGAATGAAAAAAAAGACATTAATGAATTAAATGGTGAAAAGCACTGTTTAAATATGGATGTGGAGAGAAGAGAGATGGATGGGAGGTCAAACACTTGACTACTCACTTACCATTCAATTATTCATGGCAAAATGTTCAAATAGGCTACATTACCAGTCGTATTTACCTGAACTTCCATAGAGAGTTTCCTAGTAGTGGTAGTGATGGAGCCTCAGCTGCAGATAAAATATAGGAGACACTTTTGGGATTTGAACCTGAGACCCTTGTATCATAAGTCTCTGCCATAAGAAGAACAATATTCATCATTTATGAGGTTCTGATTTATTAGATGCTGACTTTTCAGGTCACCCATGTTTCTCCAGCACCATCAGTGGAGCACATGGTCATCACGGCGTGAGCCTAAAGATCTCACAGCAGGAGCTTCTCACCCTCAAACAGCATTCCATAACTATTTCCTTAGCTGAATATATAAGAACGTATTTAGTGCATATTTCATTCATAACATTGTTTCTCATTCATTAATCGAACATTTCAGGGTTAAACTTTGCAGCTTGTCCAAGGTACGGCATCAAAATAAGCAATTCCTCGTAGTTTCTTAATGGATCAGAAATGCATGCATGATTTCATGCCTGCGGCTGTTGCTATTTCAGGCGCAACAACTGATGCTTTGACTCCCTGTGGAGAGCAGAGCTGCCTGCATGTTCTGTGTGAGGTTCAGCATAGAAAGGCAAACCAAAACAAAAGAAAAAAAAACAAACCTGTGATGAGAACCACCACACATTAACACAAGCTTGACCAGACCCCCCCCAAATAAAATGGTGCAAAGCTACAACACAGAGAGATCAGCACACATACAGTGCGTGACTGTTATGCAGATGCTGCAGGAAGCTTGAAGCGGGTGTGTGGGGAGACCTGTAGGTGCCACTCCTGCCACAGCATGGCGTCGGGCCCCTGTGTTCTGCAGAGACACTCGTTCCAGGCCGGCGCGTCATCGCTCTGCCTCAGAGAAGAGCCCCAGTCAGATGTTCACTATGCGCACGGCATTGTCTGCTTGCCTGTTCGATAGGGCTGGCAGCGAAAGGTGACATGTGGTGACTAATGTGCTCCCATGTTCCCCCTCTTCTCTGGGCAACAGATGCTCTGCACAGGCAGATAGCAGAGAGGGGGATGGGGGTGGGAGGAGAAGATGGACAGACACAAAGTGGTTTTGTGCATGTGTGAGTACCTAGAGTCAGTTAGTTATATAACTTGGGTTTTTTTTTATTGGTGTTGAATAGAATTTTGTAGATATAATGTATCAGACAAGCCTTAGTTTAACTGAAGTGACAGTGTAAATGTATGTGATCTGAACTTACAATAATTGAATAGCCATGATGTTGGATTAAAAACCACAGATCCCACAATGATCTCTGACATTCCATTCAAATGCTTGTCCCATTTGATGTTATGACACCTACTGCTAGACATCTACACTAACCGGATTTGAACGCTGTATCTGAACTCACATGGTTATTTAATAATTGCAAATACACAGCCTGTGGGATTACGGATGTCCCAGTCTTGTTATATAAAGACTAGCAGACAAACTAGGTGACTACATGTTACAACAACAGGACTACAGCCGTCTAAACTGTGTGTGAATAAAAGACCCACGTGAGCACCACAGTGCTGCATCCCCAAACTCAGGAAGAGCTTTGTGGGATTTTGTGTTCTGTGATTCTGCTGCTCCCAGGAGATTTGCAGGCCCGGCTCAGCGATCCGATCTCAGGGCCGTCTGACTGCTGTACCTAAAAAAGGAGTGAAGCACGGTACGAGGAGTGGCCTGTCCCCCTCCCCGTCCCGCCTCCACAAAGCATGCGCTCCACTCTCCCCTCCGACAGCTCACGCTTAACCCCCCCCCCCCGGCCTGCTGCACCACGGCAAGTGGCCTCACACCACCCCCTCCTCCTGTTTCACCCACGAGCGGGCCTGCAAACCCGACAGCGTGTGACAGGGAGCAGACAGGCCCCGCTGCACCTCCTACACGACACTGTTGTTGCTCCGCTACCGAGAGAGTCCGGACAGGCAGTCCCGAGATGCTTACGGCGGCGGTTCACACGATGCCACGTTGTGTCAGGTCGGCTGAGGGTCGACCCCGTGCGCTAAACAAACTCAGAGTGATGTCAAAGCACAGAAGCTGAAAAATATCCATGTTACAGTTACAGTCTTCTACTGGTTTGGGCAGCTGTGACTTTTAAAGATAGTCATGCTTATATCTCAACTTTAATGGCCAAAAAAACCCCCAAAATCATGTTTTTTTAACACAATCTTTCTTGCTTTTCACACAGACTGAACCATCTCCATATTAATGCAGTTGGTATTGCATTCCTTATAAAAAGATTTTAGTTTAAGATTCAGTGATATTTATTCCCCCCTCAGGAGGCGGCCATCTTCAAGGAGTCAGGGAAAATCTGCAGTGTGAAAATGAAAGTTACTCCCCTCATCAGTCAGTGCAGTGGGTGACAAAACACAGTGCATACGCTGCCAATACAAACTTGATCTGTAGTCTTGTCAGCCAAAGAAATGATAGACTCGTCAGAGCAGTGTGGCCTTGCAGGCAGCAGAGGTGTACTGTTGGGCTGTCTGGGAGGTCTCTGGGAGTTAGTTGTCTTACTGTTCCCAGAGGGCTCCAGCTGAAAGAATCCCGCATCAAATTGCTTCCTTTGTCACTCTGAATACCTTTGATGCTATTCGTTCTGACAGACTATATGATGTCCATATAATGCCCATGATGACCCGTAAGCCTGCAGGTTGTTGATCTACATTTCCATACACCGTCAAAAATATAACGTGTGAGTGTAGAAAAGCTGATGTGCAAAAGGCAGGTTTTTTTCACACCTGAGCTATTTCAATCTCATCCATCAATGCAACACATCCGTAAGTAAAACTCTGTGTAAAGATAACACTGTCGGCTGAAGGTTGGGCCCTGCAAACGGAGCTCAACTTACGGAGACCCTGACGGTGATCAGCACAGGAGAGAAAGCTGCGGTGGGTCTTCTCTGCCGTTCACTCCCACAGAAGAGCCTGCGGCCAGCGCTTCTTATATTGTCTCAGATTCCACGTTTGTCATAAGACCCGCTGATGCGTGTGAGCCTGGAAAGAGCATGAGAAAAAATGAAAACATCTGATGTATTTTTGAACCACGAGATCATTAGACCACGACAAACTGATTCCACCTGAAACCAAATTGGTGTGGAAGCTCTTCTGACAATGATACGGTCCTAATCAACTCCACAAAAATTGCTCTTATACTGTTCTCATACATTGACTCTGCTAGTTTCTCCTCGAAATGGTGCTAAAGTGATTAATAAAAGTATAAATTACATACTTGTTGGTTCTAAATGATCACTAGGCATTTTTCAGCTTATTCCATTAGTTGATGAAAGAGAGTCCTTGGTAATCAGTGAGGCTATTGGCTGGCTCACATGTTTATGTGTAGATGGTTTAAGTGCATCATTTAGTGACTTGTTTATGTTTTTGTCTACTGCCTCACACACAAGGACATACACACAGACTGTGTTATGTAAGCAGGTAAGGGTGGGTGAGCAGCACACAAGGGACGGGCATGTAAACAGCTGTGGTGTCAGTGAGGGGCACAATGCCAGGGGTGTGTGCATGGGACTCTCAGCATTACCAAAGAGAGGAAGTCTTATTACACATACACACACCCCCGCCCACACACACACGTACCATACACAAACACATACAAAGAGGGGGGAGGGAAAGGGGGTAGAGAGTACAAACAAATTGTGGCTTCACAGGGAGCTTTCTGGAAAATAGCAGATAGGATAATCAGTGGTGACTATCCACTCTGCTTCAGTCCAGGTTCTAAACAAGCAGCAGTGCTCCCTTTATTATTTCTGTTCTTGTATAATGAGTTGTCTTATTTATTTATACATTTATACTGTTTTGTTTAGTAATACAGCCATTATATCAGCATTTGTTTCTCTCCACTATTTAGGGTTCACTTCTGCTAAAACTCATTAAGAAATTCTTTGCAACAAACCCATTAATTTATTGATTAAAATCATTACAAAACATTTGTTTGCTTTTGTCTTCTTTGTTAGGATATTAAGTGCTTCCTTTTCACTCGCACTAAATCTGTTTGTTTACTTTAAGGGTATATTCCTAAAAAACTTTTGCCATGTATTTTTCAGAAACCAATCTACCGAACTGTTCCCACTGGAATACAAACAATGGCTATCACCGCATTAGTCATCATATTACACCAGGCAAGTACAACTAGGAGGAAATGCCTCAATCTCTATTAGCTGGGTAAAATCTTCTCCTCTGTGTAATTGCAATGTTCCACTTCAAAGACTTCGACAGGAGAGCTGGTGTAGGGGTGAGATATCCTTAAAATACCAATTAAAGTAACTGAGGGAAATATGACCCCCACTTCCCTGGGTCACATCTCCACTGCGGAGGCTGGATGTATTGAAAATCTCAGCCTTACCTTTCAGCCATGGTTCAGAGCTTTTATATCAACATCGCTACTTTGCTGATTAATTCTCTCTCGCTTAAGGGATTATAATGTCATAACACGTCTTCTCTTTAGGCTCCTCATCGTGTGAAAAGTGCAGAAGTATGTTCATTTGATATGGTTAATAATATTCTATTTTAAATTATAAAAAAAAAGTCAATTTGATCAACTTTTGAAAAAAAGAATGTGATGAATAGATGCAGCTAATCATTTTGCTTATACCTGTCTAACATTAACACGTTATTGTCATATTGTAAATAATCTGAATCTCAGCAAAAAGATGTGCTAATGACAACTATGTATTTTATTCTGAATAAGTGGAATAGCACTTTAACACAAAACACGCTGGCAAGCAATGCACATCTCAAAACACCACTGGACTAATTATGCTCTACCAAGTTACAGCGCAAATTAATACAAAATCTAAAATGTTAAAAAATATTTTACAATAAATTCTATTTATCTGTTTGGAAAAATATCCACCTTTGGCTACAATTCTCTGTATTCCAATTTCACGTGGTCTTTACTATATCCATAAGTCAAGAAAATTGGTAACGTACTTAACATCACTTTTGTATGTAGTAAGACTGATTTAATATTCTTAAGTCACAATACTGCAAACCTTTGATGCGATAGATCAAGCACAGACAGAAATAGGAAGCAGTTAAACTCCCTTCTTGCCTTATTTGTCACTGTAGAAGGCCTGATGTTCTCTGGGTTGGTGGCCTGATTTCCATTTGGAGATGAGTCGCTATTTGCCTGTGCTGCCTAGTAACTGTCAGATCTGGAGTGTGATTTATGTAAATCGGCTGGCAGGGGCTTGTGGGTCAGAAGCGATCTGTTGTGAGACCACTGCTGGGCAGCTGCACTGCAGAAACAACAGGGTAGAGCTCTACTATCAAAGTCTCCACCAACAATGACTGAGGATATTACCCCTCTCCTTCCAAATGGGATATATCCTACAAATCAAAATGTATTACTTAATCTAGACTCTGTGTTTGTACATTATTTATTATACTTGCCAACCCGTAATTCCTTTGTCTAAAATTTTTACAAACAACCATAAATTAAATAAGGATTAGCTGATCTTTAAATATCACTGCCAAGAAATAATGGAGCATCAGACCAGTGTAAAGCTTCTAATTCACACACAAAAAAAGTGTTTTGTGTGAGACATTTACTGTTTACTCAAGCTCGTTTTTATTTAACACCTGAAAAAGGAAAAAACAGAAGTTCTGACACTTCCACTCTCCAAATGGAAGCAACTCACCTTAGACATAAAATGATATTCTCAGTTTTAGATTATTTTTCAAGATGACATAAACAAGAACAGATATGCAGCTCTCAAGGTGATTGATCTTTGACTTATATATGAACATACGTTCACAAACATATTAGATGTGAGGACTTGTTCATTTTCCAACAGTTCTTTAAAATGCATGTCAAACAAATTAGATATACAGGTCTATACTTACACACACCAGTGAGGCTTCAAAGAAAGAAGGGGAAAAAGAGAACTGTAGGCTTTGCCTGAGATGTGCTGTTTGCAGTTGTGTCTGATTCAGAGCAACACATTGTTGTGTAGATCAGAGCAGTCATAAGCATCGAGCTAGTCTTATCTCCTCTATGCAGCAAGGCTTACTGTACTTTAATTTGGATCACCAGCTAAACAAAACTGGGTGAGACAACTGCAGGACCCATTTCATATTTTCCCCGGTGTTGTGAAATGCTAACATTTGACACAGTGTCTAATTTAGAAGTTACTCTTAGAAGGTGGTGGGAGAGTCAGTAGGAAATGTATTCATCATACCCTGGTTGGTCCTAGTACAGTTGATCCTAGTACAGTTGCTTATCAGATTAATTATATCCAGATTTCATGTTCATCAAAGAGCTCTCTGCCAGAACAACCAAGATACCTCACACAGACATTTCCTTAAACAGAGACAAATTATCATGACATAATTAGAGCGGCATTGTCTTCTGTGACAACACAGGGTTCTGGAGTTGAGCTTGACTTCTAGACCGCAGCTGGAAAACAACTTGGTGAGGGTGCGCACTCCAGCCCTGCTGCAGATGGTCTCAGGGCCAGGTGTGCCAATGGGAAATTTAACTGCGCTGCATTTAAAAGTATCTGTTTTAATAGCAAGACTTCTGGAGTTCCCCGCTGGCGCGTTTTAATTAGCCAGAATGCATTACGCTCCTGTTGGAGCTGTACCTGCCAGGATTGATCACTGGACTGGGACTACACAAGAGACATTTGTGTTCCCACTTATGGGTCTCATACCGAGAAGCTGCCACACGCATAATGCAGAGCTGCTCTTTACTAGTATCACCACCACCTTCTCTTTCCCTTTCGGTCACTTACACCGCACCCTTACGGGTGTAATATACCCCGTGTCATTTGCTGAGGAAGGTGTTTATCTTCTGCAGGCGTTTGGGGACTTGTGAGGACAGAAGGGGAGGTAGATGTGGAAAAACTGCAGTTGAGTTCTCAAAGGCAACTTGCTGCCCTGTGCCAGAAAACATAATGTGGAAAGGAGGGTTATCTTTCAACACTGACAACAATGGATCTAAGCAAACTGCCAGTGCAGCACTGGAACAGCTAATTAACAAGAAGGCAAACATTACTGAGCATCCCACTCCTGCCCTGACCCCAGGTTGTTAAGCAAAATGTTTTACAAGGGCTAAGAAAGCTCTGCGCTAGGCGTGCTATTTAAACTGAGGCAATTCAAAAGAATTTGTGGGAATTTTTGTCCTGGGTTCATTTGTTACATTTGACAGCGGAGATTCTGTAGGTCAGTGGGGTCTTGGTGTATTTTAAAAATACTTTAAATAATGATAAGACCACTGTTTCCATCATATACACTGCACACAAACAACTTCCATAAATACTGTATGACACTGGCACAGCCACTTGCTTGTACAGTCTCTGAAATTTGTTGCTGGTTTTTGCTATAGCAGTGTCATACACTAGATCTATCCTTTGTGAAGTGAAGCTTGTTCATTCAGAATATATATATTTTCTGATGCAACCAAAGTATATGGACTTGTTGTTTAAGGTGTTGGTGTTCTTTAAGTATTAAGTATTGCATTATTTTTACTTCATTAATGTATAACAATCTTATACAACAAAATTGCTTGGTTTCGCTATAGTTTTTCAAAAGGTTTATGACAGTAATGTAATAATCACAGAGTACAATGCTCTGTTGATTATTTTTGTTTATTTGTTTAAAGACATCATACTTGCAATGCACCTATGATGCATTTTGCTACCCAACTCATCCAACCCAACCCAAACCAACTTTGCTACCCAATCTTCTAGAAAACTATCCATAATTTTAAAATAATATCAATGTAAAATAGATTTGGTTTCTTTGCAGAATTGTGTGTCCTTTAACAATTGAGTCACACTATGATACCAATATGATGTCTTAGCATTTGATCCAGATGTGGACCGAAATATTCCATCTAACAAACACGCCTCTCCCATTTCACAGCTGTAACCTGGGTTTACAGTAAAGACTAAAAAAAAAACAATCTTACTGCTCTCTCACCAAGAGCTGCAACTGAGTACTCCCTCACCAGAACCTCCTCATCTCTTATCACTGCCAGTGGAAAGTACCTTTGCTACTCTCTGGGATCTGCATTAAGGTTGTATCAGTCAGCAAAAAGAGCTGACTGTGGTCTAATTTGGGTTATGAAGGACAGGGCAAAAAAAAAATGAAAGAGTTGCATTATAACCCTGCAGGCTCAATGTGGCAGGAGCTTCACAGCAGTCAGGACTGCAGAGGCTGCAGTGGTATTGCTTTTTCTTTCTACCTCCATCAAGACTGCCTCCGTTTCTGCACCAGAGGCAGCATCTAAAACCCTTAATAGGGATCTATATGAGCAAAAGTGCTTACTATCACTAGAGTCAAAACATCTTTGACCTGTAAAGTGGTTTTTCACATTGACTGAGCTTTGAAGAGGTGCTTGATGTAGCTATCAAAAAACAAGTCAATAATATATTGTACCTTCATTACATTAACTTTTAGATTTCAGTATCCGTTAAAATGTGATTTGAGCACATTTTTAGGGTTCATACTTGATCCTGTTATAGATTCCTATGTATTTTTAAAGCACATCATTTACAGAAATTAAAATATTATCCATTTTAGTGTTATGATGATGTGAACCAATATTCTGACTTCAAGTTAACATGCAGCGCTAATCCCTTAAACACTTAGCACATCACAAGACAGAGGAAACCAAAATGTTGCTAGACTTCTGCTACCTGTTGAAGGGTCTTAATGAACTGAGATCTCATTTCCATCGTGAACAAAAACAAGCTCCAACGTGAAATGATGAAACGTTCAGTTGGGTTTTTACAAACAAGCACCAATCATTGAGCAGTAAGGGAAAGCAGAGGAAGACACATCATCTTCATCACCCAGAAGCTCCTACGTGAGCTGTGAGTACCTGAGTGGGTGAGCCAGCATGGTCTCTTCTAGCAGGGGCATTTCAGAACCTCATAATACAACCAGATGTTCCCCTGCAACTGAGCCAGGAAGGTGTGATGTAACAGTTTGCTTTGTGATGGTATGTCTTGTAACATTTCCCATTGGCTCACCACAGGCAGAGAGCATCAGGAGAGCTTCAAGCTCACAGGCTGAACAGACTGTAGGGAGGACTCACTATTCCACTCTAATACTATTGCATGGCACACAGTTGCTGTGGAAACTTGTGAGGGGGGGGGGGGGCTGTCTTACAATCAGCGGGTTTTATAAGGCCAAAATACACATAGAACTGCCCAGAGTCCATTATTTTAAACCTCCCAAATCAATATTCACTTTCAAATATAATTAGAGAATCATACTGTTTTCAAATGTATATTCAACACTGGAGCAAAACTAGTCATAATGAATGAACCATTACTTCAAAGGAATTTTTATTGTAGAATTCCAACAATAGATGGTAATGGTTGATTAATTGCCATACTGTGCTATTTCAGTTCAGGTCACTATGTTGCAGTTTGTAGGAATTTGCAATGTGATGATTAAGTCTTATTAATTTCAATGTCATACTGAGCTGAGGCATTTGTGTGGATGAACAATGAGGACTGTCCCAGACCTCAGTATTACATGGCCTTTAGCAATACAGGAATGAAAGAAAAATATTTCATAAACCAATCCATTAGAAAAAAAGCAGAGTTTGAATTTAATTGCATGTAAGTATGTCTCTGTCTGATCAAGAAGGAATATAACACTTAACTCAGCATTTTTATCTTAGTTTTTTGGGGGGAACAATTACACACAATGGTTGACTAAAATGACCCCCTAAATGGAAATGTGATATTTGCATTATTACATGACAAATGAGATGCATTAACCAGGTCCTTTAAAATGTGATGGTTTGACCCATTTCTTGTTTGACAATCCCTAGCAAATGATAAGAGTAGGAAGATGCATTTACAAAAGACTGGTGAAACACTGAGTGCTGTTGTGTTGTTAGGGAAACCAGGCTGGAGACTTTTATAAAGCAGCAGCTCACTCTTAGCCTCTTGTCCTTTCCTGTACTGCAGAAGAGTGGGTAATGGATCAGCCCTGGGCCCAGGAGACCCGCATCTGAATCAAACCGTTCAATACGTGCCAACACACGCTTCTCTCTCTCTCTCTCTCTCTCTCTCTCTCTCTCTCCAAGAAGCAAACAAGAGACAGGGCTAGAGGCAGACACCTGATTTAAGGCACTAGCCTAGAATATAAAAACATTCTCATGAAGAATTCCTACTGACTGTTCCGAGTGTGGTCTGATGCGTCGGATTTTTCTGTGAAGCAGAAACTAACTGAGCCTGAGTCCTAGTCTACTGAAAAACTGGCAGTCATGAAATCCTATTCAGACATGCCCGAGAGTGTAAAGAATCATCACATGTGCTCGGAGCTGAGGTGACTAATCCAGTGTGTTTGTGTATAAGAGAATGTTGCGCTGACCAGTTAAGGCCACCTGCCAGTTACTCTCAGCATGCTTTTCTTTTCAGGGGGCAAAAATAAAGAAGTGACAAATGATGGTGTGTAAACGCACACCACAGTGTGTCTGCCCCCTTTAGGACTCATTTGAGTCCCTGCTGAATTTGATTGCAGAGTGGTTTTATAGCACCAGGGATTTCCGAATGTCAAACTGTTAACAAAAAAAGACACTCAGAGTGGATCTTTTATGCAATTAAAGTGTCCTGCATGCTGTTTAAAGCTAAATTATTTTGTCCTCAAATGGTTAAAAAAGTGTGATTTACATTAAACTTAGACACTGACAATTACAAATTATAGCATGACTTTCAGCACTACAGCACGACTAGAACAACACCTGTACCTGCTCAAAATGATGTAGCTACATAGTATATCAGGAAATACTCCAGAGATACTTACCATTAAACTAACTGTGATTGTAAAAAATATACATCTAGAGTTTGGAGGGCTGCTTTCAAACTATATTTTGTTACTTATTATTGACTGATTGCATATTCATAAGGATTTGCAACTTTTATAAAAGGGTTGGTTAAACTGAGCTTTAGGGATTGGCTTTATGGATGTAGGTTTTCTTGTAAATTTGTATGAAATTAACAAAATCAGTTTGACTAGGTAGAGTGATCTTTGTGAGATTAGCTTGCGATAACAGACAACTGGCGTAATACTGACCATGCATCTTAATCATGAATGGCATCATACTGAAACATGAAAACGTGCTGAACCGTTTTCCAGTCTCGCATTGATTTCAGGCTGCAGAATGGTATAAACGCGTTGTTAAATTCATCAGCTGATGCTTCCCAGCTGAATATTCTTTTTACAACTATAATTAGAAGTGTTTTTTCATAACTATCTGTCACGCTGTGAGCGCCGGAGAGCTGAAACAGACGAAGCCGGACTCCAGCGTGCGTTAGTTTAATTAACCGTTTATTTTCGGTTTTATTTAAACAGACAAAATGAACGACAACGCTTACCAATGACAAACCATACATCACGACAACCATACACCAACAACGACGTAGTGACATGCACACGCTTATATACACACACACCCTGAAGAGACACAGGTGACACGAGTAACACTAGCAATCACTCACGCATAACATCGACAAGCATTCACGAACATCGACGAACATTCACGAACACCGACAAGCATGCACGAACTCCGACGACACAGACACACACCCCCACAGACACGCCCACACAGAAACGAGACAGGGGAGGCGGCCAGGGCGGCCACTAACATGACACTATCATAGTGTCATGTTACATAGCTTAGTTTTTAGTCCTGTTACATGTATTCACTTGCTTTCTAGCCCAGTCTATTAAAGACTTGTGAATTTTTTATCTGTACAAAATAGTTGAATTAGTTCCAGAAGCTGATAGAGCATTTGCTTTCATTTTAAGCACTAGCTCTTAAGTGCTGTAGCTAAATGTAAATGTAGTAATGAACACCTATTGCCCAAGTCTTAGTCCGCTGAGTATAAAATAACATCTAAAATTAGGGCATAAAATAATGTAGTGTTAGTAAATGTGCAAAGATTACAGAATCACTGGCCACTGGCCTTCAGTGACGTAGCGCTCTGAGCATTAGCTAGTTCATTGCACGTTGTCTCTGGAGAGTGTCCTGCCTGTACCCTCAGGATGTCCTTGCCTGCAGTGCGGAGTCTCCGTGGCTGTAATCCTGGTGATACATGTGCAACCTGTGACCTGTCTCCGCTTTTGGCCGTCTGCTCACCATTATTATTGGGAACCTTTAATTGCTTTTGACATTCATTTACCAACTAAGGCTAACCTCGTTCTCTGCTAGAGAAGCCCTGTCGGAGAGGCTGGGTGGGTGGGTGGGTGAGTGGGGGAGTGGGAGCCTAGTTCTATTATTTCATTTGTCACTCTAGGTGGTGCATTACACGGGACACAGGTCACTCTTATCAGACACACGTCACGAGGCACAGCGAGCAGCTGCAACAACGCTGTCATAAATCTTCCACACCTTCTCCCCGCATTCTCACCCACACACTGACTCACCTGTACGTAGGCGCAGGCTGTGCTCAGGCTTAGGGCATTGACAAGGGACTCAAATCATATTTATTCCTCTAACGCCAATGGCATGGGAGGTTAAATATGGACAGTGAATATAAAGGAATCCAGCTCGTTCTAAATGCCTTTGGTAAGGTGAATGTTTCTTTTTGACCTTGACATCCGACAGTGATTTTCCTAAAAGGGATAAGAAAATATAAAAGTGTTTGTCTTGAGGATATGATTATGTTTGACTTTAATATGTGCTATGCTTCTTTTTGAGCACGCAGTTGCAATTATTGGGTACCGGAATATAAAAACGGTGAACAGCGTGAAGTATCTTTAACTTGAAATACTAAAAACATAATAAAATTCACAATCACACTGCAAGACAAAATCGGATCATTCCACAGCAGTCCATAAAGGAACTGAAAGGAACTGTTTGTTATCAGCAGTCCTTCTGGGTGTCAGTATGTGTGCACCTGTGCTCTAGAAAGATTACTCTGTCTTATCTGTTGCAGTGGTTCATACTGTATATGACTCCCTTGTCTAGATTGTGCTTATATATACTTTAACTCAATCTTGATACTTTACCTCCTTTGGTACTCTGATTAACCTCACTAAACACACCTTTTATGATGAAACTCCTCGTTTCTTTGTCTTGCTATAAGTTAACTTTTACTTTATTTACAGCATGTGATGTTTGATTCATTAATCTGTACTTTTCAGCAGAAATGATGTTGCCAGGAAGTCTTTTCTCATGTGATTAGAATATACTGAACCCTTTGACTGGGTCAGTGAAATATCTTAACATGTGGCTTGGGGTGTGATGTTTTATACCTTAGTGCAAAAGGCTTAATTCTTTCACTTTTACAAATATAACAAATTTATCACTTCTCATTTACTTCATTAGACTGAAAATACATTACTGACTACATTTACTTTATTAATGCACAAGCAGGCAAGCATATCAAAGTGTAATTAAGTTATCAAACAAATTACTTATTATTTATAGTAATGTTAAATGGAATCCAAAAGTATTGTATTTAATTTACAATTTATGGTATATTTGATGAAAAGTTCCAAGTTTGTTTTTTTAATATATTTAAAATGTGAGAATGTGATTTGCAATATATATAATATATATATATTCCAATTATATATACATATATATAAGAACCAATGTGTCCTTCTGTAGTAAATAATAGAATAAAAATGTAAGATTTCATATTAGATCTAGGGTTTAATTTTTATTGTCAAGGAAAGGCCTGAATTCATCGCTCAGCTTCATAGCTTCTGAGGACTTGACTCTACACCTTTCTGGTGTCCATCACCGAGCCCTTAATCACTGCACTAATATCACCTCAATTTAGCAATCAGTTTGTCTTTTAAAAATTTGGTGTCCATAAAATAGAGTCATGAAAATATTATCTAAGATCTGAACTTTGAAAGGACCCTGAAAGGCTGCTTGTTGCCCAGTGATCATAAAAGATCATAAAAAAAAAGAACACAACTAAAAACTGTTGCTGTTAACCTGAGGACAGCCTCTTGACCAGACACAAACAAAATATTGCACTTATTGGTAAGGATTTAGCACTCCAGTGGGAGATATTGCATTACACACAAACTAGAGTACAAGGCAGGTTATAAAAGATGGCGCCAGTTACTTTTTTAAAATGCTTCTTGTTGTGGATGAAATACTACTTACTGCCTTGTGGATATTAAAAATGAAATACCGAGCCATTTGCTGTACAGGGTCAGCCAGTACTGATCTGTTCATGATTAAAAAAGAAGAGCTTAGAGGTTTCCCTGATACTACAATAAAGCAGCACATCACAAGTATGATTTCAGGAGTGGGTCTCGTGGACAGTGAAAGTGATCTTCAGCCACACCGTGCTTATCTTTTATCCAGCGTGTAAGAAGGGCTCTCTGGACATCCTCTGAATCCTGAGAGATTGCTTTTAAAAGCAGCTCAAACTGAAACTCTGATGTAGAGAGCTGTCTATCTTTAGTAGCTTCCATTTGAAGAACATGATCTTCCTCCACTCTCCTTCTCCTTCATGTTCACTGCCAGATAAATAGGAATGTTTTTATTTAATCCTGTGAACACAACTTTATTTTGCCATCATTTAAACAAAATGATTCCATAGGGTTTTATTGGAATCATTCATATATACATACATATCTATCTATCTATCTATCTATCTATCTATCTATCTATCTATCTATCTATCTATCTATCTATATCTATCTATATATATCTATCTATATATATCTATCTATATATATCTATATCTCTATCTATCTCTATCTATCTCTATCTATCTCTCTATATCTATCTATCTATCTATCTATCTATATCTATCTATCTATATATATCTCTATCTATATCTATCTATCTATATATATCTATATCTCTATCTAGCTCTATCTATCTATCTCTATCTATCTATCTATATCTATCTATATCTATCTCTATATCTCTATCTATCTATCTCTATCTATATCTATATCTATCTATCTATCTAT
>JAOXYF010000009.1:6770230-6789396 GCA_028565775.1 Sternarchorhynchus goeldii
ATAGTATATATATATATATACCGTATATATTATATATATTATATATAGATCATAGAATTAATGGTTTATTGTCACAGAGACAACAAAGATATAAACTATTTGTATATGCAATAGTTAGAACATTAAGGTTTATCCTTGCTACTATGACAAGTGCAGTGTTCACTTGGAAGATGCTACAGTCCCAGCATGGACCAGCGTTCCTGGTCTTTTTCAGCTGTATTGTACTGCACACATTAATCCATCCAATGGGGAGTTATTCAGGGCTGCAGGAGCTACTCTGTCCCCCACTCTCTTTTGCAGAGGTTCAATGGCAGAAAATCCATAGCCTTTCTAAGAGGAGGAATTCCATTAGATAATAGATATGGAATCCATCTCGATTCTCCACCTTATCTTCTCTTAGGGTGAGAAATCAATACAGAAGCTTCAAGCTGAACCGCCAACAATAACAATAAATTGATGGCCGAGTGAGAGAGAAGGAGCCAGGGGAACTGCCATAATGGACAAAATGTTACACTCCTCATTGGTAACTGCGTTAAATTAGGGTGTGTTAATTTTGTGTACAAGCCTCCAAAACACAAGGAAAGCAATAGTAATGAAGGACAGCTAGAGGCACATATGCAAGAAAACACTTCGATTTGCATTTAGAAATGGCCATACTCCAAGTTGTTTAAACGAGGAACTAAGTCCGCGTGTACACAGTAGCTGACATTTCCTCCCTGGCTCTTTGGCTTAGGCACGTGAGTACAGCGTGCTGGCTTAGTCGAGCGCTGTGGTTTCCTGTTGGAATACTGGGGCTGCCAGGTGTGGTGTTTGCTGTGGCTGTTACCAGGCAACACATTCTTAGCAGCGCTGAGAGCAGCGAGCGGTTGGGGCATGGAGATGACCTCCCCAGAGCTTCCTCTACTGTCCGTCTAGGTCTGTGTGGGTGCTTAAACTCTGACCGTTCCAATTCCTTATCAGATGAACTGATTTAATAAAACTTTGTGTGTGTGTGTGTGTGTGTGTGTGTGTAATTTGTTTGTTTATTTCTTTTGTTTCACTGAATTTCATGCTCATCAAGCAGTACATTACATGCTACCCCAGCACATCCCAGCCATGTTTAGATGTTATTGATATTCTGAATGAACAAAAATACTTTTCATGAGTCCTCAAGTTGTACTAACAGTTTTGTGCATTTTTAAAATAAGTTTCCACCACATTTGAAATCAGATTTCAGTGCTAAATGATAAATTACACTGCAATAACGTGACATACAACGTGTACCTCTAGAATTGGATGTCATATTGTGTCAGTATATTCAATATATATAAAGTATATATAGTTTCGTTTATATCTGTTTGCTCACTTAACAGTTAATCTTAACATAATGAAGTGAATAAAAATCGGACACTGTTCACAAAACTCAGAGGTTGTGGAAAATGAAAGTGATAAGAACATACATGGTATGTGACATATGAATCATAAAAGGAAGTGAGACAAGAACACAAAAGTACTTCATCCTACAGACTACATTCAAAGGTACTGGCTTGGTTTCCAAACACACCATACAAATGACTTATTTCTGATTTCTGATACTTAAATGCTTAGTATGATTTTTTTCCCCCTCAACACTTTATTTATCTGCAGTGAAACAGTATGGAACAACACATGGCTGCAAGAGTCTGTTTTAGAGTTACTCCAGTTTATCAGTGTTATGCAAAATAAATATAGAAATAAATCAGAGACTCTAATGGGTTAGTCTTTCCATTGATTACAATGGTATCTTCCTGTTGGCTCAGGAACAGCCTAAAATGGACACTGGCTTCATAACACAAAAGAAAGCATGCTTCTGTAGCTTATACAACAGCCTAATGGAACCCAACAATGGAAAACACAGCAAGCATCAAGGTGAGGGCTTAAAGAACTACTGCTGGAAGCCATTATCACGAGAAGAACGTGGATTAGACCTGTTTGGCCAGTGTCATAAAATGTCCTTATTTCATGTTGTGACATATTTATTTTTCTTTAAGCACTCAGGCCACATGGGGGTCACTGAATGCTACAGGAAGCAAGACATGTCTCAAAGGCATTGATTTTTTAAAGACATTTGCTGTAAGCCATGCCACACACTGTTAGCTGTTTACTCACATTATATACTCAGTACCAACCGTATAGAATGTTTCCTGCAGTGCAATGTTGAGTGGGAAATATCCGAAGCTTCATAAATATAAACAAACAAACACTCTTGATTCAAATCCTAACATGCCCGTGTGAGCTGCAGCTTTGCTCCACCCTGTGCACTGCCATGACTGGAAGGCTTTTAATTAATTACATCACTGGAGGCTTGTGGAGCGTTATATTGATTGCTGAACCGGTCCTGGCTTCCTTGTGTCAAAAAACAGCAAGTAGCTGATGCTAGCCATTCATAATCCTGACATGACATTACTGACATTACAGCTGTTATTTTGTTTGTAGTGTGACAATCTGGTATATAAACAGAATGTGTTGGAGAATTCATTAGGATATCAACCATGGTACCATGAACCAGTTATATACTGCTATGTAGTGGCCCCTTGTGAGAGGATGCATTCGGGGTAAGGCTAAACCCTTCCCCATTTACTGCTAGTGACAAAAGGACCAACAACCAAAAGGTATGTTTGTAACATATAAAGGCACATGCCCTACGACAAGCCACATGAATGCGGAGAATGAGCTACATGTGGTAGATACGTTTAAACACTGGCAGAACTGGCTAGACGAAGTTTATTCTTGTGATTGAAAGCATATTATTTGCTTATTAATTTTCAGCTTCCTCAATCTGAATATTCAGGGAAATGTCATCATGGTTGAAAACTGTGCCAAAGCTTGCTAGATAACTAGCTACATCACCCTCCAAATAAAGAAACAAACCAGAAAATCACTTGAGGTTGTAAATGCCCACCACAACAATGTGTGATGTTCATGCAGTCAGTACCCACTTGGGCCCCAGCCAGTGTTCATAAACAGCAGCCCTGTTAACGGGTGATCAGTGTCTGGGAGTGTGATACGGTATGTGACACATGCCAATGCAGGCATTTGTACGTTTCGACTGAGCCGCAGTTAAAAGCCATATGGGCAAGACCTTACAGTCTGATAGACTTCTTTGACAAGGCCAGTGCTCTCTTCTCCTCACATGCTATTCATCTCCTTTGAGTAGTTTGTTAAACATGCTGGGGGGAGGTGGGGGGGGGGGAGTTATTACTCGCTGGCTTTGAACAGACCAAATTAAATAAAGTAAAATGAATTAATTAAATTCAAATATAGCAGATCCAGCTGTTTTTGAAAAGTCTAAGTGTTTAATAATATTCTGGAGTTGCATGGAAATGGGGGATTAGGGGTCATCTGTCCAGGTGAACTATAGACCATCTGTCCAGGTGAACTATAGACCATCCTTTGCAGTCTAGAACACTACATCCTCCCTCTCAAAGTTCTGTCCAGAAACACTGATAGAAAGAATAAGACATACATGCAGTTCAACCTGAGGTCAGTGACAGAAGGTCTAGGCTGTGCCTTTTGAATTATTTATTCTGTCACCGTTGACGACGTGTGGTTGCATTTTTGTGTTGTAAGAATTGTAAAAGATAATGCTTTGAAAATGCACTTTTTAAAGTTAACAGATATGTGGGAAAAGCACTTCGTACATGACATTATGCTCAATCATGAACATTATTTCCAAAATTATCACAAACCCGTCTAAAATGAGTTGTTAGGTAAATTCAGACAGTCTTGACCATGATTTATCACTTTGTATATCATCTCACTTTGTATATCTTATCAAGTTAACAAATGTTCATTGCATAGATAAAAAAAACTGTATGTGCAGTCATCTTAAATCCAAAATAAATTTTTAATAAGATGCACATTTTTGTTATTTTATTTGTTTAAGTACAAATGGTATTGTCTATCAGTGTTATCTGTGATAACTGTGTAATGTTTTGGGCATGCAGTCAGTTATCATAAGCTTACAATGACTAGTTCTTAACTAATTTAGTCTTCTGGCTCCATCAGAAAAACAAAGAAGCAACATTTGTAGACCAAGGGCCTTTGCTGATCCACTCCATTTTAAAGTAAATCAGATCTGTGAAATGTTCTCCAGACCTTTGCTTTAGGTCACGAACCAGTTCATACACCCATTTGTGTTGAATTGTTATCCAATTGGGCTTTTAGTGAGTATAATATGTGAATATATTTACAAAAATAAATAAGTGCAGCTTTATACAGTTTAGAATAAAAAAATGCAGAGATTTCCATTTGGTTTGTGACATTTGTAAATTGAAATTAACATGGTAGGTGGAGTGTGTGTGTGTGTGTATGTGTGTGTGTGTTTGTGTGTGTGTTTCTTCATGTGCATATGAATGTAATGGTACGTGTTACGTGTATGTGCGTGTGTGTGTATGTGTGTGTGTGTGTTTGTGTTGGGTGTGTATGTATGCGCCTATAACTTTTTTCGAGCCCCAAACCTGAGCCATACCTATTCCTCAAGAAGTGCTTGTTGTGCTGATCATGAGATGCTCACCATCACTCCTGAGCTTTAACCTGTAGCAAAGAGGAGGCTGGGTGATGCTCAGCCAGCAGATGTCAGTCTTCTCTGTAGTATCAGTGCCAGTTGCCAAACACCATTACCCTGGAGGGAGATGGAAGGGCCCAAGGGTAAAACATGAGGTTAGGCGATCATTTAAGTGTGAGATAAAACTCTCTAAGTGAGTGATTAGACCAGATTGGACTCAACAGCAGACACAGGCACTCATTATAATGTTATTAAGTACATGTTACACTTGAGACACACTTTTCATTTAAAGCACCAATGTATAATCAACATATAAATCCAGCAGAAAACAGTTATAATAAATAAAGATGATGCATTCATTCAGCGGATGCATTCATCTCTGCAGCAAACCTAATAGAGACTATATTCCTGCAATAAACACACAATAGCTGATAGCAGTCAGACTCCCTATTGATTGACTTTAGTGCAGGGCTATTTGGCCCAGATTACTTGGACTACACACACATACACACACACATTTTGAACCAAAATGTGTTTTTAAATGCTTCATTTTTAAATTACTGGACATGCACAATTAATAAATTCTCAGCCAGACACATATTCAAGGCTCAGAAAGAACATATAGCAAACAATGTCAAACAGATAATGCAAACCAATGATCTCTCTGTCATCTTTCTCTGCCTTTACACAACTTTTATTTCATGATGATTTAAGATCTGTGAGGTAGATCTTTTTTCTGTATGTGCTGAGCACAGAGGGAAGACCACCCCACTGGCAACTGAGTGCGAGTTAATTTCATCCCACACAATGACACAATCTCCAAGGCTGCCTAACAGTCTATTGTACACCCCCCACTCCCTGAGCCGAGTTGGTGGGAGGCATTAGCATCGCTGTCATTGAATCATCAGAGCCTGAGAGCCATCACTCCTTTGAAGGATTAACTTCATTAGCATGTTTTCATGCCACTCGTCTACTAATTGCCCAATTGAAGCAGCCACTTGTTGTACTGGTGAAACATGCCTAGGGTCCCAGAGCTGAAGCTGCACCTCTTGTCTGATTCCATGAGGTGCTTTTCTTGAGCTCCAAATATTTATGTATTTGGAGAACTGAACTGTTGAAGCTGAAAAAAAAATCATGTTTAAAGCTATATGGTGAAATGTTCTCTGTTTTCCTTTGACATGTGTTGTATTGATCACAGGCAAAATTCATTTTCTCCTTTAGTCTAATGTTGACATTTGTTCTCATGAGTAACACATGCAGAGAGCAAGTTCAGTGGTGACGTTCTGTTCAGGTGAATATCTCGCATCAAATGTTATTCATTCCTGAAAGGTACATTTAGGCATATATATTCACAAAGCTCAAATAATGAGAGTAAATGCTTAATCTGAGGGTTTGTTATCTGCTAAGAGATATGCTAACAACATGATGTCACTCTCGGAAAGGCGTTCCTAAGGCCAAACCTGTTCACTCCTTCTAGCTCTTCAGTAATATGATCCACATCCAAAAGCTTCAAGAAAACGCTGGTCATTCTCAAACACGAGCTGTATTATTTCTTATTGAAAACATTCAGTCTCTTGATATTGTTGCTAGTCTTAGGCTGAAATAATACAGTTTTCATGAATTTATGTGTCTTTTGTCTAACAAGAATAACATGAGCATTAGAAACAGACCCTTTTTAAAAATCTGCATTTTGATCAACAAATTCGCAGTTCACGTACATCACAGATAGTAGCTGAAAAAGATAGCACAGGATGACTCATGTAATCGCGTTTACAAATACATTACAAATCATGCAAATACCTGAGTTAAACATGGGCAGTTGTAAAGTTGTAAGGTTGAATAAAGGAACACTACACTGTTGACTGCACCAAAGTAATATTTTTTTACTGCCATTCTAAATAATAGAGGACATCTTCAGGATCATGTCAGGACTGACTATCCTTTTGGATTCATGCAGTAAGACATGTGTGTATATTTTTGTCTCCCTGAGTAGTTTTGAAATGCTTGTCTTACACATTTTGGTGAGATCCAGCATTATAGATTTGTTTTTGCTGTGAGCCATGTACTCCCTGTTCTATGAAAGGCAAGACTGCATAAAACTATTTTAGAAGTGATTAATCATTCAACAGAGTTGTATATTGCAAACAAAATATGATTTTGACCGCTACCTCAGGATGACATTCTTTGTATCATATTTAAATGAAATGAAACATATGAACTTACAAAAATATATTACAAAAGACTTTTTAAAACTAAATGTAACCAGAAAACATATTAACATTCTTGTTGCTCTGTGTGTTTTATTATTAACGTATTATTATAGTTGCGTTCTAACGTATACTTAAACTGAATAAATCCAGGTTAATGTAAACAGTACAATCCTAGAGCAACATGTTGTATGGTAGATGTATCTTTATGAGTCATCAGACAAAACAGTTGGAAGTATATGGCCTGAACTTAATATAACATTTTGTTAGGGAATATGGAGGAAAATAAACAACCTCTACCCTTAGTTCTTCATTAAGAAGTTCAAAATGAACCTTAACTCACTCTCTGTCTCTTCGGCCCCCTTTGCAACCTCTCTCTCCACCTCTTTTCTCCTTCGTTCATGGCCTGAGGGAGCAGTTAGCTCTCTCAGAGCTCTCGCTCTATTGTGAGCACACATTGATTGCCTCTACCCTCTCCAAAGCCAGCCGAGCCAGTCAGCATGGGGTACAGGCTGTCTGCTTTATCTACCGCAGCCCACATTTTTCACTGAAATAAAAGGGGGGGAGAGAGAGAGTCTTCAAGAGAGTTCCGTTTGCACTCCTGCAAATAGTTGGCCAGATGCATCCCCCTCTCTCTCCCTCTCTTTTCTCTCTCTCCTCACTCTCTCTCTCTATCTATCTATCTCTTTCTTTCCTCTACTCTCAGTGGCTGTGCTCCAAAGAGGATCAATGATCTACTTAAACGGATTTCTCTTGTGCCTTGTTGTCAAATACGTTGCGCACCTCTGCCTTTCCGCAGGGCCAATCTTTGTGCACTTCTGTGACATCTCACAGGCACCCACTCACTTATCCTTTATCTGCATTTCTTGTCTTGTTTTGCTACACATTTTCATAATATCCTCTCCAACTACCATGTTAATGGCAGTAGAGCAGAGTGGCCTGTATTTCCTCTGAGGGGGTCTACAAATGGCGATGGTGTACTGTGTAAAGCAGATAGGAGCTGTAAATAATCTGGGAAAGCTCAGTCTGTGTGTGAAAGCTTATGTCAGCAGAACTGAAACTCTCCTTCCATCATGTAGCATTGAAGCCCCAGCAGCATCAATCATTTCCCCTGTGATTGTCAGGGAATTAGCTGTGCTGAGGTGCACAGTGGCAGTCTGGTTTGCCTCACTACAGCCTGAAATGCATGTTAGCGTGGCGAAGCCCGAATCCACTGTGCAAGTGACTTCTTACAAAAATATAAGATGGAGAGGACAGAGACACATACATCATAAAACATAAATCAGAAAAATAATAAAAATGTTCCATTATTGTAGAACCAATAATCTAAAATAACTTATCCTCAATTACATAATGTGTTGTTTCTAAAGCACCCACTTACTAAAGCACACTACAAATGCAAGTTCCTCTTCTGGCCTTCACATCTGTGTATATGGATAAAATTGTACAGCGATTCAGTCAAGCTGAAGTCTCTCCACCTATAGTCCATCCATCTTCTTGGCAGCCATCTGGCCATATTGTTTCAGAATGCAAGAGTTGAGGGCCTATCCATGAACACTAGGAGCCCATACAACAACTGACTTTGAACTGAAGTGTGCTCACTGACTGTTCGCGTCCAACTCCCACCAACCCACCCTCTCCTCCACCCGTGATGTGATGAACCCTGGCGACTTTGAGCGACTTCACAAAAACATGATTAATGATCCATAACACAGGATATTATGAGCTGCCTGAAAGGTCTATAATAGACACTGGGTTATTTGCCATCACCAAAGTCATGCTTTGATACTGATATTACATGAGGATATCAATCTTTATCAAATCTCAAGTACCAGACTTTCTTTGTGCAAATTTGTTGACATTTTCAATACCTGTTAAGTCACTTTCACCAACCTTCACCATGAGAATCAAGTTCTATGCCTCGATAATTTAGAACAAAAGATTTTAACATACTCGCAAACACTAACAGAAATAACAAAATTATAATAAAAAGAAAAAAATACATTCAAGTAATGGAGGGAGAAAATATTGATCTGATAAAAAAAAGTGCTTCGACATTGACCATGGCACCTCTCTTGTCATTTGGAACATCACCATCTTCTAAGAACAGGACAGAAATAAAAATGAATGAGTGCCTGAGACCAGTGATGTCATGTGCCAGATTTATCCCTGCCAACTTAGATAACAGTACAGGAGCTTGTGTCCTTGAGACAGAGTGCACAGAGAATCAGCTCTATGCATTAGTGTCAAAAGCCTTTCAGTAGAAAAGCTAAGGACACTGTTCAAAAGACACAGCTTTTTTTTGGAAAGTACTGGCAGATCTTGAAGAAATACTCCAAAAGGAGGCAGAAAGAGCAGACACTGAGATCAGCACATTATATAAAATGAACAAATTAATTTTCTTTCTTAATTGACTTGGATGAGTGTTTTGTTAATAAAAGTAAGATAAAGTCCCATTTGTTATCAGTTGAACGCACAAGTCATAAATTGCACCCAAGAGTATCTTGTCCCCCAATCAGGTGTAATGGAAATTTCGGACTGCTGGACAGATTCATTCGCAGCATATGAAACGAGTGATTCTATGCGATACACTCCTAGAGACTCGGAACTGCGTGGCCTCCCCCTGGGCAGTTCAGTCGTGCAGCACTGGATGAGGAGGCAGTGCGCGCTTGTGTCTCGGCACCGTTGGGAGAGTCATTGTTCCTTGACGTCACCACTCAGCCAAGCCTGCCGCTGCTGCTCTCAAACATGTCTTTGTTATTCAGAGCTTTCTATCGTGGACTGGCGAATCGCAAAATACGGAACGAGGTATTCCCTTTATTTGTACAGCGGTGAAACAGCCACAGACGGGGATTACGCATAGGTTACCAGACGGTTTGTGTAAAATGGTAATGAATAACAGAATAAAACGTGTTAGTATAATCCGTTTATTCTAACAGTAATTATTATGATACGCAACTGCAAAAGTGCAAAATTGTTACACAAGCATTAAAAAAATATATATATAAATGTAAAACACATAACCACAGATAATAATAATTGTAATACTCCCAAAAATGCGATCCAATTTATAATGCATGGTAGGTCGACTATTCCATTTTTAACAAACCAGTAGTAGGCTACTGGTTTGTTAAAAATGGATGTCGACATGTGAGGTAGTTTTTTTGTTATACAAAATCATTTTACCAAACAAATGTTATACTAAAAGGCGCACTGGATAGAGCAATGAAATACAAAACGAAACACCAAAACCGTTTAAATCCAGTCCGTTCAATCTGGACACAGTCCGATTAGTGTCCTACTCGGTGTATTCCAATGCTACTCTACGCGACTCTGGGACACATTTTGTTAGCAACCACCAAGCATGGCTCTGTGGTAATAGAATAGCCAATGTAATTTGACACTTCAACTTGCCGTGCACTACGTTAGTTGATTCAGGCAGTCACACTCTAGCGAAACGTTGTGCGCTTTTTCAGTGTTTGCAAAGTATAAAGGAGAAAATAATACGCGACTTGAGTTTAGGAGGATTTTTCCGCGCCGCGCTTTGGCTGGATCTGAAAGTAAGTTCTGTGTTTCCGAATCATTTTCACACCTCGCGCCCATGTCTGGAAAGGTTTTTTGTGCATTGCATTGAATGTATTTGTAGCCTGCAAGCTAGCGCCGACCTCAGCTAACAATGGAGCAGTCACTAAAAGATTCACTTGAGTATAAAATTTGCAATGTGTCTAGAGAAAGGTTGTATTTATTGTTCTGTGAAAATTGATGGTTTCGATCTCAAGTCGGACTTCTACGGCGTGATGTTTTTGAGGTAAACTAACAGCTCGCGATTGAGAAATTTTTCTGGACACTTGGTTTTATGAGAAACGCGGAATTTGGCTTTTGTGGTACATGCACCTATGCTATTCGTAGCAGTCCACTTTCCCCATATATAGCATGTTTTGTTGTATTGCATTGTTCATAAAAGGTGGGCACACTGTCATGCGGTGAACCATGGGCATTTCTCGAATTGTAGAAAATCAGAGCCTCGGCGTTCAGAGATGTATGACTTTAATATCCCGCTCATTCTGAATATGATACAATATGAGAAAATCTAGCTTGCTTATTTGTACATAAAGTTAATTGCTTATCTAACATACTATGATTCTACAACTTGATATTTAACTTGGAACAAGGCTAACGACAGTGTTCAAAACCATGTGCAGAAAATGTGATGTTTCTTGCGGCAGCTCCGTGTACCACGCTGTGCTACAGCAGTCTAGTATCGTTTTGTCTGGAACTATGTTGCTATAATGCGAGAAGTTGCACGTTTAAACACTGTAGCAATATGTTCGATTCTTGCAATTGAAGTCAGTTGATACGTCCGCAGGGAAGGATCAAATCCGGGTTGCCTTGCAGTAGCGTACACCCGAACAGTTAGGAAAAGAACAGTCAACTTGATGGGTCTACAAACTGAAGAAGAAAATATCTCCCCTTCCACCCTTGTTAGTGCGATTGTAGTAGACTTTATGGAAATATGACTTTCACCACTGGTGATGAGAGCAAGAAGGTCTAGGGCGTCTGAGGTGTAGCCTGCTGTTGGTAGCTTAAAGAAACATAATGACATTTTTTTCAAGGATGTTATTTTCAAGTCGTGTCACATTAAGTAACCTAGGTGACAGAAACTCGTTATGTTTAGATATAGCAAAAGTGAGATTTTAGGATATGGTGTATAGTGTAATAACATAGTAGTACATGGACAAAGATTTATCTTTGCTGCTGTGATTTCTTTTTAGTTTATTATTGTGGAAGTTAACACTTATATTCGATACACTTTTACCAGCAGTAATGTTTCATCCTAGAAAATTTGTAGGCCCTTAGTACACAGTTGGAATTTATGCGTAATGCTCTTTGCATACTTTTTCTTTGCACTCTGATGACAATTGATTGGCTAGTGAGCACTGCACAATCTCGGGCAGTGTTTACATGACTGTGTGGATACTGATAATGTAAAAGCTTCCCTTTATTTCAGAGTGAATTACCTTTGGTTCAAAGGTGAAAAGTAATTATTAGCTAATATGTATCAGTACCTTTTTTGTTGCACATCTTATTCAGAGAGTAGGATGTAAAAGAAACATGACACATGAAATAGAGTTAGAAAATATAGAAATGTGTCAAGGAGAGAAGTTTACTTTACTCACCACTCCAGACAGGGGCCCTGTGGTGAGGATCAGCTTTACCAAGGGGGGTGGCAGTGTCACCCTGATGCCATTCTCATGTGAGAGCATAGAGAGCACTAGGCAATTTGTTAAGGACACAGAGAGAGTGGTTTTAGAAAACAAACATGGACTTGAACTGAGAATGCAGACTTCATTCTCAGGGTCCTATTTGTGCTTATAATGGTAATGCAGATTTTAAAGGAATCACTGTGAGAGTGTCATATTAGTACATAGTGACATCTCATTGACCTCCTGCTAAATCCTTAAAGCAGTTTTATTGGTTTGAAGGATCTGAAACCGTAACACAGAGCCTCTTATAAATCTCTGTGTAGCAGCCAATTATGTACCTCAAATAATTGGTTTCTGCAATTGATTTAGCAGGTTATAGACTATATTAGACATTTACGGCATGATCTGTAATTACACATTAATTGTCTGTGTACCACACATATCCAGCTAAGGAGCAGATCCTTAAACAATTCCTTTAAACATTGAGGTTCTTGTCATATTGTACGTTTTACCTAACAACCCTTAAATCTTGATGTTCTGACAGGTGAGAGGAAAGAAATGGATCTTACTGATCTATGGTGTAATGCAGTGTTAAACATGCTAATTACTTCTTTTTATGTTAAGTATTCATTTACTGTTCTTCTTATTGCCTCTAGTTTCAGTAAGAGACCTGCTAGTATTTTAAAGCCGCTGAACACTAATCAGTGTTTTGACGGCTTGACATTTAACTGTTAGTGCACTATTGTGGAGAGTTGTGAAATACTTGGCCCACGTTTATTCATCACAGAGTTGAACAGCCTTCTCTTCACCAGCTGTATACACCCACTCTCAAACATAAGTCAGCCTTTGTGTCTGTGTCCACGTGGTCCACTGTGGATCTGCGTACCACCGTTCATTTACTTCGACATGTGAAATCAGCTGCTCTTACTAAGCAACTTATTATTTCTCACATGTGATATAAAGAGTTCTTTTTCATAATGAGAAAAAATAGCACAGGAAACTTTCCCTAAAGCGTATTTTTTTTACATCTCACCAACAGGACAATGTATTTAAACCGCTAGCATAAAATGCATAAGTCAAGCTAAACCCTAACCCTGCAACATTGCTCATGACCTTGCTGAAGAAAACAGCAGTCTCCCCTTTTAATCAAATATATTTGAAGAAGAGCCTGGTGGTGGGTGGTGTCAGGTGGGTGCGCTCCGTAGTTCATGTCCTCATAAGAGCGGCTTGCTGAAGGCTGCCTCCAGCTGTCAGTCTGACAGTGCGACCACAGAGGCATTAGGATGTGATGTGCAAAGCATCAGCTAAGCTTGTGCCATTCTAAGTGCTTCGCCCTCAGATAGGGACTTCCATGCCCACGCTGTCATGGGCTCATGCATGTTTGATTTGACGCTCTTTGAAAAATGAACGCTGAAGATGTCACAATGACTGTATCCCATTTCTGTCAGCAAAAGAGCAGAGACCCTGAATCGTCAACGACACCCAGCTATTCAGGCAGAATATGCGAGCTCGAAATTTATCATTGGAGGGCAAAGCGTTCCTGCTGCACTCAAGATTTCGCTTGATCACAAGCAATTGCCTTCACTTTTTGTGGCTGATGAAAGCTTATTGTGCTTTGAAGTCTGACTGCTGGGTGTCTTGCAAATCCAGATTGAGTAAAACAAACATATTGTCCTCAAACTGTTTTCTTTTGACTACAGCAAATTAGTACTCATTCAGGGAGCCTCATGCTCCGTGTCAAACTGTTTGCCCTGATGTTCTCTTTAGGCTCATTTAATAGACAGCTGTGAGATGGAACTGATGCTCAGGAGTAGAAAGCCCTGCTCTCCGTGAGGAACGCTGCAGATCAGGTCTAAACGTGGATATATACGAAGCTCATAGAGATTACATTATATGCCTTGTTCGTTGGTGTTGATTGCTCACTACTGAACTTGATTGCCTCTCAACCATGTTTAGAGAAGAGGAATTAGGAAATGCAATGCAGGTCTTTAAATCCTTTTTGGGTCCAGACCTATAATAAATTAACTGTTATCTTTTGTGAATCATGGGTCCCTAATACTTGTAGTTGTGAAGTGTAACCCTAAGGAATGATAGTTTCCATAAAATATGATCTGATCCTAATTTATGTCTTAATAATAAGTGAAGACCTTTGTTATTTAACAAACAACACAGTTTTAAGTAGTAGTAGCTTTATTGAACACTGATGGAAAGAGTATGTAAACACTTATATTTAGTATCTGCTAGAGCCTCTCTCATTGGCTATAGCATCAACCAAAGGCTTTCTGTGATTGCTAATCAGTCCTGCAGAGCACCATGAGATATTATGGTCCATTCATCTACACATGTATATTTTTGGGATATCTTGCTTGATATCTTGCCTTCTTCAGAACTTTCCCCCAAAAAGCACCACTCATTTTCAGTGTTTTCTGATATCAGACTCATGAAGACAGGCATTATAAAATGCAGGGAATGTCTGCAGATCTTGAGCTGACCTCTAGGATTGTTTATCAGTGGTCTGAGGATATTACAGCATGTCCTTGTACTGATCTTTGTGAGATGCCCACTCCAAAGTAGTGTTTTTAGGTCTTCTAAAGTGTATTTTGTTGGGGCCATGATGTATTTGATGAAACATTGTTGTAAAGACAATGTAACCAAAACCATGTGCATTTTTATATTGCAGATTAAAACCACAAATGGAGTGATCGGAACACCTGACTCCAATTAATCTCTTTTCAAGAGGTCATTTAGCTCAGAAATTCACATTCTCAGTCATTTCTAGATCAAATTTAAAATGTTCTGTTTCTAATGTCTCAAGTGAGGTGTGATCTTTCAGTGTTGGCTAGACATGAAAAAATGAAGCAATCCCTCACTCTGACACAGCAGCAAAACTGTTTGGGCAACTTTGTCAAAGGATTTTTTAAACTTCCTCTTTAGACATTTTATTTAACAGTAATGTCCACCAATAATGTCTGTGGAGAAGATGGAACGATATGAAAATCTCCCACACATCTTTGAGCCCTAGAGGGAATCGATTAAGATTTTACATTAAAATAGGTGGACTGTTTGTAGAGAAGCTACTCAAATGTTGAAAAATATATGTGAAAATACTACAGCTCTGCATTGGTTTTTTTTTTTTTTTAACAAGTGTTAAATCTGTATGCATTTATTCATGCAGCTCACAAAAGCACCAACTGCTGCTCATACACCTCCATTCATTTGATGTATTGAAAAATCGCAATGTATTCCATCATGTGGAAAGCATGTGTTACTGTGTCACTGTGTCTGAGCGGTCTGTGTCTGTGTGAGAGTGTTAGATTTTCTCCATTGCTACAAACAATGACCGAGGCACCGTGAGGGACGTACACTTACCTTCAGAATGACCTTACAGCCTTTATAATCTTCCCTCTCTGAAAAAGCCAACGGACTAGAATGTTCTAAGAATATCTTGTTGTTCATCATCTAAATTCAACAGATCCATTTTCAAGCAAATTAGAACACACACCTCACTAAGGTGACTTAGACGTTTGCACAAGGCGAGGTAAAATGAAAGTTGAAAGGAAAGCAGTCAGGAGGTGTCACGTAAACACGTGACAGATGGATTCTCGTAAATTAAATTCAGAGCACATTCAATGCAGAATTACTTCTGCTACAGAACAACGACAGAAATGCTCGTCTGAAGTAAAAGAAACATTGAATTTTGGATTCGCATTAGTGGTTATTAACTTCAAAAAAGGAAGCGATGTCAGGACATCCATCTCAGATTACATCTTTCTTCATAAATGCATTTCATGCATCACATCCTCTGAGCAGTACTCATGAGGTGATAGTCCTACAAAACAGAGAGATGTTCATGCAGTACTAGTGGCCTCTCAGCAGCAGATATAGAATGTTGAGTCCAATGACATGTCAGCGTGTGTGTGTTTGCACTTGGACATCCAAACTCAAACTGGTAGGCGACCAGGAGCACCAGGTAAGTGTTGGATCTGCTGAGTTTAAACAACTGTTCCATGACCCAAGCCTTCAAGTGCAGCCAGTCTGCGTCACACTCTTATAAGCTTACATCCTTTCATTTCTCAGGTTGGCCTTTTCAGATAAAGGGCCCATTTGGATCCCTAGCGTGAAACTATTATAAAATGGAATGTCAGGCAAAGCAGCTTCTGATGAGCTGAAGTGGACTTGGGTGCTGATCTAATGTCCAATAGATTTTGTGATCTCACAGTTTTTTTGTTTTCGTTTTATCATGCAAACAGGAAGAACTGACATCTATGCGTAGTTACTTTTCCAAACCAGATTTTTTTCCCTTCTGTGTTTAGAAGAACGCTGGGTTATAGATGGGTGGATCACTCCCCTGTCATACACCAGTGCCTCCAGTCTGGGTGCATGTAGTTTGCCTCTCTATTCAAACAGCAAACATATACTTGATTGTCACTTGATGACAGAGGAGTGAGGGACTGTTCTGTACTTACTCTCATGGGGGAATGCAGCTAGTTGTGGTTTTGAGCAGCCCTTACCACGTCCTTCTGAGTTCACTGCAGCTCCTCAAACACAAGTCCCAGAGTGCCAGCTCTCCACTGGAAGCATTACGCTTCCACGCATGCGATCTTTGCATTTTGTGCACAAATACCTAGCAGGTCTATGTCAGCGGTTAATTATTAACTATATTCATTGGCCATTGAGATGAATTAGCTGATAGACAGTTAATGTCAGTAAATTCATTACCGCTCAAGTATTAGCCGAGTCGTGTGATGTAATAAGATGTATTAAGCTATTATTTATTCTTTGCTGTTCTGCAGCTGTGTGATGTAATTAGGCTGCATCATGAGGAAAGCATTCATAAGCTCCTTAACACAAGCTCTTGTGTTAATTACGTATTTGTTATTATCATGTCTGACTGACCAGCACTTATAATGTAAATCACTGAATTTATCACATATCTGAGGCCAAAGCATATTATTAACAGCTTGTTTACATTTTTAATGTGTTACTATACTTGGTGCTCCTAGGACCTTTAGTATAACCCTATCAGAACAGTCTTATTATTTGACTGGATTTGTTCATTTTTATCAGTCTAACCATTTTCTGACGTTGGTAGTTCTGTATCATTGTGAACCCATTGCCAGGTATTTTTTTTTATAATGTACAGTTGCATTCTGTATTACATACAGTGTCACTCTAGAATTATGGATGAATACAGTGTTTGGCAGATTCAGTGTTTGAAAACAGCATCAAATTCCAAGGCTTTGCCTACCTCTAGGCAGTTGCAGAGAGACTATTACTTATTATTACTACATTATTATTACTTAAAACTATTTATATGACTTGGCCATCTTAACTTAAATATTTTGCACATGTGCATAATATACAAAACGGTGCTGTAATGTGGTTAAACTAAATGCACAAGCTCCAGAGCCAACAGTGATGCACTGTGTGATTCTTGAAGACCCATCTAAAGCTTCATCTAAACACCCTTCTAAAGATCAATCCATTGTCTTTCTTTTCGATTAACTGCTGACCGGTGGCACGGTAGTTTCTTTAGGGAGAAAAAAAACCCCCTCTATCTAAATTGTCTATTGTGTATATCTGTTTTAGAGCTTGTTAATTAAACATTAGAGATTATTGTTTGTGTAAGAGGTTTTGCACATTAACCCCATGTTAATGTGCTCCTCAGAAAGTCTCGGCATGGGTTACACACTCAAGCTCTCAAGGTGGTGTTTGGAGCCATGCAGTTTGCTGTTATTTGTTTGTGATGGTGTGTTGGGTGCATGTGCGCCAAGGGCATCTCTGAGCTTCTGACTCTGACTCTCCTGACTCTGACTCTCCTGACTCCTGACTCTGCATCTGCAGTAAGTGGTCACCAGGGATGCAGACACATGCCAGCTGAATGCACACTGCAGCCGCCATGCGAGCTAGAGGCTGAACAGGAATAAAGGCCAGATCTAACTTTTTCCTTCCATTACAGATTATGGAAACGCAAAGTGCCTTTTTTTTGGAGCATCTAGAGCATCTATCCGATATAACTGAATGTTATTGAAGCCAGCCAGCCTGGACCAGCTCTGTGCTTTCCTATAAGCACTATCTGCATGTGCACGGTTGTCTCTCTGATTTTCTCTGGAATTCTTTTTGACTTTGGGACACCGGAGTGGGGAAATTCAATCCGGAGTGCCCTGAGGGGTTCTTCTGCTCAACAGTTCCCACCCAAATAGCTGCCAACACCCACACAAACATTTATGTAGGTCTGCTTTTAAGGGTAGGAGCAAACCCTGGGCTTACGTCACACCACTGCCACTGACAACCTCAGCCGGTGAGGCTCCTAGTTTATTAGTGCTGAAGTGGGAAGACTAAAGCTAGTGGAATATATGTGCACAGGGGCCACTTCTCGTGTGTCTACACCAGCACTAATTAGCATGAAAGCAGTACTAACAAAGAGAGGCAATGTACATGTTTATTTATTTAAGCTTATCCTAGTGGGCTTTTCATTGACACTGGCTGCCTCTTAATTAAGCAAGAGGCCAGCACTGTTTCTTACAAACTTTGCAACTTACACATGCTATTATTATGCACTTTCTTTAAAGTACATTTTTAAGCAGACTTTGTCTATAGAGAAGCCAAACCCTAACCTCTGAAAACAGGGAAAATAAAGCAAGCAAGCAACCAATTTACACGCAAATTAAGAAATCCTCGAAATCTTTATTACCATTTTTTGGTTTATTGATTTTTCGCTCTGATCCTCTGATATCCTTAAATTTGAAACATGTCTGAAGCTTTAAAAAACGTTCAGTGATTTTGCTTTAAGTAGGTGTTGTTTTGTTGTCAAGGTCAGTTGTTCTATTCGTCTCTATATCTTTGTTTATTTAGTCAAAGGAATAACAGTATTTTGTTGAGAATTGACCCTTATAATGAGGCAGCTTACCCTGTGTTGTTAGCTGCAGCTGTCGTCTAAAGAACTACCACACGTGACTGCCTTCTGGCTGCGGTTCACCAGCTCAACTGATACTGAGTAATGATAGGAACTGTGTTTTAGTAAACCTTTTATATAATATCTTAAGCACTGCTCAGAGGTTCTTGTCACTAAAAGGAACTTTCGCAGTAGCAGCCTCTGCCCTTGCTTGGTGGAGACTTTTTTTTTTGGGGGGAAGTCTCCGAGGAGGCTTGCATTAGTCGCGCAGTTGCCATTCATTTGGTTTTGTGATTCGGGCGGCGGCGATGGTGGTGGTGGGGTGGGGAGTGGAG
>JAOXYF010000009.1:6789887-6821796 GCA_028565775.1 Sternarchorhynchus goeldii
GGGGAGGGGGTTTGGCAGTGATAATCACGTGAGCAGTAATTGTATTTGTGCTGGGTTCCTTTCAGGCTGTCACCGTAAATCTGTTTGACTCGTCACTTTGTAAATCATTATGATAGCTAAAAGCCTTTTTATTTAATTTAAGGTGGTGGTGGGGGTGGAGTTGTTGCTCTCCTGAGCAATTATATTTTTGTTTGTTTGTTACTTAGTGCCTTTGGTAAAGATGTTATTACCTTTTTGAAGACCATTTCCAAATTGTTTGTTTAAAGAAAGGCTGTGACTGTTTTATTCTGCTCCTTTTACTGAGACGTTAAGACATTTTATGCAAATCTAATTTCTAATTAGAATACATTTCTGTGGTTTGTTTTTCATGTAATCCACCAAAAGGAATGGTTATAATGAAAGCAATTCATAGTGCTATAACAAGCAGATCTAACTCACACATGTTTACATCAAATGTTTTCTATACTGATCCTATTGTAGGACAAATGATTGAAAATTTGTAACATTAAATCACACACAGGTAATTTGTTCTGTTTGGGTCAACTGGGGTGAATATCTGCATGAGAAACGTCTACGTCAGAGTGTCACTTTCTGGCAAAACTGGTTTTGGCTGACAGAAACATGACAAAGTACACCATGTACTGAAGATCAGTTGTGTTTGTTGTCTGATAAACATCTGTGAACTCCACTCTCCTCTCCTGTACCACGTGTCCCTAGCATCATGCACTGGACTAACAATTTGCCACCCGGTGTTGATATTATGTTGCTTAGAGCAGTGTAGAAAATGAAAGTAAAGCTTGTTGTCTTTTTGTGACAGTCATGTGCAGTAGCTGTTCCCAGGACTGCTCTCTTCTGGAGATCTCGGATGTTGTTCCTGGGATCTGCTGGAGCCACTACACCAGTATGAGGGTTACAGCCCCTAGTGCTCCAATTAACATGGGAACCACTGTTACCTGAATATAGAACTGTTGGAATGTATATGGTGCATTCTTGCATTCGTGCACAAAATCTTTACTACCCTACATTTTTTGTTGTGATCGTGGCCCTTGTGTGACTCGTTGCTAATTGGGGGAGGGCGTGGTATTCTGGAAGGCCGTACTGCACTGGGTACTACTGATCTAGCAGTATGAAGACCTGTGCTGTAGTTCCTAGTGTCTGCTGCCTGAAAGATGTGATGCTTGTAGTAAAAGCCAAGCTGAAAACCCGGTCCTGGAAAATATTGGTTTTGGAGGCAGTGAGTAAGCTGTCACTGTGTAGAAGGTTTTTTATTCATGATAAGTTTGGCATTTTTTGGGGAAAAAAGCAGCTAGAACCACATTACAAGTGGTTTGCTGAGAAGAATATACTGTAGTTTAATACTTCAAATGTAATTTTCAAAATTTTTATCTTGACAGCTGACACAATAAATAAATGCAGTTCTTTTTGACAATATATCCAGTGTGTATTGCAGTACATTTATACATTATTTCATTTATCTTAACATGTGATTAATACATAAAGTCTGCTATTACAGTCACGATACATTCCAGACAGGCAGATCGCTGTTTAGTTCTGCTGTCCAAATAGATGTGGTCTTCATCTCGATAGGAGGTGGAGTGTGAGATTTGAAGAGTCTGTCACTGTTTTGTGAAGTATTTCACTGTTTAGCTTCTTATGAGGTATGGCAGAATGAGAAGTTGTACTGACAGGTTACGCACAAGCCTGTCACTCAGAGGTGCTGTCTTTTCCTATTCATGTAACTAATTAAGTTATGATGTTAGTTTGGCAAGAGGCCCATGTACTGATGGATTCTGCAATAATTACAGAAGGCTTTTACAACAGAAGAAAGATCAATATTATATGTTTGGTTATGCTTTTCACTAAACAGCTAAAATGCAGAAAATTGTGTCTACTGTATAATGCAGTAACTAAAGTCTCTTGGTAGCAGTTTGTTGGTGTAGAACTGAATACAGCTAATATGTAACAGGTTAAAAGCTATTTGCAATTCCGTATTGTTTGGAAGTTTGTCTGTATAAGGTTATGTGTAATAACCCTAGCTGTACATATAACTAACTTTAATTTAAAAGCGATTGTTACTCAGGAGCGTTTGCCTGTATAAACCTGGCCTAAGTGGAATTCTCAATAATGGTATTTTGGGTTTGTTTTTTTGGAATTGAGTTTTTTGTAGTTTGTTCTCGCTAAAATCAGCACAGGAGATGAGCAGGATCAGTAAATGAAATGGGAAAGGTTACTTGTTTTTCTCTCCCACTTATGCAGTGACTGCTACCTCTATTATCCCCTGCATTTGACTGTGACTGAAATCAAATAAATAAATGTGCTTGGCTGAGAGCCAAGACAGACATTACTGGCGTAGGGATTGCTGTCAAAAACATCTTGGAGGATAATTAGTAGTGCTCTATCATTGCTAATTTTGCTTTTTAAAGCTACATTTATGAAGGAGCTGCTTTGACCTGCTTTTGTCTGGAGGGTGTGTAACGAGTTATAGTAAATTTATCACCAAAGATAAAATATTATAATCTAAGTTTCCTTTGATTTAGTTAATAAATGCTCCTCATTCTCTGTGAATGATTTGAAATATGCACGTTTACCCCAAACTCGGATTAATGTGTCACAGACCTCCAGAGAGGAATGTTCTCTCCTTAAAGATGATCAATTTCAGAGGTGCTGCAGATGTTGTGTGTGGAACACTGGTGAGATAGGGGGAAAGGCTTGAACAGGGACACCTCCTACGTTCATGTGCACAAATATTAAGGTTATGAAGAGCTCATCAGCACTTGTGGGATGTTTGATCATTCTCAGCATAGTTCTTCCATGTGTATCAGATGTGATTGCATTATTAACCAAGTTGACCTTTAAATCAAGCTACTTGAAAATGTTACCAAATCTCCTTCCTTGTAATGTGAAATGTTAGGTATGTGCTGATAGGATCTCAACAAAGTTGACACTGAAGCTGTACAGAAGTGCTCTTATCCATTATCCTGAGCAAAAGGTCATTTGGTAGTTGGAGAGGAAAAAAAAACAAGAGGTAACATCTAAACAAGAGGTAACACTAAAGGTGGTTTAGATGTCATTTTGAACAGTAGACAAAATCAGTTGTTGTGAAGGGGGGTAAATGGTCTGGCAGACAGAGTATCTAAGGGTTCACAAGTACTCTGAGGAAAGTCTTGGTCTCTGAAGGGATTCCTTCAATCATTCCACCCTGGAACTTTAACCTGTTTGACCAAAACGCCAAGGTTTTCTAATATATTTCTCTGGAATCGATGGCTGGAAGTTCTCAACCCTGTCCTCATTTTAAATGTTTGCTGTATCTCTCAGCATACCTGAATTAGGTCATCGATACTCTCTTGCTTGTAATTAACCTGCCTAGTTATGTTGGGACCTGGAATAGAACAACAAAAATGATTTGGTGGGAGTCCTGAGAGCCCAGGCAGCAGGTAATGGGAGCCTCTAGAGAGGGTGATGAAAACAGACTGCCTGCTAAGCCCAGAGTTACAGGATATACTATATTTTAACAGTGGATAGGGCATGAATATTTTTAACCACATGATGTCTTGTTGCAAAACCCAACTGCTCAGAGAAAATAGAGAGATTGACCATATTATCAAATATAGAAATAGGCAGCTCTCTTCTGTTTGCTAAGAGAAGAATGCTATGTTTGTGGGCCTCCGTGTCTCCTGAGGCTAGACAATGGCTTAGTCTGATGCTGAGAGCTTGATTTTGTCGCCCTTGGGCTTCAGGCCTTTGATGTCATGATGCCAGGGCAAAAAGCACTCACATGCAGCCCCTAATTGGGAGAGTACCACCAAAGGAACCACTCTATGTTCCATTACAGCGAGAATGCGTGAGAGAGACCATCCAGCTCGATTATGCTCACTGTCTGCTGAAGGCATGACCTAGTAGAACATGTTCATCCATTTGGAAGCTCATTCCTGAGCCAAATTTAGATAATTTCCTCAGAGACTTAAAACCTAATGGTAAATATTTTACATTTTAACAGAATGACTCTTGGAAAGTGGCATTGTTTTGAAAACAATTGTTTTGAAGTTTTTAATGTATTAGTTAAGGTTTGAGAACTTAATACATTCACTTTTGTTTTGTTTTGTATTAGTGTGGTGGCGTCCGACACTCTTCAGCTCATATCGTGCAGAGGCCTTTGATATGAGATGGTCTACATGAGTGTCGTTCTTCAGCATAGCCTGGATGTTCTTTTATTAAGATGGTGTTTCTTAGTTTATTGGTGATTGTGCTTTGGCCCTTCAAATTAAGTGAGATCTTTAAATGTCGGTCCTCCACCTTCAAGTGAGATTCGATACTTGGAGGAGTGAAGTGTTTTCGATGGAAACCACATGAATGATTGATAAAAGGGGCAGATCTGCTTAAAATCATCCTGCTCCCAGGTTATCAATAATTCAAAGCACTTTCTGTATTTTGGTGGCACATGAAATATCAGTCACCAGTTTGAAATCTCAAGATAATAATATCTATCAGAGGAATTAGCAGTTTGTAGAAATCCCCCCCCCCCCATAAAAATATTAATTTTGTTCATGGTGAGAGATATTAGTTTTCTCCTCGTCAGTATTTCATAGAAGAGTATACATAAGAGGATTTATTAAAAGAGAGAGTCTTTACAAATCAATGGCTGAAATACTGCTTCATGAATTCATTGTTGCAGTTACAAGTAGACCTGCATAATTAGCCTTGGTGGAACATTTAAAGTCTCAGAAGAATGTGACATGAAATACGTTCTCTTAACGTAATCATCCCACGTCATGTTGCTAAGCGCTCCTAACTCTCACATAGTTTACCGAGAGACGTGATCATCAGCTCGGTGTGCTCGCTTTCACCACTGGCAGTACAGTGACAGTTTGACCTTTACCTTGTGAGGGACTTGAGAGAAATGTTCCCAGTTACATGCTGATATTTGTTTTGTCTTGTTTCTCTGAGTAGTCACTAAGAGCTTCGAGTTAAAGAGAGCTCTTGAGCTCGTCAAAACAGAACACACAGGTGGTTTTCACTGTTCTGCCCACCGACGGTGATCTTTGTTGAACATGCGTTCTGTGTTCTCTTCCATGCGAGCTGGATTCCTTGCCGTTAATCCATCGGATCTCTTTTCCTGTCCGCCTCTTGCGGGTAGGCGGTGTGGCCCATCTATTTGCATTAACATGGAAACACAAAGGGATCTGAGAGAGGAAATTGCCTCTTGTAAACACAATGGCCTTTCCTCCGACTTCTCATGATAATGCCCTGAGCGGCCTTGGGGCAGACTCTAGAACATTCCGCTGAAGAGCATGGTATGGTCTGCCTGACTGTTAGACTGAAATGGCAGAGCAGTGTTTGTCTGTGTATGAGCATGTGTGCAAGCGCGTGTGTGTGTGTGTGTGTGTGTGTGCGTGTATGTGGGAGGGGGGGGTATTAAGAGAGCTGTGGCTGTCTGATGCATAAACGTTTCATGCCAGGGTTCTGTAATGTACCACAGTGTGGCTGAACCATAGTGATGCAGAGAGGCTGCAGCAGTAATGTGAATGCTGCTTCCCCAAGGAAGTTCAGATGCACAGCAGAGCAGAGGTCTTCATCTTTGTGTGCTTTAATCTTGATTAAGCACCGGCGTGTGTGCTGGATCGGCACGATTATGACCTCCCATTAAGCCCACAGCACTAACTGAAGGCACATACATAACATTTCAGTGTCTACGCGTTTCTGGAAAAGTGAATCCTGCTGTGGTGAAGGTTCTGGAAAGGAGAAGCTGGCAGTGAAGATTGTATTGACCAGTTGTTGAGTTCCCGCAGTTCCTACATCGACAGCTTTCTTTCTTTTTTTGGACACCTTTGATGATGTCACGATGATGTCATACCATGCAAGGTTTGCCTTGCATGTGGTTTGCAGGAGTGCTGGTGCCTGTTGAATTGTGTCTGTAAGAGAGGAAGTGAACTATAGCTGTTGGCAGCAGGGAAGACTGGGATAATTTACATCATTTGACGTTAGTAGCAACCGCTGACTTTATTACGGCGTGGCTCTGATCAGCTCGCCGTGTCACTTTGTTGAAATATAGTCACACTCTTGTGTCAACAACTAATATTTACATAATCCTTTTCCTCTCGTATGGGTTCGGTAACATGCACATCCATATGCCGCGCGGTTAGATTTACAGACAGCGATTAATTTTAACACTGAGAGTGGCACTTAGGCCTGACTCATGAAACAGATCTTGGAATAGTGCAGCTGACCTTTCAAACCCAGCCGATGTACTGAGAGTCACCGCACTTCTTGATGCGAAAATCCGCTCCGTCGGTGTTTAGCTTGGCCCAGGCCTCGTCTGGGTGGGGCGTGTTGCTGCAGAGCTCAAATGTGTGAACGCTGCTTGATTTGGAATGTAAACTCAACTCTTGGAGTTGTAGGAAGTTGTCGTCCTAAAACCTGCAGCAAGTGTCTGTCTGTTTTGACACTTATCTAAATTGCCTTAGCTGTGATCCAAAGGGAATTGTCAGTTTGTCCTGTGATCTGGCAAATCAAGGGACTTAAAAAAAAAACAAAAACGGAATGGCAGAGATTTACATTCTCTACAGTCTCTGGGGCTTTGCAGCAGATAATAGTGAAGTTTATTAGTTTTTGTCGTTTTAAATTCATAACATGAGTCTTTTCTATTCGCTGTGCATTTTGCACTGGTGTAGAAGACCGAGTGCACTGTGCGTTACATGATAAAAAGCCTCAAAAATCGAAGTGCCGCTCTAATTTAAGGGCACAAGGAGTGTGCAAGAGTGTAAAGGCATTAATGTGCTGTGTGCTCACTTCAACTGCTCACTCCTAGATAATGAGCCAGTTCAAAGGCTTGCCTGCACAGTCTGAACCACTGGACCACTCAGAGAGGAGATCTACCTGTTAAACACACACGCACCTAAACATACATACTGTGTACACACACACGAACGCACCTCCTTTTAAAGCAGGAACTGAAACTTGCTCGAACCGACAGCCATCGTGGTGGTTATTGAAAGGAGAGGTGGCTGGGACTGGTAAGTCCAGGTTATTGCATGACCTGAGTGTCACGGGACAGAAGATTATAACCACTTGTGTATATTTCTGCTCATGCATTTCTTTTATTCCCTTCTGTCAGGTTGTGCGTGTTAGAATAGCCAGGCTGATGCAGAGCAGGGAAGCTTGTGCTCTTTCCTGCCATAAAAAACACCCCCCCCCCCCTTCTGACACAAGAACTCTTCTATAACATAATCACAGTCGCCAGAGGATTCAGTTCAGCTGTAATTGAGGAGCACAGTTTGATTGGCCTTTTCCCTCCTTATGTCACAAGACGTCCCGGTACTCTTTTACCAAACCCTCCTCCACCCTCCAACCCTTTTACCGTCTCCTCCACCCTCTCCTCCACCCTCTCCCTCCCACATCGCGCCGAGCGCTTCTTACGTTATTTACATAAATGATAAGCACAGCGGACAGTGGGACCGGCGGCGTGATCCACTTGCAGTGTCATTAGGGAGGGAGAGAGAGGAAGGCTATTACAGGCCTGCTTCATCAGTGTGCCTCACTTAGGCCTTTTATGGAGGTAATGGAAACCTCTCTCATTAAGGTGCCGTTCACTGTTGTGCTGAGAAACATCTCTGCCGGGTAATTGATATTGTTGGTCTTTAGTGCTGGAGAGTGGCCCTGAAGCACCGCCTGTTTGCTGCAGTCATTTTTCCGCCCCAACCGGAGAGCTGCCCCGCCAGCTCTCACGCTACCGCCTTCGGTCCTGCAGGCTCTGCCGAGCACCTGTGTAATCAGTGCCCCGCGCGGGTTCACCGCCGCGCAGGGGGGAGGCACGTTCCCACTGACCTCAGTGCAGTTAAACATTTTTACCTCTCTAATTTAGCAGGGAGCCACGTAACATAAAAAATGTTCCCAGTGCAACAACTTTTTTCGATTTGATCAGGGACAGCGTCCGTGCTCCGATGCCCTTTGCAGGTGCCCTTTTGAAAGCCGTCAGTTTTTCCATTTCGGATAATGGTGGCCATTTCAGCTCTATCATATTAAATAAAAGACCACAGATTGAAATGCATCCTGTTTGGTAAATGTATTCCAGTCAGTTATCGACTAACTTCTATTGAATTTACCTATATTTATCTTTCAACTTAAGTTGCCCCTGTGGATGACATGTTTGCTGTGCAGGGCCCATTCCTGTTTGGGTGTGTGTCATGGCCGTCTGGGGTGCAGGGAGTTGTCACATGTGAGATGTAATCATAGCCACTGTTGCATGATCCAAACAGCTCACTCTGCCTCGTGCCTCATCGCGGTTCAGCCTGAGGTCTGGACTTGCATCATCGCCATAATTAGCATCTCCTTGCCTGATGAGGGCTCTCTTACACCCCAGCATTCAGCTGCATTTGGCCACTGGGAAAAAAACAAACAAACCAACAACAACAATAACAACAACAACAACAACCGCATTCCTCCCCTCAAAAATAGATTCTTGATCTCATTTGTTGTTCGAAATTGCTGGACATATGACATTTTGCAGGCTTTAGTGGTGCGGTGTTGAAGGAGCTCTTTTTGTCGAAATGCATTGGTTTGCGAAGTATAACTAATAGGCTTTTCCGTCGTTCATTAGACTAAGAAAAATGTTTTTAGGTGTGAATTGCATTTACCGTTTGGAGCTTCAGTATAGTTCATCTCAGACGAGCAGTGGCTGGTGAGAATGCACTGAGACCGCTGTAATGTTTCTGACCTTTTGTTACCGGTGACTGATGAGGTATTGGTTCAGGGGAAAATGAGATATTTCCACCGCTGTCTGTGACAGGCGTATAAATGAATGCATCAAGCCTCAGGATTCTCTAGACAGCAGCACAACCTTCTAGGCTGTGAGCAAGCTGTCATCAGCGCTCTTGGAGAATATGGTCGAATTCTTGAGAGCGTTTTTTTTTTTTGTATGAAAATTTGGTTTTCCCTTCTAGGGAAGAGCGCGTGTATCTGGGGCTATTGCTCGAGATACACTCCATATAACAGCCTGCTGCTCTTTATGTCTTTATGGTCTGAGCCCATGTAATAAGGAGCTCTAGCTGTCACCATCAGTCAGCCCGCCCTTGATAAGACCTCCGACATCCCCCTAAAGTGTTGTCCATGAGCAGGTTAGACGTGAACCAACACAAAGCCGTTTCCACCGTGTTGTTGAGGGCTATAGCGTTTAGGCACACGTGCGCACGCTAAAGGGTTTTGCTCCAAACCTGCACCGGGAATCACATTCCGTTTTTCACATTCGCATTTTCAGGCATTTAGCAGACGCTCTTATCCAGATCTCCGCACGCGGAAAGCATGAACGATCGGGCCAGACTCAAAGGGCATGGATGCTTGCTAGACGTCCGTCCGATTGGCCGGTGGGTCACGCCCCATTTGCTGGCTGCCTTAACAATCTGCAACCAAATCATCCTGTCGTAGCTGAGCTATGCAGCATGCATGGCGCAATGTGTCATATCATGATCGGATGACTAATGCAGTAAAATGAATCGTTAATCAAGACACTGGGGAAGTGTGCTCAGCATGAAGCAAATTACCTGGATTAGCATAGCAAAACTCTGCATAATTTACCTTTACTGCTTGGCAGATCCTCCGGTAGAAAAGGGCCTCTGTTAATTACCGCCACGGTAAACAGCCAGTCAATGGGAAGGGGCTAAATGGAACTGAGAGAATGGCGGAGTGAAAATGGAGTCATAATTTTATATTTTTGTCATGTTTGTTTTTATCTGCTTGAATCGTAGAAACTCCCTGGCTGCCTTTTGGTTTCAGCATTTTCTCCTTCAAATCAGAAAATCTCCTTCATCTGACTGTTGATAGAAAGACTGTGCTGTAGACCTACACCCTAGTTTGGTTTTGATCAGCCAAAGGAAATACATTAAACACACAGTTAACAGCTCAGAGTTCTAACATCCTTCACTGGCACCTACAGATGCTGCATGTTTGTACATTTCTTAACCTTTAGTGGTTTAAATAAAGATAAAAATATGACAATCACTGTCTCAACTCATCCCTTCCTTCATTGTACTGTGTATTTCTTTGTGAAAACATTTGCATTTCAGTGCTAACCCAACCGCTGTGGCGTGTGGCAGTGTGGTTTTTCTTTTGTCAGACACCACCATATTCACTCACTTTATTTGAACTAAAGAACCAGCTGCTGCTGCATGTATAGAAATGTGCTTGAAATATAGTGAAATATAAACTTATTGACCTTAACTGGATGGAGTGTATCACAGTTTGATTAAATCTAAGCTAATTATCATTCTGATTTGTAAACGAAGTGTGACATTTATTGTTATTGTGTAAAAATGGAAGCGTTGAATTGACCCTGTAACTCCATGATATTCCTTTACACAGGGAAGTATTGAGGGGTAACCGAAATCTGTTCTGTGTAGATCAAAAATGACCAATAAGGAATGACGTCATTCAAATCTGGCCAATGCCACTTTCACTGCTCTCCCAGTCTGCACTACCAGGCTAGCTTCTGCTGCCCCGTGGTGTTCCTGAAGTAATTCCTTTAAAAAGAAGTTGTGTTTTGAAGGTTTAATCTTGGAAAACAGAGAGACATCTCTGGGATTATCCTAAACGGTTTTAACAAGTCAACACAGGACGACGTGTGGCGTAGCTGACGAGGGTTAAGTGCCCTGGGTAATGATAATAGGAAGAGAAACATGGCTAATCCTGAATCAATTTAGGGAGAGTGAAAACTGGACTTGCAGTTAACACTTTGCTATTTAAACATTAGATGGAAACGACGTCATAGTCCTGCTGGCTTGGTTCGAAAACCCTGTCCTATTGTTGCATGTGAAGCAACAGCTCCTTCAATGAGACACTTGTTTCCAAAAGGTTAGGACTGAAACTACTTTGCCAGAGTTCGAACAGGCATTTCCTTGACGGGTGTACACGTTTAGCAAGGGGAGGGAACATGCTTCAGTTGAAACCGAAAGGAAAATGGCTCGGGGTTATAAAGCCGTTTCAGAATTCGGTCTGGGCCCTGGCGGGCTGGGCTGAGGGCCGAGAGAGCACCAGAGGGAGCGGGCCGTTCGCGGGATAAACAAACGCTTGTCATCGACTCGAAAATTCTTTTATCTTGCAGCACTGCGTTCAGGTGCTCGTAGGTGGATGTGTGTGTGCCAAAGAGAAATAAAGAAAAAATAAAAAAGGTGTGAGCTGGTGATTTAAAGGCGGGCCGTTGCCTGTGTCGGGACAGGTACCGTCTCGTAAGCATTTTAAAAGCCAACAGTATCATCCCCTTTAAAATGTGCCATTCAGATGGTGGAGTCTCCTCAGGATTTTATTAGAAATGACCTGTTTGAGGGAAACATGCTCCAAACATTTTATTGTTGACATTTATAGTGCAGCTCCACAGGAAATAACCGATGATGATATCATTTATTTGAAAGAGAGACAGCAAGACTAGGTGGAACACTTAACCTGTTTGTTTGGGGAAATGGTATTCCTTTGCTAATTTCCCTTTGATAAGTATCTGACAGCTCATAGTCAGACGCTTTATCTCCAGCTGAAGAAAATGGTTTCTTCAGAGTGTGAATTGATTTTGCAGGAAGCCGGTGCTATGTAGCATCTGAAAGAACTCAGTGCTTTTTAAAATTGCAGCCATTTTTTGGCTTTTCTATTTGCATGTAAATTATCAATTACTGCTTTTGGCAGAGCTGTGCCACTATACTTCTGTCTCGAGTGAGAGAGTGCTGTTAGAGGAAGCCGTGTTATTCCACCTTAACAAATCATTTTAGTACTCCTCTCTCCAGCTGCAATTACCAACTGTTTGCTCCATTGGCTACATTGATTTTTTTTTTCTGCATGTTTCTGCATTAAGTCTGGTTTTTTTTTTTTAATTGAACAGAGAGAGTGTATCATGAGTAAGGTGTATTTAAAGGTTCTTCTCAATTCCTGGACATCTCATACAGAATAATGCACTGGAGTGAGACTACAGCTCCACTATGGAACACTTCAGCTGAAGGGTTTAGGATTAGAGGCGAACGAAAAGAGGAACTCCGCGGTATGGGAGAAATAATAGAGTACACAAGTAACGTCTGATATGCTGGTATATTACAGTCATGAAATAGGAAACTTGGGGGGAAAAAGTGATGCTGATTTTTGTAGTATAAAGTTGTCTGTCAACGTTGGTCTTTGCTGGTAGTGTCTTAGCCACTTCCACCTCCACATAGACCCGATGCACGGGTTCACCTGCCTTAACAAGTAATAAGTGAATGTAAGGCATCTTTCATGTCTATCTCCAACCATCTTCAGCAAATCTCTCTGTCCTGGTCCAAGTCAATAAACAAAAGCTAGTTCACCTGACAACATTTGAGCCAGCAGAGGTCCAGCTTGGTAGGGAATGTTCCAGACATGTTCAGAAGAGCAGAGGCCCGCCAGGAAACTGGTCAAGGGAGAAAGTATCGATGGATATGTGTAGCAGGAATAAAATCACAGCTGCATGGTTGGGGGAAGCTAAGTGTGCTTGTTAAACACTGCTGTTCACACACCATGGGAAAAGAGCACAAGGGATGAGTGAACTACACTCTCTCAAGCGAAGGGTGTTGACTTGAGCACACATTCTCTATGATCTGTCAAAACACACAAAACGCAAATAGATTCTCTTTTTTTAAACCGTTAAACTGTTAAAATATTCAGAAAAGGGAAAAAAAAAAAAGTCCTGTGTAGTTTCACTTTTTTTTTTCTTTTCAGATTTTTCCCTTTAAATGCAATTGCAAATCTGTACCAAATCTTCAGCTACATTTATGTTTGCATATTTCAGTGATTGCTTTGTGGTTGATTCAAATATGCAGGAATGGTGGTTGCTCTCTTGGAGTAAAGCATGGACTCATTTTACTCACTGTAATTGTGTTTCTGTAAAATGGTAAGTTGTTCCACTAACACCAAGACCGGTAGGTTAGTGGTAATTCGCATTAAGACAACATGCTAGAAAATTCTGTTTCTGATCATTCCTGCTGATATGTTTAAAATAAGCTGTGGTGAGATTCATGCTAAGATTCTCAGCATGTGCTTCTCTTATCAGAAATTTCTACTAATGAAAATGCTTCAAAGAATCTGTGTAAGAATCTGTTTTCTGTGTCTGTGTTAAAAGACAACCAGTCTAGTGATATAGATTAAAACTCATAAAAAAATGCACAGGAATGTGTTTTTCTATTGCAGTTCCATTTTTAAAACATATATGTCATGATGAAGTGTGAAATTTCCCGTGATATGTTTCACGTGATAAACCAGCATGTCTCTTCTGAGTGTTTGCTCTCCTTTCTATGGAGGATGCATGTGTCTCATACTGAGAAATACTGAACCCACTTGAACAGCTATCTGAACCTGGCCCAGTGAGATGAGCCTGACATTATCACCTGAAGATTCCTCTCATGTGGTACTGCCTGACCTTCTCCATACTGTCACTCTGAGAGGGACCCTAGAACTCAGCCCTGGGGCACACCCTCACACCAACAAACTTAAGGGTCTCTATTACTATCACTTATATACAGTTAATAGCCACTTAATAGGTTTACCTGTCAGTGTGGCTTGAGTTGTTGGATCAGTACATTAGATTTGGCGCTGACGTGTCTCATGTTTATGCCACGCTTGTGTATGACACTTCCACGGTCTCATAAAGCATCGCCCTCTTTCCTGCTCCCCTCCACGGTGGCCTTTGCTACCCTTACCTTGCAGTGAACTGTGAAGGAGCTTACCCAGGCGTTCAGAAAATGTATCGTATTAAACACTGGTAACTGCTATATGTAATGAATTTTGGATTAGAAGCGACAAAGCGGCTCTGCGGTAACCTTTTGGAAGGACACCGTACGAGCGCAAGGGGGGGCTGCATGCGGCGTGGACTCCACCCGGACACCGGCTAGACGGTCCCGCGCCCAGTCGGCCCGGTCAGGGGCCGCGTGGGGAAGCCGATCTCCCTGCTGTCCAGCAGGCACTGGGAGGAGCCTCTTGTTTCAGGGCGGAGTCTAACATGTCCTTTATCTGGTTGCAGGTGCGGTGGAACCCGGTATAGGGTGGAGCTGGGAACGGGACCTTCCCCACGGAATATATGAAGGGAGGGGAGGGGGAGGGGGGGCCTGCTCACGACACAACAGGACCGCAGAGCGCCCAGGTTGGACGTTTTATACAGCTTTAAAATGTTTGCTTGGTTATTTATTTCTGTTTTTCTCGCTTTACCTACAGATTGGATGCCCTTCTCATGATGTCATGTAGCGTTATTTTGTCCATTTCTTCCTTCCAGCATCAACATCACTTTCTTCTTTGTTTTTTCTTCATTTCTGTCTTTGTTTTTTGAGATTTTCTTCCACAGTTGTCTTATTGTGTGCCACAGTGGAGTCTTGTTTAGCTCATCCATGGGATATTCATAGGCATTCAGCTGTAGCAGTTCATATTGTGATCGATGTCGGTGTAAAGAAACAAATCGCTGTACTGGTCAGTGTATCCACATTTTTTTTTTTTACTTGTGACCAAAAAATGTCAAAAATTTGACCCGTGTTCAGATTCTGTTTGGGACTCCTGGTGGCTGTTCTTAACTTGTGGGCACGGGCTGTGCCTGGCAGTCCTGTGCGCGAGGCGCGGTGAAACGTCTCCGCGTTTGAGGAGCTTGTTGCCAGCGAGCTGGCCGCTTGACAGAGGAAACGCTGGGTTAATCTGTGCAACCTGCAGGGCTGTGAGTAATGTGTGGAGGCTGGTCTGAGGCATCTGGTAGTGTTTCCATGCAGGGGCTGTTCCCTGCGTCTGAGCCTGGCTCACGTCTGTGGACGCCTCGGGCCCTGGGGGCCCCAGCACCTGCATAATGGAACAACAGAGCAAAGAGGAGAGGGGGAGGAAGTGGGGGCGAGAGGGAGAATCAGATGACAGAGGCTTGGGTTTCTCACTGCAAGCTTTTCTTGTTTTTGACTTTCACTAGGAAAACATATTGACCTAATAAACGGCCTAGATAGTCCTGAACAACTTTGTTGTTGTATAATGCAAATTCATTTCGTTGTGGCAAAGGTTTCTTCCTCCAATGTCTGGTACGCTGTGGCTGCAAACTAAATTCTTTGAAACGAAAGCTCAGTGCCTTACACAAAGATTTAAAAGAAAATATTTATATAATTTTTTCCCACATCTTTTTAGTAAGGGATTAAGAATTGGGCCAGCCAGAGGGAGAGAAAAATATATAAATAAACAAGGGTGGTGGCGGTTAATCTCGCTTAGTGCAGCGTGAATGCTGAGCAGTGCCGTGGCCTGACAAACATCTGCCTCACACACAGCCGAGCGGGATCGGCTAAAGCGATTAGCGTGCTAGCGTCAGCCTGTGGAGACTGCCGCGCGCCCCCAAAGCCAGAGCGCCAGGCTCTCCGCCCACACTCCACCTGGACCGCTGACACACACACACACACACACACACACACACACACACACACACACACACACACACACGCGCGCGCACACAGGGAGGCGCGGCTCCGGTGGCAGCCGCCACACACCCTGCGCGAACGCCATGCTAGCTGCTCTGATACCGATCTGGAGCCATGCTCTGCTCCACCCATGCAACAAAGCAACACGTAGTGCCGAAGATTGAACAATCTGGCTAGGATAACAGATGCTTATCACAGCTGCTTTTTTTTTTAAATGTCAGAAGTGTTGTTTATTAACTGAAAAGTACGTAATGAATCGTGCTGTTCATTAGGGTATAATTGTAATTTTACACATACTTTACACTTAGAGTGGGCCCCTTTTAAGACAGAAGAGATCCTTCCGTTGTGACTCGCAAGGGTAGACTGTATCCTGTACAGGCTTTCACAGTTAACCTCATTAAAGGGAAGGAGGGGTGATATTTCCTGTAAGGGGTTTCTCTTGTTATTTCTTTCATTTTTCTCTCTGCCTCTCATTCACTCTCTGTGCCCCCCCTCCCAGTCCTGAACGTATGAGTAGTCTGTGTGTGATGTACGGAGACCCCATCTGTTCTTCAGACACGCAACCTCCAGTGTTCAATTACCCTCTCACACTGTGCGGCTGCTTACACCCACACCATTATCTCTGACCACACCGTTTACCTTTTGGATAACCTGAAATGAGCCGTAATGGCGCGTGGTCATAAATGAAGGCGAGTTCACCCTGCTGCTCCTGTTTGGCATTCGCTCAGGGTGACGTTTCGGATCGGAGGAAACTCCGGAGTTCTCTGTATTCATGGTGAGGAGCAGCTTGTGCCAAGACACCTGTGCCATGCAGGGAGAAAAGAACTTGACAGGAAAGTTCTTTCCGGGAGCCTGTTTGTGCCACACGGACATGATAACGTGAGAGCGTGTCAGGACTGACAGGAATTAACATCAGTGTACCAGCTAGTCCTGCACCCAGGAGCGTGTCAGCACCGACAGGAATTAACATCAGCGTACCAGCTAGTCCTGCACCCAGGAGCGTGTCAGGACTGACAGGAATTAACATCAGCGCACCAGCTAGTCCTGCACCCAGAAACTCAGTCCTGTTGGATCTCTAGCCTCCATGTGGCATTTATTGGAAGACGAATGTGTTCATTCAAAGATAGCTACAGTTTCTTCTCATTTTTCCACAGGTTTGTGGGAATGTAAGCTCTCCCTTTGAGTATTACACCAGAGTAAAGGATTACTCAGGATTGTATCCAGACCATCCAGACCATTACTGAAGCTACTCTCATGAAAGTAATGGATATTGGTTATATATATTTTTTTAACAAATAAAAATGAGGAATACCTGTTATCCAGCATAGCTATGCTCTTCCAGAGATTTTTGTTCTTTGAGTATTCAGCTCTTTGTCTTGATGTGGCTCCCAGTGATTCTTTTCTGTCCTGGGACGTGACTTTAGACCCAGACTGAAATAAAGGCTTTAGTTCATTCTTCCCAAACCAGCATACCTCATGCATTAGTCTGAACTCTACATCAAGGCACAGATGTGGAAGCTTCTCTAAAGCTGTGCCTTCTGACGGACGGTGCAGAGAGTGCCCTCTTTCCTTGGATGTCCTTCAGCAGGCATGAGGAGGTGGGGGGGAGGGCGGAGAGAGGGCGGAGAACAGCGCGCCTCAGGACACTGCATTCTCGCCCTCTTTATGCAAACGACAGCCGCACCTACAGAGCCGGGAGACGTGTCTGAAAGGCGCTCTTGGGTTCGCAGCAGAAGGATGCAGGCTCATGTCTGACGTTCTGAAGTGCGCCGCCAGCATCCTGCGGGTCTGGACTTCACCGGGTCGCCGTAGAAGCGTGGCTAACACAGGGGCGCCAAACGTCCGACAGACTCCCCAAATCCGACTCTTAAAGCTCAATCCTTTAGACTTAGTTCAGAAAGACAGCATTACATCTACATCTACTTAAATGTGTACAACATATATGATATATTTGTAAACATATTGGATCTGAAACTGGGGAATATTCTTCCTTTGTCGATTACTCATGAGTGAAAAATAACATTTGAACCATTAAATGGTCGCAAAATATATACCGCCCTTGACATGAAGTTATATGATTACAAAAGATGTTTTGTGTTGGCCTGTCAGGCCTTGCAGCCGTGATGAATGAATGTAATATGCTGTGCATGAGGAGGGGACACATTCATTAATGGGCCTCTATAATTTGAACGATACACTTAGAATGCTGCTTGTGCACAGAGGCTGATTGTTTCTGAACGATCTAATCTTGTTGTGTTGCGTCTCCCCCATTCATGTCAGTAAACAGGAAAACAATGTGCTCATTTGAATAATATCACAAATGGTGTGGTTCCTGGCACTCCCAGGCTGTGCTGAGTGAAAGGTGCTAGCCCTCGGGGCCTGGCTGGGGAGGAATAAATCACTCCTGTTCTCACAATTACAAACCTATGTACGATTCATCTACACAGGATATGTGAATTACTTATCTGAATATGTCTGCAGATAGTATCGCAGCCTCATGATGTTGTTCACAGGCAGAGATTGATATGTTCATATTCCCCAAGCAGTTCAGCGTGTTTTTGGAAGGGAGCAGCCTGGATGGTATAATTGGAGCATAATTTCTGAATCGAGACGATCAGATCGATGGGGCGGGGTGGGTTAGTGTGAAGCCCTGTGTTCGTGTCCAGCTGGGCCTTAAAGCCTGACGCAATCAGAGCTGCTTCTCTCAGCTACACAGAATATGTGAATTTTTCCCATTTATTTTTTAATGACTGAGGTAATGTGAGATATTGGTAACACTGTCTGGCTAGAGTTGATTTACAGATTTGTTCTCCAGGTTGGAAAACCAGCCAAGACATGCCTTAAAATGTGCATTTGTTGAACTTCCGGGGTTTATGCATAATGTGTTGGACGCTGTCCGTCCTGACAGAGCTCCACTTTGCTAGTGTCTGATTGTCATGAGTCTGATGTGTTCTTCCGTGCATCCACTCAGTGCTCTGCCACTTGTAGTCAGACATGGATTCTTTATGAATTCTATAAAGAGAAGCAGATGTGTGTTGTTGGGGAGGGGCCTTTCGCACTGGAGGTGGCTGTAATGCTGGTCTTTGGCCTGCCCTCCCCATATCTCCAGTGCCCCTCGGACGTGCCCCAAACGGGTAGCTGGGGTGAGTGGTGGATGTTCCGCAGAGCTGCGTCCAAATGGGCGGCAAGGCAGAGGAATGCAGTGAGAGTTATGAAAGGATGAGGGTATTACAGATCTGAGTGGAAATGATTTAATCAACGATGGGGCCTCCTTCAACTTCCCCGAATCCAGAGGAGAGGAAAAGGGCTCTGCGGCACTATGATTTTATGGAGTGCAGGGCCAGAGGGTGGGCTAAAGGTATCAGTCTCTGGCTGTTAAACACTGTCTGCTGAATGTTTAGGTCTTAAGGAATATGGGAAGGAGGAGGGTGAGAACTGTTGAAAATACTATGGGATGTTGCTGATGGTTCTGGGTGTGTCTGATGTAGACTTAAGGAAGTCTTCCATGTTTATGTTTAGTATCACAGTCGATTGAGCTTTAGCACCTATTGTCTTCTTGATGTAAATTGTGAATGCATGCCAAGTATCAATGCTTGCCATGCTAGCTGTTTTCCTTAATGGCTATCTAATGACGCAGTTGATCACTCCCATACACACACACACACACACACACACACACACACACACACACACACACACACACACACTCACATGCAGAGATGCACAAACAAATCAATCCTGCTGTTTTGAAAAGCAAATAGTTGCATTGCAGGTTGAGGTGCAGTGCACTGTTGCTCTGTCCAGACCAAAATAGATGTGAATTATTCTCCGCACTGCGACCAGCTTACTTGAGATGGTCTGAAGCAGTCCCAGGGTCACAGGGCAGGAAGGTCTAACAATGACTCCCGCCTCATCCATCCTGCATGCTGATGCACAACTGCTGGTCTGACCTCTCTCTTCAGCCACAGACAAAAATCTAATGCGCTTACGCTGAGAGAGAGAGAGAGAGAGAGAGAGAGAGAGAGCAAGCAAGTGAGCAAGGAAGGAAGAACGAAGGGAAGGTAGGAAGACTCAGTCAGTGTTTTAGACGGCTGCACGCATGTTGCCATGTTCTCCCGTCTGTCAGAGGGGGATATTTCTGTCTCTTTAGTGAGGCCCATGGCTTCCAAGCAGGCCGTCTCAATGTCATCACCATCACGCCGCTGGTGTTGGCTAAAAAAGCTCAGGAGGTGGAATAGGGTATGCTGGTGGTACAGCGCGTGCTTGTGGTACAGCGTGTGCTTGTGGTACAGTGTGTGCTTGTGGTACAGCGTGTGCTTGTGGTACAGTGTGTGCGTGCAGATTGTGTCAGAATGGCAGTTTGAGTCATTCAGGATTCCCGGGAGTGTGTTTTTAACGGGAAAACACTGGAGCAGCAACAGGGAGGTCACAACACCAGCGTGGCTCTGTGGCTCTGAGAGGGAGCAGTAATACGTGAAGGGGGGGATGTGTTGTTGCTAGGAAGTGTTTTTGTTTACTTTCTGATAGGGTTTGTTTCGAGCGTTTGAGGGCGCAGCGTTTTCCAGCGCCACCCCGCGCTCCTCGTCTTTGATCAGCGTAGGACGTTTAACGCTGGCATTACCCAGCGGTGCCGTTTGTGAGGAGGGGCCCGCCTCGCCGGGGTGGGCGGAGCTGCTGCCACTCACACCACTGACAAAGGAACGTCTCTGCGTGCGGAACCGATGTGTTGGCGTGCGCCGGTATCAATGACACCTTAACCAGCGGAGCAGAATTCACAGGGAAGCAGCAGAGGGAGGATTTTCACCCCCACAGCAGCTGAAACCTCTCAAGGCCCAAGGTTGGACTGACGGCTCAACTGTTTTGTCACATGCTCGACTTCTGGCAACAACGCTTGGTCTGAATTCTGGAAACGCCTTGCTTTTGGGAGAAGAAAATGTGGAAATACTTCATAATCTGTGTCAGAACTGACAGCCATCTTACCCGAAGCGTGGTGTGAGGTGTATGTATGATATGTCAGAAATCAAAACCGGGAGTGGGGGGGGGGTGGATAATCGTGTTTGGTGATTTCTAAAGATCTCCCCTTCTGACTTCGTTGTGTTCTCTTTAAAACACAGCGTGTCAGTTTGTTCCCGTGAGGGAGGCTTCCTGACCCCTCTGACGAGCTGGGAGTGTGAGGGACTGCAGAGCCACTCACACACGGCTCCTTCCACGGGCTACAGGGGTACGCCATTGTTTTCATTCCTCACTCGAGGTATTTCCGAGCACTAACAAAGGCAGAGAGAGGTGACGAAACTCTGGAGGAAGCTGCTTTCCAAAAGCACCAAATGATGGTGCGTTGCACTGGTGACCCAGCAGTAGCTGTTTGCTGCCGCCTTGTTTATTGTGTCTTTTGTTATTATTTTCGCTCTCCAGATTGTGAAGTTTGCATGCAAGCGCAGCTCCTTTGTTACATTCGGTTCTGCTGCACTGCCATCTGGAGCCCGTCAATTTATTTTTCAAATTGTTTTGCATTTACGTGCTCCTTGCTCACACGTTTGCAGCCGAATATATTGGCAACTTTTAGAAAACATTAAGAAAATGTTCCCTGGGTGCGTTTTAAAGCAATTTTTTTTTACTTTTCTCCTCATTTTGGGACCAAACGTGATATTATGGTGCTTGTTACTGGAAAAGTCACAAGCTTCTGCCCAGGACTCGACAAAGCACCTTCCCTCAGGGAGTCGGAGTTGTTTTAATCCCTTCACAGCCTTCTATGCACTAATGGAAGCCAGCCAGAAGAATGGTTCTGCCTGGGCTGGTGTCCTGGGCATCTCTGTCAGCTTAAGTTTCATTCTCGGCCCACTGAGGGACCCTGCTGAGGGCCCGACACGCGAGGCCTCTGACAACCAGATGCCAATAAACAGGGATTCGGCGCGTCAGAGAAAATAGCCGCGGTAATTGTTAGCTACGTTTAAGCGGCGGCGTGGGGGCAGGGCTGCTACGGCCGCACGTGCCCCTCATCCTGGTGTCGAGGCTGTGAAAGCCCATCAGTTCCCCTGGCCGCACGCACGCCCGGGCCTGTCTGCTGGGCTTGGCCCAGGGCACAGGGGCCTGGCTCAGCACCGCCGGTTGGTGTGCTTGGCACCTCGCCTGTCTCACTGGAGTCTGAATGAAAGGGCCCTTGTGAACTTGTGGGCTACCGTGGCATTTTCCAGCTGCCAAGCTAAGTAATTAAAAATTCCCACATATATATTCTTTCGATGATGAAACTCCAAGAATTACAGGACCCGAATTGTTGGCAATGCGCTGGGCGTTTAATTAGTAGATGGTAATTGAGAATAAGTGAGGAGGACTATTTGTGAAGCCGCCCTGCTCAAATATTTGGCAGCACTAGTAACGTATAGCACTGACTCCAAATACACTGGTATTGTACTTGGCTCTTAGCTTCTCTTTTAGATGTATACATTTGCAACATGAGATCTCAGATGGAGTTAAGCCAGGCCTTTGCACAGTGAAGGATGCTTCTCGGTCAGGTTTGATGTGTTTGCATCATCCCTGTCGCTTGCTCTCTCGCACTAACGTAAACCGGTTTGATCCACAGCTGAAGAGAACAGATTTATCCCCTCCCCTGGGGACTTACATGTGCACGAGATCATGAGTGTTTCATCTTTGGCTTTTCCTCAACTCCTGGCTGATTGAAATTCAAATGTAATCCCGGCGAAACACCAGAGTTTTACCCAGTGTGCACTGACGATTCTTCCATCGATGACCCTTGCGGTGTATCTTTCACTTGCCGGGCGCGGCCTCTTTCTCCCGCCGACTCCCGTGTCCCGAGTCCCGCACCGCGGGGGAGCAGTGCGGGCGTATCAATAATGCGTACGGGACCCGTTGTGCCCCGCCCTCGCAGGAGGCCCCGGTCGGCTGAAGACGGGCACTCGCGCTCTCTCCTAGGACGCGCGTTCTCGCGACCTGCCGCACGAGAAGGTAAACAGAGGTTTACTCCACACACACACACACACACACAGAGGCACCTGCTCGCTAATTAGTGTACACTGTTTCCGCAGGACAGCCCCTCTCAGATCCAGCTCCTCCTCGCCTACGTGGGCGAAACGTGCGTTCCACTATTAATGTTGAGGGTACGCACACAAATAGACTGGAACAGAAGAGGAAAAAAACACACACAAGATCCTCTAGTGAATTGAGCCCAAAATGAATTATTCAGATCTGCGCCTTGCGTGTTTTGCTGGGCGCTCACCTTAATGGCATCCGCTGGAGATTAATCCTGATGTAAGATGATCACAGCGTGAGAGATATTCCACTGAGAGACTAACCTCTTTGCCTTTACTATGTGTGGCACAGAGACAAAGCCTAAACAGGCAGAATTTATTTCACCTCTAGAGGCCCCCAAATAAACAATGTGCGAGTCAGTACCTGCTTCTGCTGGGTTATTTGCCATTACATGCAGCTCTGTGATAATGTTTTGTAAGCAGAGCTCTTAGCATCAATATTGCGCCAGGAAGAAAAAAAAAAGACATATGCCCACATTCCATTTTTCTTACTGGATGTTTATGAGTTGCAGCTAGTAAGTTAAATCCTGTTTCTCATTCAGATTAATTTAGCTTCACGACGGAGCCGAGTGCCAAGCTTGGCTAACGTCTGTGGAAGAGTTCATTACTTCGTTCTAGTGGAAGACGCTGCACTACATTGAACACTCGGACTCTATCAATACGAGACATTTTGTTTCACTTCTAGAGCTGGAAAAAAAAGAGAAAACAAGTCTTGAAGAGCATGGATAATTAATGCATACATGTATTTCATTTTGGTGAAATTTGGACCGCAAAAAGCAGTGATGGTCAGTGAGAAGTGTGAGAAACCAGTAGGTGTGTGTGTGTGTGTGTGTGTGTGTGTGTGTGTGTGTGTGTGTGTGTGTGTGTGTGTGTGTGTGTGTACACGTGGGTGTGTGTGAGTGTGTGTGTGCGTTCGTGTGTGTGTGTGTGTGTGAACGTGAGTGAGTGTGTGTGTGTGTGTGTGTTGTGCCTGCTCGCCCCTTGGCTGCACCTGCACTAATTGTATGTGTGCAGCTGTGATGAGAGGGCCGTGCTCCAGCTGGGAGCGCTTGTTGAGCAGACACACAAGCCCGGCAAGCTAAACACCCCAGTAAGTCCCTCCTTGACTCAGCTAATGAGTGTGGAGCAGAGACAATGCAGTCCAATCCAAGAGCCCATCTGAGCACCGGCGCCGTCCAAGAACTGGGGGAGGTCTGTCTTAGATGTCTCTCACTTTGTGTTCGGCGAGCGCGAAAGTGTGGCTAATCAGGCCGTAGCAGCGCGCTCCTCGTCTTCCTGCCGCCCGCGTCTCCCCTTTTATCACGTCGGCGCGTTCCTGCTTTGCTCCCGTATCCCACGGCGTCGCGGGGCGAGCGAGCGAAGTGCCACGCTACTCTCGTCTGCTTGCTTTCTCATTCTAGCAAACCGAAGCTTTGTGATTACGTCCAGACGCTGTGAGCCACTGCGGCGCGAGCCACCAGAAGTCATCTTAAATAACCTAATTGGACCAATTAAAGCAGTGGTAGCTGAAATCTGGAGCAGCAGTTGTCCTTCAGGAATAAGTGCATCATCCTTGCACCTAAATGTTATTTTCAGTAAGTCCTTAGGCTGTGATATCCTGAATAAAGCCTGGAGACATTCTCCACAGAAGGACACTGACATATTCTCCACATTTTCCTCCTGCTTGAGTATGGGATAGCAAAACTGGATAACATTTACTTAATTAAAGAGATACGTCCAATTTAATTTGGCTCAAACACTGGGAAATGTATGAAAGGGTCACATTAACCAGACAGATTTAACTGTAATTAAATGAGGAGTGTGCAGTAATACATTAATACATCCAAAAAAAAAGATTTTTATTTATTTATTTTAATGTGTAACTGACTCCGAGACAGAAGAGTGAGCATAAATTCTAGGAGAATATCAGTAGACGCCCTCAAATACTGGAGCACCAGCGAGTTAAAATGATAGTTGCTGGTAACAGAGCCATTAACAGTCCAAGCATGAAGCCATTAGAACATCAGCCGCTTCACTTATCCAAAGGCTGACTTGAAATATCCATGTGTAATTAAAGCTGTGTGGGTCTGAAGAGGATGATAGTAGGCATTCAAGAAATAAACACACTACAAAAGCTCTTTGCTCAGTTAACACAGCCTTCTCATCTGGAAGGCTGCATTTCTCCCTCTGTTGTTACAATTGCTATCTCTTGCTATAGCATGGTGTAACTCTAGCTGTGCACCAGGACTGGTAAACAGCTATACTTGGCAAGGGCAATTAGCAACCCTAACATTTTTGCAGTGTAGCTCAGCGTGGTGATTTGGTAGATATTGTTTGCCTTTCCATGTAAATAAGAGAGTTGTGCGAGGGAGAGCAGATATGCAGTCTGTTACCACGCCACACTGCTGTAGCACATGGAGGTCTGAGAACCCTAAGATACGGAAAATGTTTTGCACTGTGGTTACCCTGCTGCAGATTAAGAATGTGACAACGCTCATGAGTGATCGCCCATGTGTGATATAGCTGAAGATTCCGTTTTTGACAAAATATTGTTGCGCATTGGTTATGTGAAAGTCGATGATTTGTGAGAACCCTAAACGAGTAATGATCTCGACTGGTAAGGGTGCTCACGCTACATATGGTAGAAATATCTGAGTTGTTCGAGTACTTATATGTGTTTTACGTTCTTTGGTGGTATTATGTTGCCTGGGTATTGGATTGCCGGTTAACAAATGGCACATTGTGTAACCCTGCTACAACTTTGGATGTATGCTGGTTCACTGGCTATAAATACAGAATATAGTGAGAGGCCAGCTGTTTCTTGAAATTAGATTAGTCTGTTTTGTCTATTTAAAGTCATCAGCGATTGTATTTGTTACCGTAACCATAACATCGAATGTGTTTTTGATAGCTGCCTCACACTTGTTCCTCTGGAACCTGACTAACCTTATACGTTATACCGCTGAGCAATACTTAAAGACGTATCGTTATATGCCTTCAGGTATTTCAATATTTGCACCAATGATGTATAAACCGATGCATTACCTCATGTGAATTTGATGTCAAATGTGATCTTAATTAGCAGGCTGTTTTTTTTTTATTTATTCTTATGTCACTAGTCAAAAATCGTAGAATTGTTAATGACCTTATGCAGCGTGATGTTCTTTCCCATTGGCTGGTGCGTTCACACATCTCATTTTTACTCTTCTTTCCAGATTAGCTCCATGATTGATGAGGACACACGAGTGGATTTTGCTAAACAAAGAAACCTACTGCATCCTCTGGTAAGGTGCTTGATTGATGACCCTTCCCTGCTCATTTCTCCTAATGGTTCTCACCCCAATCGCGGATTTACGATCCTACATGGCCATTGCGCTGTGTGATTGCTTTCTGACCCCTGTGAAATTGTGTAATTGCGGCTAAACATGGGAACGCCTGGATTCTGTTAGTGAAAAGCAATCGCATTTCCTCAGTGCTGGCAAATGGCGATTTTTGTATTTAGGGTTTTGGATTTTTTTTTCTTTTTTGAGCAGCAACAGAACCCAACTGTACGACATGAGTCAGAATTAACAGCAGGGCCCCTCAAATCACTCCACAGCTTTGTTGTTCTTTCTCACAAAGCCAGTGTCAGTTTTTCTACATGATCAATACCATCAGGCCCAATTACTGAGATGAGAGGTTTTCTGTAAAAACACAGCCGGTGTTGCACCAACAGCTCATATATCTCATATTCGTTGTCGTAGCCGGAGCCTCTTTAGGGACGGACGCCCCGGCCGCCGCTGGGGCAGCGAGCGCTAGACGCTGAGAGGCTTTTGGTGGCATCTGCATTATGCTAACGAGTGCAGGACAGTGGATCTGCGCGAGACAGATTGCCCGGAGAGAGACCCATCCTGTAAATTATGGATGTGACCTGCGAACCCTGCCAGAGAGAGGAAAGAAAGGGAGAAGCTGGGAAAAACCTCAAGTCATGCATATCAGATTATCTCTCCCGCCCCCCCTCACTCTTCCTGAGCTGCTCTCTCACTTTACCAAATTTCCTTATCATTGCTCCATGAGCAAACTTGTGCACAATCTGGGCAGTGTGTCTCCAGTCACATGAGAGACAGAGGTGCTGACGAGCTGGAATGCATGCAGTGGTATTTCCTGATATTTCATAAACACACTCGTAGGCACGCACGCGCACACACACACGCACGCCCGCACACACACACACACACACACACACACACACAGTCTGTTCATTTCAGGGCAGTGACCATGGCAGAAGGGGCGAATGAAGGAGGCTTTTATTTTGGAGTCTCTCTTGGATCAGAGAGTGCAGATGAACGCACTGTATTTCATCATCAAGGTTTTAATGAGTGCTGTTCCAGCCCAGCACACTGAACGTATGGTTTACAGTGTGATCTTCCCAGCTGTGGGTGCTTAGGGTCTAAATTGCTGATCCTCTGAAATATACAAAACTTATACCTCCTGCTTGTGTATCACTGCTGTACCTGCTAGGACCTGTGGTGGTAAATTTGTGATTCTGTGTCAGAACATAAATGATTTCCTCTGAACTTAAGAACATTTCACCATGCCCATAGACATTACAGTGGGTGATTATTTTGTCAGACTATAAGATTTCTAAAGATTATAAACCAATTAGCCTAGTAATCATATGTAGCCTACTGTTCAGACAAGAATAAGTGATTGGGGGATAAAACATGATTAAATTCATCCATGCTTTGTTAAGTGGTACATTCATTTATGTATGTCTGAGTGTAGATGGAGTGTGTAGTCCTCAAAGGTTTGAGATATTAATTAGAGATTTTTCAGCATTATTGAAAATTAAAGAATTTGCATGAGGCAATATCTTGTATCAGCAAAGAAGTCCTGTAATATCAGTGTTTCTGTTTAATGCTGACATCTCCAGTGCAAGGGAATTTCCAGTAGGCAGAGGGAGAGAAATGGGTTACACCAGGAGCAGGTCAGTAGTGTTTGTACCACTCGTGTGTGTGTGTGTGTGTGTGTGTGTGTGTGTGTGTGTGTGTGTGTGTGTGTGTGTGTGTGTGTGTGTATGAATAATGGAGCCATTCTTCAGCTGTCTGGGAGCTGCTGTTGTACAGTGGTGGTGTGTTTGGGGGGCTTGCGCAGGGCTTTATGCCTCCTTTAAATAGCTTTAACCCTCAGTTGTCAGGGGCCAGGCTGGGACAGTGGGCCACAGTTCCAACCTAAAAGCACCAGCACAGGCCGGTGAAGCAGACGTGCGGGAGAAAGCGCCGTGGAAACGGTGTGATGTGGCTGTAGCCAATTAAAAGCAGGCTGGTCAGACCCTGGTCTGGCTTTGCTTTGACTGAATTTGCATGTGTTGAAACCTTTTGTTTTAGGCATAATAACTCATAGCCTGTACTTTCATTCTCTGACTAATCAGGTATAGGCGACCTGACATGAAGGAGTAATGGTTTAAGCCTCACAGTAGTTTCCTATTTGTTGAACTGTTTAAGTAGGCCATTGTTCTGGACCATGCACAGGGCTAGAGGTCTGCCATGGAAAATTGTTTAATCGTGATTTTATTCTAATCCTCGGGATTGGGATTTGTTTTGCTGACATACTGTGCTGACCTCAGGAAGAGGAAGTGGTGTAAATCATGGGGCAGCCCATGAGTGGCATCACCAAACAAACCCAACAACTCAAACAAACCAGATTACGGGAACAAAAATTAAGAGGATCTCTTTTTCAGGGATCACAAATCAAACGGTAAAAATCCGGCCCCCCACACACTTTTCCCATGGCTGGACACAGCAGCAACTTTTAAAAAAGTTTTGCTTTGTCCAAGTACGACCCTCGGACTGCAGAGATCCCCTCTCGCCTGCTCTTATCATGCTAACACATCCTTGACACTACGGAACGACAATGTAAAATGGCATGATGAAGCCTTTCGGAGGGCCACTGCAAAGTGGCCCTTGTCATTGAGCACTTCCCCCTTGGGAATGAAGCATCTGAATGTGCATCTTACAGCTCCAGACTCTAATAAGTGGGTGTGATCGATAGTCACCTGGATCATAAATAACATGTATGAATTTGCTGGGCTCGGCGCGCACTCCTGAGCTTCTGCCGCGGCCGTGTACTTTTGACCTTCCTCACGTAGACAAATGAGAATGAGAGTCCACCGTTCAAAGCGGATTGAGGCTGGAGAGCAGAGACAAATAGCATTAGTGGAGAAAACCAGATCAGAGTCGGAGGGAGGCGCTGGATCTGTTAGCACACGGCCGTGCAGGTAACCACGAAGCAAACTGATCTGACTGATCTCCTTTGAGATGAATCATAACATTCGCTACCATTTTGGATTTTTTTTTTCTTCTTCTCAGTTGCCTCGTAGTTTGACCTACACAGTGCCACAGGCCCTGTAGAATCTGCGCGATTAGAGCAGCTTTGGGTTTGAGAAGCTACCATCAAGGAACGGTTCTCAAACTGATGCTGGGAGGAACCAGAACTGAATTTGCGAGTTTGCGTGATGGGCAGCTGCTGTCTAGCAATTGCAGTAAATATTCGTGACTTCAGAGCACGCCGAGACATGATCTCATCCTCTTGCGCCAGGGCATCGCGTGTAGGCACAAGCTCTGCAGATGTAAATCACACTCTTATCGGCTCAAAGCTTCTGTGATCCAGGCAGGAATGAAACGCGTTGTACACCACGGAACGAACGAGATATATATGTACAGGGAAGAACGATGCAGTCCAATGTAGCATAAACCGCTGACCTGCAAACAGGCCTGTGTGTTGATGCATTTTAATGTTTTTTGATAAAAAAGTGTGTGTGTGTGTGTGTGTGGGAGGGGAAGGTGGATTAGTCCTGGTAGATGGACATGCAGGAACATGGAGGCAGGAACCTCCTCTGTCATGTTTTGCTTTTGCCTGTTTTATTACCTCAGAGTGATGGTCGCTGTACTGAGGACCTCACATAAAGGTTATGTGAAGAGGGCACAGTATACTTAATGGGGCTTTAAAAAAATTAATAAATACATTTAAAAAAGGCTTTTAATGTTTACTGTGTTCAAAACGCTCTGTGGCAGTTTACAAAGACAATTTAAACAAAAAAATGTAATAATTTAAATCTCATTAATATGTTAAGTTGTTCCTGGCATGTGTGTTTGTAGGAGATTTCTTATTGCATGGTCTAATCATTACTAATCATTGCGCTCAGGTATTCAAGAGTTCAAATTTTTACACAACCTCATGCAGATATCTAGTCTAGAGTAATTGCAAAAAACGTGCCTTTAAAGAAATTCATAGCAGGTCTAGGTTTTGTACTAATCGGTGTTATTGGCTCATTAGAGCAGTAGTTTCCATAGAGGCTTCCAAAGAAGTGTAGTTTCCATAGAAGTTTCCATAGAAGTGTAGTTTACATAGAAATATAGTTTCCATAAAAGTTTCCATAGAAGTGTAGTTTACATAGAAGCTCCTGTTTTCCTGTGTTGCTCATCCCCTTGAGAGTTTTGCTGGCTGGCTGTGCATAAGCTATCTATGGAGAGAAATCTGGAAATCTGTGTGAAAATCACAGTACAATTTGTGACCTGTCGTTGCTGTGCGTGTGTTCTGTGATTCCCGCGTGGGCTGGAGTAGTGCTTTTTAAGAATTTTGTTACAACAGAGCCTCGGCTCTGTTGATTTCAGTTGTCTCAAATTCAGAACAGCAGACATTATCTAAATTACAGCCTTGTAGTCTGTCATGTATGCCCCTGTTAACATTCATTAAATTACCAATGCACTTTTATTTGATACCTCTGTGATATCAAGGTGATTGCCATGGAGTTCTACACGAGACGTAAGTGGAGACTAATAGGACTCGATTTGAACAAGACTTTTCAGCGCTGTGCAGCTGTGCTCCAAGGACATGTAGAATCTGCAGTGTTTATAAAAAGGGTGTGCAAGGGCCCAGCTCAAAGCTGCTAAAGAAGGCGGCTGAAAGAGCATGTGGAATTGGTGTTTGGAGTATTCATGTTTGCTCAGTTATAAGTGGGTTGCATTTCTGCATTTCTTCTGCGCCTTTATCGTGGCCATCAGATAAACACTGGGGATAAAAACCACGTTCCTGTCAGGCGTGAACTGAGGGAGCGTTAACAAAAGCTCAGACGTGTTTTATAAGGACAGACGTGCACAGGTCTTTATGGCTTTTCTTTAGGAGTTCTCTCAATTTCACATTAATGTTCAAGTTCATGTCTGCCGTGACGTTTGCCGCGCCAAAATTATTCGGATGCTCGAAATGTTGCATTTCAATAATCGTACATGTCACATGCAAATGAACATGAACTAATAAGTATTTTATTTTTCACTCTTACAATTTCTTTCACTCCATTGTAAAATGTGGCACTTGGTGGATAGTAGAGGGGTTCTTAGTAGAGGGCAAGGCATTTTTCCGCGGTAATAGAATCATATATACATGTTTGGCTATTTTCACACATATTTGATAGACTTGTATGGAACTTCTTGTGTGTGTGTGTGTCTGGGTTTGTGTGTGTGTGTGTGTATGTGTGTGTGTGTGTGTGTGTGTGTGTGTGTGTGTGTGTGTGTTCTGAGCACGCTCTGTGTGAAGGCCCCTCATTAGTGACCCAGCGAGCTGCTCCGTGTGAATACAGAATGCGTGGGCCTCGCTTCTCACTTGCTTACACACTTAATCAAATCACCTGCTTGTTTATACGCTCCGCACCCGTGTGTCAAAAAACCACTCGCACTCCATTCATTTGGACCTCGCTCCGGGAGCCCCTCGTCCCTTACCCAGAAGCCCACTCACCCAGGCTGAGGGGAGGCCGTGAACAGGCTCATGCCGATCGCAGGAAGGCCTCAGCCTGCGCTGCAGATTGCAACTGTTTTCTTTTGTGTTTTAGGAAGCCTCTCGTGTTCTGAAGCGCTGAATAATTCATTTGGAATCAGTTGTCTGGTGAGGAGCATGGTAATCACCCCGGGTGGCAGGGGAGCTGTCTTACATTTTCTGCTGTTAGAGTTGCATTATTGGAGTTTGAGTTCTCTTAGCTGGGTGGTGGAGAGTTTATAGATATTGCATTGTATCTTTAGTTGCTCGATGAAAAAGACTACAAATAGCTGCTTGTCTGTTAGTGTAGATGCTCCCAAGCCTATTTAATGTCTGGAGTATGTCTTAGAGAAATGATTCTGTGAATGTAATGGCTGCACTATGGCTGTGCTGCTGCTAATGCAGCCAGCAGCCCAATATCCTGTCCTCAGAGGCAGCATATTGATTGGAGCAGTAATATTTGTCTCATTCCTCTAAACAGAGGGAGCAAAAATAGAATCAAACCAGAATCGGAAGAATATTCCTATTCTGCAGCTACAGCTGCAGGATCAGCTGGAGCTGAAGGAAGAGAGGCGGCAGGCAGCTCATCACAGGGCTTGTAAAAAACAATCCGTTTTCCTTTTCCTGCAAGAAGTGCCGAGGTCATCAGGAACGTCGGCGTAGCGTAACTGACTCCTGCTCTCCGTCTGGCGG
>JAOXYF010000009.1:6846008-6857546 GCA_028565775.1 Sternarchorhynchus goeldii
GACGGCGCCCCCTGCCTCCCCTCCACAGTACTGCGGCCCGGTCCAAGCCCCCCCCACCCCCCCGTACCTGAGTAGCCCGGCAGTCTTTCACGCGAGATCTCTGGAGAGCGGCTCTATCGTTTGTTTATACTCCTCATCAACTCGTGTGAGCGACAGTCTAGAATGGGAGGGGAAGGGGAGAAGGAGTTGGGCGGGGGGTTGGGGCGGGGTGGAGGGGGGAATAAACAATTTCAGGGCTCAGTAAAAATCAGAGAAAAGAGAATAAGCCCTCTCGTTATTTAGCCTCGCTGCGGAGCTTCCCACTTGCGTAGTCTTTGTTTGCCAGCCTGCTTGGCTACTGCTTTCAGTGTTGAGGATCTGTTACATCTTAGAGGACAAAAGATGATGAGGGGGATGGATTAGGACACACTGGGGTGGCGTGAGGAGGCCTTGAAGAGCATTGAGCTCTTTGTTAACTGGGGGATGGAGTGTGGGGTCGGTGGAGGAGGAGGAGGGGGGAGGGGGGCAGGGGACTGTCCCAGAATTCACAGCTGCTCTCGAGCCAGGAGGCCTTGGGTTTAGTGACTGGTTCCTCACAGGATGGCAGAGATGTAGGAGAGGTTAAGCAAAGATGAAGCAGAAGCAGAAGCTCTTAGCAGACCTGGGGATGATTGCTGCTCCTCGCTCCAAAGCTTTCATTCTACCCTGCTGCAAGGGCTCACATTGTCATCTTTCCATGAAGGGCAGATTTGGCAGGAAAGGCCTGGTGAACAGGGGTGAACTGCTAGAGAGCAGCTTAATTCACTCTTAGTCCTACTGTCGCTTTAGAGGTAATGGTCTGGACACACTCACTGTGCGCTGATGCAGTATGGGAATGGTTCACGTTGGTTCAGAGAGAGTTGTCACTGCCCTCATATCTGTGCATTTTTGTACTGAATTGTTCAGTGTTTGCTTTTTTGAATTTTCTGCCTCTGTGAGAAAACACTGATGTACCACGACAGGAAAAGCCAGAAGGAAACTTTCAATCCAAACTTTGAATGAAATGCTGACACGTCTTTTGCTTTGTCTTTTTTTAGACAACGCGTCAAACTTTATCACGTTACTAAACCCACACATAAAGCATCAGAATAGGAAAATGACCGTTATTCAGTTTCTGTGCGAGGGCTCCTCCATGCTGTGGTCGTTCATAATGTGCACTGATTTGGATGATGTGTTTTCCATTCTACATTGCTCTGTCTTTTCCCTCCAACAGCACTTACAGAATCCGGCCAATTTTCAGACAGCGGCCACAGAGCTGCTCGACTGGTGTGGCGACCCGAGAGCCTTCCAGAGGCCCTTTGAGCAAAGCCTGATGGGATGTCTGACGGTAAGACAGCAGCCATTTCCCTCCCCTCCCTCTATCAAGGGCCAGTGATGGAGGTTAAAGCAGACGACATGCTTCACATCCCTGTCTGCTCTCTCTCTCTCTCTCTCTCTCTCTCTCTCTCTCTCTCTCTCTCTCTCTCTCTCTCTCTCTCTCTCTCTCTCTCTCTGTCTTCTTTTTCTCAGCCTCTGTTTTTCCCTCTGCCCTCTGCTTCATTCAGATACCCTCACAAAAACTCTCTCTCTCTCTCTCTCACACACACACACACACACACTTTGGCCTTTTTCTCACTCTGTCCCTCTCCTTTGCTCTGATAAGACATTGGTACTTAAGCACAGGTCAGGCAACAGTAGTCAGCCCTCCCACCGATTGCTGCTGCTCCTCATCGATTATGGCAGGAGGCCAGTGACCAGCACCTCCAGCCACACCCAGGCCTCCAGAGCAGGCATTTTGCACGCCTGTAAGGCCATCCTTCCCATTGATTTCCAGCAGGGAAGTTTCCTCTCTGTCTGTGATCAATCTCAATTCTTCAGATAATGATTTACTGAACACTGTACTGGAAAATTAATGTCTTATCAACAGCTGCGTTTAGTGATTGAACCAAGTCTTTTTTTTCTGTCCGAGCAGCTGTAGGAAATACCCTCAATGAATCTTCAGCTTATGGTGAGAGATTATGGGACTTAATGGCAAACTGAAGGAGCATTGAGTAAACAACAAAATAATCATTATTCTTTAACTAAGGCCTTAAAGCCCTTAAAGCCCTGATTAAACCCCCTAAGAATTCATCTATATTCTTAACCCTCTGATATGGCCTTTTGCCATTTCATTAATTACAGTACATTTTGGTACTAATGGTTCATTCCGAGAACAAATTCTATTTCCCATCTCTTCTACATCCTTGTCTAAGTAATACAGATTTGCAGTAACAGTGAGGCACTTCCAGAAAAATCCAAATAGAAGAACCACATAAAGGCTGGAATTTCATGCATAGCTGTAGTGACTGCATCAGGTGTCATCAAAGGGTAAGTGAACAATGAAGATGACAGGAGAGATTGCAAGCGAGTGTCAAAACAAGTGTGAACCTGAAGTAGAGGAAGAAGCTCCCTCAGCCTTTGATCTTGTGACAAGACCACCCATAGCACGGAGCTCCAGGAGCTCTCCCAGCGACGCTGCTCCTCCCAGCGACGCCGCTCCTCCCAGCGACGCCGCTCCTCCCAGCGATGCCGCTCCTCACACAGTCAGCCGCATATATATACGTGGCCGCGGGTATATCTGCATACCGACAGCGCTGCCTACTGAACCTGTCTACTGTGTCCGTGCTAAATTAATGGCCGCGCGGTTTATATGTTCACTGTACAGTATGCGTGCAGTCTGTTCCTTCGTCATCTTGTCCTCTGGATTGCTGCATGCCCGGAGAGTGTATTCGACCGTTAGTGGTGACCGTGGCGACCGTGGCCCAACCCCTCCCCTTGCCTCCGCCCCTCCCCCAGCCCTGGCTGGGGCGATGGGGAGATGAAGGTGAGGAGCCGATAAGAATATCGCCTGACAGATGTGAATGTGTCTTACACGAGCTCCCCTCAGGCAGCAGGTAGCGCCCCCCCACCCCCAACCCCCCCCTCTTCCCACCGCAGTTCCCTTTCCCAGCACGTGGGCGTCGCCTCCAGCGTCTCCCCACCGCACTCTCTCCCTCTCAGCACTCTGCCAAATGATAAATGACACATCCAGCCTGTCGGGGACTGCACCAGCGACAGCTAGCTGGGCGCGTGCTGCTTCGCAGGTTCTCTTGTCAGCCCGCGCGTATCTGCGGTAGTGCGGGCCCACTGAGTGCTTGTGTTCCTGTGTCTCTTGCATTCTTAAAGGGAATGTGAGGGGTGTTTTGTCTTCGAGCTCCTCTTCCTCTGCTGACGCTGTTTGTGCCAAGGCTGCCATGCCTCTCTGGATGGCACAACAGTAAACTAGCACGCGCTGGGGTTCGCTGGCGTGACATTTCGCTGTTGAATCATCTAATATTTTTGGCCCATCGGTCTGAGAAAGACGATTATGGGGAAAAGGCTTAAGAGAGGGAACATTTCTGAGTCCCGTTTGAACGTGCGCTAGTCTGGGTGGCTCTCTGCCTGCTTCATACACTTGGCAGCTGCACTTGCAGAAGGGAAATTAAAGTTTGGCAGGAACTCGACATTTCTGCAAGCCCAAAAACCCTGCAAACTGCAGGATAAAAAAATGTCTCTGGGTTTTCATTATAAGAGATGCTATACATCAGATCTCAAAACCTTGTTAAACCATCAGTGAAGAATTGGATTATTAAACTATGAATAAAAAGCCATTTATTTTATTGTCACTTAAAAAAAAAAAATCAACTTGGCTTCCAGCAATGGGGCTACCATGTCTTTCTTTGTCTTTCTTTGAAAAATAAACACTGAAATAAAATATATATATATATATAGCTGGTTCAGCTGAGTAAATGGAGTTAATAAGTAATTTATTCCACAGTGTAACTGATGTAAGAGTGTATGATTTGCCATATGTTATCTGGTCTCTGTGAGAGACAGCATGTTTTATCAGAATACTGCTGATCAATGGCAGGTTGGTTGTCTGTGTATTTCCAGACTTTCCAGGGTAGAAAGCCACTAACTCTGAGTTTAGAAAAGGAAACTGAAACCACAGGAACTCAAGTCATACACTGTAGCAGTCGATGATAAAAGACTGTCTTTTAAAGTTTTACTCCGGGTGGCGTCTGCACTCGGGCCGTTCCTGCTTCTCCCCGACTTCCTCTGGGCGCTTTTGTACATGGATGTGTTGCACATCAAGGCGCTGAACGCGGTGTGATGTTGAAGTTCAGCGCCCCACGCCTGCACTCGGGTCTCAGCAGACCAGAACCTGCGCGGAACCAACACTCCCGCCGAGGAAGCTCTCTCCCTTCTCCTCAAGGGAAGCTCCACCGGTCCTTCGGGTGCCAACGCCAAGACCCGTCTTAACGCTGTATCACGTAAGAAGATGGGGGCTGCTTCCACTCCCAATCCATTATTCATGCAAACAGATAAATATTTCATATGATTGTGTAAAGGAAGATGGCTCCACTACAGGTGGTTTGTAGAGAGATATTTTGTGTACGGGACAGAAGCACAGCGTACAGGACGTGATGCTAACATGCCCCACCCTCTCAGAGGAGTCTGGAGTGGCATTTCAAGAGAGCTTAACTGCACATTTGTCATGTAGAAGGAGAACATACCCAGAGGCGTGAGTTCAGAGCAGCGCTCTCAGGACGGCAGAAGGACAGTGCGTTTATGCTTCTCTGCTGAAGTTCTTACTCGCAGAAGAGATTCCTCTTTTTCCTCTTCTTGTACAACCTTCTTGTTTCGAGAAGCTCACACACACACACACACACACACACAAGCAGACGCCGAGCTGGCTTTAACACTCAGTCCTGGTGTGTGTTCTGCAGGTGGTAAGCCGAGTGGCTGCACAGCAGGGGTTCGACCTGGACCTGGGTTACCGCCTCCTGGCTGTGTGCGCCGCCAACCGGGACAAGTTCACCCCGAAGTCGGCAGGTGAGGCGTCTCTGCTCAGGCTCCCTCCCGCGATCTTCCTCCTCCTCCTCCTCCTCCTCCTCCTCCTCCTCTTCCTCCTCCTCCCCAACCATCCAGCGCAACACAGCAGGTGCGATCTGCTAGGGAGCAGATCCTCCTGCAGTTCCTCTACCTTTCACACGCACAATGGGTGGAGGGGAAAATCCTGGAATCGGCGCCTCATGCAAGCAGTTGGCTTGTCTGTGCATGCTGTAGTGCTTTTTCACTTTGTTTGTTTGTTTCATTTTAACGATCACATCACCACTCACTCATGTTGACGTAGGAGGATGTTGTAAGTCTCGCAGGGCTTCTCCGCTGCCACGTTTATCGATGCGGTTCTCAACATGACTGTGCATGCACACGATGGAATCAAAGACCGAAAGGAAAATGAAATCACACCAGAAATGTCTAAAACCCATTAAGAGTCACAGAGGCTCAGTGCCTATTGGCTGTTAAAGTCAGTTAAAGAGAGCAGAGGCCGTTTCGGAGCAGCTCTGGCTGAGGTCGTGAGCAGCTCTGGCTGAGGTCGTGAGCAGCTCTGGCCCACGAGGATCCTGAAGTGTCCTGGTCTTGTACATTTGTCAAATGAACCGCAAACGGGTGGCAGCACAACACAGATACATAGTGCTCGGGTTGAGGGCTGTTTGTCTGCTGTGTGTGTGTGTGTGTGTGTGTGTGTGTGTGTGCTCACATACCTAGCTGTTGGGAATGAAGATAAACAGATGTTTTAGAGCAGTGCGGATTACCGTGGTTACGTCTGGACATTGGGAGGCTCCCAGAAGAAGCGAATGGCTGGCTGCTTTCCTGTGGATGATAAACCGGGCAGGGCAGAGAGGGCAGGGAGCGTTTGACATTCACTGACGTGGACGGTTCTCCGGTTCCCCTCTAAGCTCTGAGACGCTGTCTGTCCTTCAGTTCTTTGTTGCATGATGTCCTTGTATGTCTCATGATGAGAGTCCCTAAGCAGTGAGAGCATTGCTGTGTGGACATAAAGAAATGGTTTGGAAAGCAGTATGACTGTAGTTTCCCTTCCCTCAGCCTATCACATCTATCTCAGCTCTGTCACAAGGGCGTCTGCCACGCCAGACAGCGAGACGACGATGGCAGAGCAAACACTCATAAACACCCGCTCCATCTGGGCCTAGCGCTCCTCTCCAGCTCTCCTCTCTCACGTTCTTCCTCGCTCGCTGCTTGTCTCTCTCTCTCTCTCTCTCTCTCTCTCTCTCTCTCTCTCTGTCTACATCTTTATCTGTCTCTGTCCTATACACACACACACACACACACTCGTTGCACGTTGGAATAGGGCTCTGGTGAGAAACTGCAGCCCCAGCAGAGAGACTGTGACAGGCAGGATGGCGTCAAAGGGTCGGCCACCCGACACCAGACACTGGAGCTCGGAGAAGCCGCTCGATCGATGCGGCGGTCGGACACGCAGTCGTTCTCTCATCCTGCCGCTACGTGCCGTACCCCTGCTTACCACAGCGGCCCGGCGGGAGCAGCCCGCCTCTGAAAGTCCTCGAAACGTCTCAGCACTTTGCGTTGGACATGGAGGTGTACAGTGTTGCTTCAAATACGCTTCTAATCTCTGCTGTTTGTCATTCACTGGGAAACAATCCCCTAAATAATTGTTTTTTTATTTGCTTGTATTTGTTGTTGTTGTTTTTTAATTCCGAGGTGACGTTTGTCACTGTCACACGTGGCACAGCTCATCACACGTGCCTAAACATCAATGGATCCATTCACGTGGAGAACAGACAAGCTGTTACACATAAGAATGATGCTATCAGTGCAAATCATACAAGCCTACCATTTCCTATCGAAAGCTGATCTTCAAGGGCGTGTGCGTGTGTGTGTGTGTGTGTGTGTGTGTGTGTGTGTGTGTGTGTGTGTGTGTGCGTGTGTGTGTTTTTGGGTGAAGAGTCAGGAACAGGCAGGATGTGTTGCTCACCTCTCCATCAGTAGCCTCCCATATTAATCTGTGATTACAATATCTGTCTGTCTGCAGTGTGTGTGTGTGTGTGTGTGTGTGTGTGTGTGTGTGTGTGTGTGTGTGTGTGTGTATGTATGTGTGTGTGTGTGCGCTTCTGAGCCACACCTCTTGCATGCTACAGGCAGATTTCTTACCTAGGCTGTGGTAGGTACCCCACAGGCAAGCCAATAAGATCATTGTTTAGTCCACCATCCAGCATCTTTTCACACTAGTATTTATGTGCACTGAACACTTCCACTGCAGTTTTTCTCTGCTCCTCTGAATTACACTGCAATACAAACCAATGAGTTGTTTAATTATTTCACCATCTAATTGCATTTATATCTATAAAATGTACATATTTTACCACCGTGGTTGTTTTTATTTGAACATTATGTTGTCAGTGGTAGCAGTCAGCTGTCTTAGATCAGCAGCTTGGAGCACGTCATGCTGACATTTAATAGAAAGCACATTAGGATGGAGAGTGGCAGCTAATGTGTTTGTCTGGCAGCATGTGTCTCTCATTCATACACCCCCATTCAGACGGCCTGCCATTGTTTACACATTTCCATACAAAAAGCATCTTCAGGAGACCCGTTTCTGTCTACACGCTCGAGCAGAGATAGTACTCCATTGTTTTATTTCATTTTATTTTATTTATTTTATTTTATTTTTTTTTTGTGAGGTGTTCCGACGGGCTAATTGCAAGGTGCGCTACCGAACAAGTGTCTTTAAAGTGTCTTTGACTAGTTTTGGCATGAGCCACAGAAGGCACTTCGCAACTGGAAATGAAACAACGCTCGGTTTCCTTATTCAGAGTGTGTGTGTAGTGCTCTGCTCCCTTCACCCACTCACGTTGCCCAGTACTTGTCTTTAGATCCTTACCAGTGTGTTTCAGGTTGGGTTCCAATTTTAACAGATGAAGAAAGGGAAAACGTCCCTTTGCTTGGGCACTTATAAGGGAAGTGTGTGTGAGCAAAACGAGTAAAGCATCCTGGTCTGTTTTGGTGAGTAATGGTGCTACTTTGTCATTCCCGATAGTGCCACCGTACTGCCTCACTGTCAGCTCCATCATACAAGGCACACAGATCAACTGGTGAAGCAGCTTAGGGCTGCTGTGGTGAGGGGCTCTGGGGCTCTAAATGATGTGTCGAGCGCTCGCAGAGACTCCCAGTGGGGAGAAGATGGATCTGGTTCATCCTGTGCTTTCTATATCAGCCTGGTGAGAAATTATGCTTCTCTGAGTGTGCAATACCCTCGGTAATGGAGGAGGAGCTGCCACGTTATCCTGCGATGTGGAAGCCGGTTCCTCGAGCGCAGTCACCCACACCTTTCTGAGCCCTGCTGTGTTTCAGCCACGCTTCCGCTTAAGGAGCTCCTCCCACAGACAGAGGAGTAGCATCTTCCACAGACAGAAGAGTGGCACCTCCCACAGACACATGAGTAGCACCTCCCACAGACAGAGGAGTAGCACCTCCTACAGACAGATGAGTAGCATCTCCCGCAGACAGAGGAGTAGCACCTCCCACAGACAGAGGAGTAACACCTCCCACAGACAGAGCCGGTCGGTCAGGTTACTGCAGTCATGGGCTGTTCAGCTGCGCTTTGCACAAGGGTGAGTGACGGGGGTGACCGGAGCCTGCCGTACCACTGCAGCACCTCCTCCCATGCAAACGTAAAGACTGCTCCTGCCCTGCACAGGAGGTCTGTCAGCGAGCCAATAAATCAGGCTAGCTGGAAGGCAACGGCAGGAGAGCAGCCACTCCGCCGTGTCGGTAGTGACGGATCGCGTCGCCTGGCCGTGCAGTAATTCACATGTCATGTTCGCACGCAGATTACAGAGCAGGACACGAGTGCAAATACACAGGAAACCCAAGCCCAGAGACCTCCCCGCCACACACAAACACACAAGCCGCAAACCACGCACTTCCATTTTACTGCATCAGAAATCCACCGCCTCAGCTGTTCCACCTGAAACTTTGACCTCTAATGATGAGTAATTAGCAAGGCTGCATTTCTGGTGTTAATCAAAGCCCTGTAGTCATTGTGCTGGGGTGGAAGAGGTAGCAGTGTGAAATAATGACCTGGGCTACGTTTGCCTGCGGCCAGGCCACCGTTCTGACACAGTCTCCAGCACTTGTCTAAAAGCTGATGAAATCACTCAGCAAGAGTTCAAATGGAGTACAGTCCCTGTGTTGTAGGCTGTATGTAACTACTGAAACCTTCCCAAAGAGAGAGAGAGGAAAATAAATAAAGGAATTGTGTCTTCGGTTTGGTCACGTGATGAAGTCACCCGGAATTGTTCGCCCGGCATTTACCCTGATCAAAAGGTCTGCGGCAAGCGGGGCGGCGTGGAGAATCGGCCGAACGCTTTGCGTCCGCGCCGAAGCCCGGCGTGTAGGTGCTGTGGTGGTGAGCGCTTGTGACTCATTGCTTTGCAGTAAGAGTGAGAGGAAGCTCGAGTTCCTGTATGAGACCAGCTTTAGCTCCTTCCCCTCCGGAACGAAGCCCTGCAGCCTCTCCGCGTCCTCGCCGCGCGCCGACTTTACTTCTCCCTCCGGAGGTGCGACACCCCAGGGTCTCAGTCGGACCTTGCCGAGCCTGGTCGCGGAGCCCAGGCCTGGCGGCGGCGGTGGGAGATTCTCTGTAAGTCTCTGTGGCTGTTTGAACAAATGAATTGTTCCTAATCTGATGACAGCGATAATCATGGCGATGCTAATTACAGCGCGGTTAGCGGTGGCATGCAAAAGCCACTACTGATCCTCTGCTTTAAATGAACAAAAGTGCTGATGTAGAGTCAACAGCCACTAGCTGTTGTAGAGTAGCTATTTATTAATACATTAATGGAGACAAACTATTGACAGCCTGACAAAGAGCTGGATCTGTTTCTAAAATGTAACACTTTAGATGGAAATAATTAGCAGTGTTGTTGGAGTCTGTTGTCATGATAGGCACTTAGTGTTAAAAACGAACAATTTTCCCATTAGCGTCATCCGGCTCGGCTATGCTGTTCAGACGCTCAGGCCTGGCCTTAATTAGCCTGTACGCTTTAGTGGATTTAGTCACCAGTGTCATGTGCACCCATGGAAGAGCCGACCGATTAGCTTCAGCAATGGGCAGGATTTCCCTTGCTTTGATAACAGTGATCACTCGTTTCTAACATGGCTTTGACCGAATTGATTTGAGCTTGTTGGTCGGGGTATTTTTTCCCCACCCGACTCTCTCATTCTCTCTCTCTCTTTCTCTCTCTCTCTCTCTCTCTCTCTCTCTCTCTACTCTCTATCTGGATACCTTGGCCACGGTCCAAGAACCAGACTGTCTGCCACATTAGGCACCACCACCCCCCCCCCCTTTTGCAAGTTTGAAATGTGATCCGGCTGCATATTTCCCCCTTCCTCCCTTCTGGCAAAGTGGCTGTGGCACACGTTGTGTGTGTGTGTGCGTGTGTGTGTGTGTGTGTGTGTGTGACCGTGCGTGATCACATTCATGTGTGTGTGTGTGTGTGTGTGTGTGTGTGTGTGTGACCACGTTCATGTGTGTGTGTGACCATGTTCGTGTGTGTGTGTATGTGTGTGTGTGTGTGTGTGACCATGTTCATGTGTGTGTGTGTGTGTGTGTGTGACCACGTTCGTGTGTGTGTGTGTGTGTGTGTGTGTGACCACGTTCGTATGTGTGTGTATGTGTGTGACCACGTTCATGTGTGTGCCTGTCTGTCCTTCTTTGTGTGATGGGGGCATTAGGCATAGGTGCGATGGATCACTAGATCACTAGACAGAGACACTGGAGACATCAGTTACATCACCATACATCCAAGGTGAGACAGGTCTTGCTTTCCTTTCCCTCTCTGTCTCTCTCTCTCTATCTGTCTCTCTCTCTCTCTCTGTGTGTTTCTCTCTCTCTGTTTTGCTCTCTTTCTCCTCCCCTTTTTCTCTCTCGCTTCCGTTTAACCCCTTGGAAACCAAAGAGAGCTTCCTGTTCATTTGTGGCAGTTCACTGCAGATGGTTTACAGGCATCCGGTCACTCTTGCAGCCTTGTTTGTGTGTGTGTTTGTGTGTGCTCTGTGTGTGTGTGTGTGTGTGTGTGAGAGCATGTGTGAAGTTTTGAAGGGCTTAACCTGATTCCCCGAGGGCCAGCTGCTCGGAGCACACAGGAGCCGCCGGCAGGTACAGCAGGAGCCCATTAGCACACAGCTCCATCTGTGATTGGCTTTGCCGTGGAAATCCAGAGCACTGCTGAATAATTGATGTGTATCATGCAGTCGCTGGACAGCCAAAGGAGAGAGAAAACAGAGTCATGGTGCCCTGAGAAACAGACAAACAGAGAGAGAGAGGAAGAGAGAGAGGGAGAGAGAGAGGGAGAAGCAGAGAGAGACGTGGTGGAGGGGGTGGAGGGGCGTGTGCGACGCGGAGGGAAGGACAGGGAGAGACCAGAAAGCCTGAAGATTTCTCAGGAGTTGCTCTACAGTCGCTCGAGCCCCATCTCTTCGAGCAGTGAGGAGAATGGGATGAGACGTGTGGAGACGGCGCTCGGCCATTGGTGAGTCCGTTTGTAGCCGAGTGCGTATCTGTAGTGTCTGACGTGAGACACGTCTGCGTGCGTGAAGTTACTCAGCTCACTCACGGTGGGGGTGGGGTGGGTGGGGAGGGGGTGGGGGGGCGTG
>JAOXYF010000009.1:6877734-6898118 GCA_028565775.1 Sternarchorhynchus goeldii
AGGAGAATTGGGGGGGGGGGGGGGCGAGACACATTTGTTTTACCTTTGTGTAATATTTAGCTTACGTGTATTGCTCCATTACCTGTGTACTCTATAAGGTGCTAAAAAAGATCATGAAGAAAATCTTGGGGAATAATTTGGAGAATAGGGACGAGGGGCCTGGAGTGGTTCCAAACGATTGTAACCAAATTCATAGTTTGTACAATTTTGATATCATGATCAGAGAAAAAAGAAAATTGGTACAATCTAAGATGATTGGCACCTAAAGTGACAGTTGTCCTTTTGTTTGTACATTCTGTGTACAATCATTTCATATTCTAAACTATTCAGAAGAAAAAAAACTAATTGTGATTTTTAGTCTTGCAAAACTGTATGTAGTTAGATGCTGTGACATCCTAATATTTATCTAATAAATATGTATTCAGATGAAACACTCTTGAGCTTAGTCCTATTTTGTAACAATCTGCGACCTACAAATAACGAAAGAAACACGCACTGTGTTTTAATAACCAGTAATAATCTCGCTAATTCACCAGACACACGGGACGCAATGCTGCAACACAACCAGCCATGCGATGTCGCTGTTCATTTGACCGCAAAAATAAATAAATAAATAAATAAACACGTCATATTATGGCTCCACCAGGTCTAGTAAGGAGTACTGTCCTGTCGTATATCGCATTGGATACTGTCACATTGATGAGATATTCGCTGTTTATAACCATCTGTGCTACAATGTTACAAATGAAAAATCGTTTGAAATATTGCTCAGTTGCAGTTGCTGCAAGTAGACTTCTATCTGGACCAGTTACGAATCCAGTTGTCTTCTTGGATATTGCTGCTGACGGCGAGTTCATTGGAAGAATCATAATTGAAGTAAGAATCCAGTGTAGGTTAAGTAAGTAAAATAATTGTCTGCACAGTTTATAAATTACTCTTAAAATAATGTGATACAACCTGACCTGTTTAAAACACGAATCCTATATTAAAAGTGACGCGTTAGATTGACGTCACTGACGTGTTGTTAGACTATAGCGAAATATAGGGAAAATGACACTGAGGGCCTTGAAAATGCAGGTTTACTAAACTACAGACCCTGTTTTAATACAGCTGAATGCAGACGTTGTTCCCAAAACGGCAGGTATGTAGTTTTGTAGAATTCGACTAAACGATCAAATAGAATGTCAAATAAAATGTCTGAAGAATGACAGTTTTTTTCTTTATCGCTTAGAGAACTTCAGAGCACTCTGCACGGGCGAGCACGGGTTTGGCTATAAAGGCTCGGTGTTCCATAGGATTGTACCCGAGTTTATGTGTCAGGTACACCGATAACTTTTGTGCTAATGGTAGAACTGAGGAATCGTTGCTTTGGTTTCTCTCAAAATGCAATCAAAATCTAAACAAATGTCCATAATCAACGAAACGTGCACCTATTATTTTACGCTATATCGTACACATTGGCTGTAATGATGCACATGGATATATATGTTTTGAAGTAAATATTTTAATTATAATGAGAATAACTGATCACTTTTATTCAGGGTGGAGATTTCACACATCATAATGGCACTGGCGGAAAGTCTATTTATGGAAAGAAATTCAAAGATGAGAATTTCAAGTTGAAACACACAGGACCAGGTGCTTTAACAAATTTACGACTACTCTGGTGTTACTAACGAATCTTGTCAGCTCAGCTCAGTTCAGTTTGGAATGACATGTTCTCACATTTAACGTCACGCATGCGCACATCAACATGACTGTGTGTATACAGCAAAATTCACCTCCAGGTCATACCCACTAGGGGGCGGCATTGGCTCAAGTAGTAAAAAGCACAGATTTTGTAATCCACAAACGAATGACCTACTTTCATTGCCAGTCAGCACCAATGTATCGTAGTACATTTTTTGGTGCCAGGGGGTTCCTAAACCAACAAACCCTCTAGATAAATTAATATGAACAAATAGTGTCGGGTTGTGTAATACTGGCCTGGATGTAATTATAGTAGAGAACCATGATGTACCCATTCCAGATGTGAGCCCTATTGCAGTGCTGCTGTCTGTTCTAGTGTTTTGGTCTCTCTGCTTTCTTTTACGATCTCATCATTGTTGCTGAATTTTTGATTATGACGTGACCACTAAATCATAACACATTATGTGAACTGTGCAAAATGATATGAGCTAATTCACCTTAGTAGCCTGTAACAGATTGAGGCCTAACAATTATTCCTGTGGGTGTTTACAGGTGTGCTATCAATGGCAAACTCTGGGCCAAACACAAATGGATCTCAGTTTTTCATCTGCACAACAAAAACAGAATGGTATGCAGACAGGGCCGTGTTTACACAGAATCCAGTAAAACTACTTTTGTTTCATAGTGGCAAATGCATGTAATAAGGGAAATTTAAACCCGGATCAGCACGGATGTATTTAAGGCACTTTGTTTATGATACTCTTAAAGCTTTGTTAACTTGTGCTTTACGTTCTGTCCTTCCACAGGCTTGATGACAAACATGTTGTGTTTGGGCACGTTAAAGATGGCATGGAGACTGTCACTGTAATGGAGTCTTATGGTTTGCACGATGGAGGAACACTTAAAAAGATTATCATTACAGACTGTGGGGAACTTAAGGAACATTAACCAATACATTGTATGGAACTGATTGTTCTTTTAAAAGTGTTTAGTTTTCAGCCAAAAAATGAGTAGGGTTTCATTTCAGGGCTAGTGCTGTGTATGAATGTATATTAATAAGTAATTAATAAGTAGTGTCCTTTTTGATTCAAGTAAATGGTACTCACCTATGGGCCTTTTTGTCAATGTAAGTGTGTTTGTGTTTTATGCTTACTATGTAAGCACATTTTGCCCTGCATACCAAGCCCTAATCAAATGTCAAAAACAAATACATCAAAACTTTTTTTTTATACATATTTGGTTTTAAAAATAAGGTACATGCTCATTATAGTGCGTGTATCTCTTGAGATATTTGGAATAAACTGAACTGTATAAGTGGTTGTGACATGGAATTTCTTTCAGGATATTTGCATTTTTTGGTCATGGTTTTCATATTTAATGGCTTAAAGGCTGTTTTCCAGATGAGGGCTACATCCCCAAACATACTGTTGTGGGATCTGTTTTCATACTCATGAACACTGGATACACGGTAGGCTTTCAATATATTCATTCAATAGAATACTGATGATTATCAGTTACGTCTTCATCTCAAGTTCATTTACTTTTCTTCCAAGGTTTTTTAAGTTTCCTGATGCCAAATCTTTTTTTAGACAAGACTTCCTCTCCTCTAGAACAGGATGTGACATAATACCTATGACCATGAAACTTCTCTACCTTAAGTATGGATTAGCATTAGTATGGCAAGTCAATATGCCTTTTACACCAGCTGTCAACAAGTCTATATATTTAAAGCACTAGCATTTTGAAATGGGGGTGGAGAGAGAAGCATCTTATCACAGTAATACCATATGAAAGTAAATTATGAACTTTTGTGGAAAAACAGTCCTCTCTACTAAGTGAAACCATATGCAGACTGAGCTCACAACGTTTGTTTGACTTCTCAGATTACAGAGTTGCTATAGAGACACTCTTCATTGCTGTTCTGTTTAAGTCTGCATTGTTGTAACAAACGTGATATAATTTGGGTCTCCACCCTCTTGTGAAGTTTTAGTGATTTGGAATATGTAGTCCAATTACAGAAACTTGGCTTTGAAAGGAACGGCAGTTTTACTGCCAGCATCTAATGTTCTTGTGTAGCACTCACATGTTTATAATTATTACAAGCAAATTAGGTGAATGGTTAAAAAAGATTCATCTGTTTTTTTACTGTGTGCTATGTCACAAAGACAAAATAAATGTGCATTTGTGACGTGTACTGAAACCTTGAAGAAAAAGATCTTCCCCAGCTTTTTGAGCAATGTATGAATCATCTCTGAACTGCTAGGCTTCTTGAGACTTTACATTTCCACCATCACATCCTAAGACTGTATCTGTGTAATTCATCGTGAGCATGCTATCTCCCAAGTGAAAGCTGTGAGATGGCTGGAGTTTTCTCCTCACAGAAAGGGCCAAATATATGTTAAAAATCTTAAAATACATATAGCTGGCTTCAGCAGAAAAGAAAGAAATACTCCTCTAAAATACAGTATGATGGCCAAAGAAGACAAAAGAGAGAATTTCAGATTTGATGTTTTAATTCAACAAATCCCTAAAAGCACAAAGTATTCAGTTTTCCTAGCTAACAAATAAGGCACATATCGGAATGCCGTTTCATGGACATTGAACAGCAGAGTTGTTCTCTAGGTTTAGTTACTAGTACAGTCTTTTATCAACCTGCTCTGTTGCTCTGTCCAATCCATTGTGATCTCAAACATGTTACAGACATCATAAACAAGAACATAAACATGAGTTTCTAACTTTTCACAAGAGAGATTCATCAGTACATTCAGTAAATATGGATTAATTGGTATACCCTAGTAGTGAAAAAAGGCATTTTGTTGTAACAATCAGTTATTAGTGAGGTGAACTCTATTAAATTTTTTTTCCAAGAAATAACATGAAGTCATATTAAATACATTGCACAGAAGTATACTTCTTAAATCAGTTCAAACACATGCACATGCAAACTCAATGACAGGTCTTTGTCTCACACAAACATTTAAGTATATCTTAATTTCATGATGAAGAAACAATATTTCATAATAATTATTTGCTATTAATTGGTGATATTTGAAAAAAACTCACAGTTTAATAGAGTTTGATCTACAGTGGTGTGAGTCAGTGTCTTCTAAATGTTAGCTTTTGTCGTATTGCTTTCTAGGAACTGCTATTTGACAGATTTGTAGTATTCAGCAGACACACATGGTGATTTTCATAGGCATATTAAAACACCTGTACAGTTATAATGGGTAATACATTTACTGCATATACTGATAATATCTAAAATAACAAAACACAAATAAATGGCTTTAAGGGCATAATAATTATGTACCAACCACTGAATAATATTCTACTTAGATATCAATATTTCCTTCTTAGTGTAATTCCACTGCATTTTATACAAAAAAAAGAAGAAATTGCAGAAAGACCTTCTATAAATATTTCCGTAGGATATAACCTAAGATTATTGTAAAACAACATAAAAACTCCCAGCTCTTTTGTATCTCAGAAATCTGCCCTTTTTCGCATAAACCATTTTAATATTGCATCATAACATTCCAAAATAGCTGACTTGAAAATGATGGTGGTCGAATATATACATAAAAACATAAAATTGTATCTTTGAAAGGGAAAAAAAAATCAAATCTGGTTTCAAATTGCAAAATTTTCCACATCTATACTAGTTTCCAAAATACACATAACTTTCATAGAAAATAAGTTTACATTGAAAGTGAGATATAAAAGTCAAGTATATGTAATTCAAGACAAACACATGCGCAAAAGCACTTGCATGGTAAATGCATGTACACTATACCACCACCTCCAATTGTTTCTGCCTCTCCGGCTGTATGAGCAGAATGTCGCCGTCGTGGGACTTACATACGCTAAAACGCTTCCCAAGAAGAGCAGAGAGAGCTAACAGGTATCCACAGAATCAGCTGTAGCAATCTATTCTTTCAAAAATCGTATAATGGCTGAGCTTTTCGAAAGATGTTGCGTTCGTCATGAATGAAGTTCAGTCTGAAAGGATGCAGGTGAGCACGTACTCACTGTGCACACGCATCAGGGACAAGGAAACTCACTTTCATGGGTGAACTGTCTCTCAGTACCCCGTTCCCTTCCTTTTCATTAAAAAACAAGTTTGTTTATTTCCATGCTTATATGTTAAGGCTACAGGAAATCCCAGCTGATCTTAGCAATGTAGGGAACATCAGAGAATCAGCAGAGATTGTACTGAAGCCACAGGTTTTTACTTCTGGCTCATCACCTATAATGACGATCAGAACTCCCTCCATGCTAAATGAAACTGAAAGCAAAGCTTCAATATAATGACATGTGCACAGAGCAGCTATTACCAACAACAGCCCACAGTAAAACTACAATTTTTGAATAAAGAGCTCTACTAAGAGACAAAATGGCAACCTGTTCATTTTGTGAGATGCTGATCTCACTTATATCTCACTGGTGATTCCTTGGCAACAGACTATAGCATGATTAGATTTACCATCAGACTATAGCATGATTAGATTTACCATCAGGAAATCAAACCTAAAGCACAAGCAGTAATGAAAGGAGGGAAATAATTAGTTGGTTTTGTTTTCAGTGCTAATGGGCTCGTTACATTGCTGCACCATCAATTCACATCTTAAACCAGCATGAGACATGACATTACCTACCAAAACTCCAATGTTTATGATCATCTTAAGCATTTTGGACTAATCCGTTCAGATGTGGTCTGTTTTTGAGAATATCAATTTGTCTCAATAAATCAGAAAAAAAAAAGAATTTTTTAGACATTTTTAGACAACATAAAATATATGAGGTTATGACTTCCAAAGTTTAGTAAACAATTATACACATTCTATATACCAAGAAACATGTTTCACTGTATATGTACATCTAGGCTTACAATTTTGACAAGACAATATTTTTCTTTCAATAACTTCATTCAGCAAATGCTTACAAATGAGTCTAAAAATTACCTCTGTTACACAAAATAAAGCTACATTTAATGTTATAAAATATCAACTGTTCTTTGATCACAACCAAATGTGACCAATTAGTATGCAATGTAATATTCTAAGAACAAACTTTCTGCTGAGGTAAACTATAGAAAATCCTTCAATATCTTTATATGTCAAAAATATATTTTATATCCATCTCCCATGATAAAATCTCTACACTAAACTACACTCTTCAAATATTTCCAAAATTTCCTCTGTCCTATGACCAACCAATCATAACAAAATCCACATCTAGTCTAGTTTTAACTAGCTTTAGATCTTTCAAAAGACTTTTCATCATTACATACTTTGCCCTTTTGTCACGTTTTAACCAAGTGTTACCTCCATTCCTCACAGACAGGCAATTCTTTCCCAAAGATCACAGCTTTGATGGGATTAACTCCATCATGTGTCAATTTTGGAAGAATACAAACTGCAAAGCTTTTACACAGCTGTGATGTGACTATCTAATCTTTCATGGGGAATTCAAAAAGTTTTGTAATGTCACAAAGACACACGCAATCTCCAAATTTTCTATAAATAAGGAAATAAGGCCATATAAATGCAAATGAACTCCTTAGACCAAGTATTTGACAAATTTAGTATTTCTGTTTCAGAGCTGGTGGTGGCTGATTTGTAATACGAAATATATGTAAATACTATTATCTCCACTAATAAATGCTCATGCACAATAGAGACATAGCGCTCAAGCTACTTTAAGATAAGGCCAATGTAGAGTTGCATAGCTTCACATAGGCCAGGAGCATGCTCTTAGCAGGCCTTTAGCTTCATCTCATCACTAGCATAGCGGCCCTCATATTCTCAGTGGAACAGGGATAAGATGAAGCAAAAAGTGTAATTCCAATGCTGTGTCTATCCTGAGGCAATAAAGGTGTTTATTCCAGCTGGCTGTATGGGGTTATGGTGAAGTGAAATCAGAAATATTGTCAATGGCTATTGCTCATTAAAATGACTGTTGCATAAGGTGTTAACACACTGCACTGTTTCCAGTAAACTGACCGGTGTACATTAACTATGGTGTTTTTAGAGTTAGCTTTAGCCAGCCGAATGTTGTAGTGTTCTGGAAAGTTATCTAGCATGCCTTGATATGCATGACAAACATACATGTATCTCAAAAGTAGGAACTTGATATTGCTGCATTTCATACAAGACGATTCTATCCTACAGTAGTTTCTAATGGCAAGAGGTGGGGTTAGGCAATACCTGTGCATACAAACACGGGGGTAAATATCCCAGTTTAGTTGAATCAATTGCACAATGATATAAAAACATTACAAATAAATATGCAAATAAAGCTAGGGATGACTAATACAATATCCCCTGTTAATTCACAGTTAAAATGGTGTGCTGTTGACCCAAAGAACACTGCAAGGCACACTAGCCCTGTCTAGCTGAGCTAATATAATACCTTTACCACTCAGCACAACCACATAGTTCACTTGGCAGGGAAAATGAAGGCGGAGTCTGTAAACACACAGTCAGAGAACACAATGTTGAGGTCACCCATTGTGCCCAGTATGGATAATAATACTGTCAGTGACAAACTTTGAAACAAATACTCAATAATCAATTATACATATAGAACAAATAAATGTTTTATCCTGTTGAAACTCAAGGCCCTATTAGCGTTAGCAATATTTACAAGAATATTTTGGCACTTCTAACTTTTTCGTGGAGCACTTGGTGGGCGTGGCAGAGGGGGAGGAGCAGGGGAAGAGGAAGGCGGGAGTAGGCAGGGACCTGATGGTCCTTATTGCACGCGACGACAGTAGTAGCCTAGGACCTTGCACTTCTCACACAGGTGCTGTGGGTGCTCCTTGCTCTGGTCAGAGACATCCAGGCCGTCGGGTTTCTCCAGAGGACGCTGCAGAGAGGGGAACATGTCATCATTCGTACTCAGGACACGTATGAATTTCAGCCCATTTCAAGACAGCTTCCCTTGAATGGGGAACGTTCTGCGCCTCAGAACATGACAATGGTTGTAACTACCAAGATCTACTGCAATAAGGCCTTGAAGGTTGGTATTATGGAGGGTCAGATGAGTTCAGGGCCTAAACCACAGTCTGGCACCATTGGCAGGGTGTGTCAAACATTTGGTTAGGACTGGTATCAGATAAATACTCTGATCACTAGAAAAGATATTTCAAAACCACTGGAAATGTTTTTAGGAATCCATGTCTCTGGCATGCTTATTCCTACAAAGCTTTAAACCAGCATGACAATTAAGGAGGTGAATAATTTTCTTGGAAATCTTGGCAGATCCTTAAGAATATCTACGAGAGCCAGCAGTTCCTGGCTGTTGATCATAAACATTACCACAATTATTTGTTTTCCCACCCATCGTCACTGCAGGATCTTTTCACAATCCTGTTATTCTTTCCAGTGTCTCAGCTGCACTATATGAATTACGGAAAACTAAGTTAGGACGGGCCATTGGGAGGAAACAATGTAGCATTAGGCTGGAGTGTTTCTCAAGAGCAAAAGGCTTTGCGAATGATAATATTAGGGAACATTAGATAGCACTCTGCATTAAGAATTTGGCTCATGTGCTCAATAATTAGCATTCCTGCTAAACAACAGAGAAGCTCAGTCATGCAGGAAGCTCTGAGGGACACTCTGTGGAAGCTCTGAGGGACACTCTGTGGAAGCTCTGCTTTCTGTCTGCTCATGCGCTACAGACATCAGCCTTGCTCCAAGAGCAGGGTGTTCAGCTGCACCATGATGGAAGACTAACTCAACTCCCCAGTGGTCACTGCCTGCTCGTGTTCTTCGAGTCCCTGGCTCACTAGTGGCTTGATGACTTGATACTATGTCAAAGCACACTACAGAGGCATTTCGCTCAAAAACTAAAAGTGCTGGAGTTGCAACACCTTTCCAGTGTGAAAGCATAATAAAGGCATGTGTGTACACATCTGTTTGTTTTTTGCTTTGTTGGGGTTTTTTTTTGCGTGATTGTTTGGGTTACGGGAACATGTCAGCTACACACATACTGAGGCTCTTTGGTGTACTGTACAGCTCAAATACATATCAAGTGGGTGATGGTGAAAGAGAATGTAGAGAATGTGCCTGAATGAGAGGAGTTAACCATGACATATGCATGGGAAAGAATATCTCCAACCAAATGATGCTTTAACATGATTTTTAAAGTCACAGAGTCAGAGTGAGTGCAGTGCATTTGGTCAAAGTGAGTGCAGTGCATGCTAACCCCCACACACTCTACTTTCCTTTTGATCTAATCCATATTGAGATCTGGATTATATTCATATTCATATTCATAACTAGTTTGGATTCAGGACTTCACCAGTACCTCCACAGCAAAACTGTAGTTAGGTGGCACATCATCTTTTATAGTGATCATGAAATGTGAAATGAATTGTATGCATAAATTAGTCTGACTATTTGTGTTCTTAGTCAGACCGAATCTCTTCAATGTGTATTTCCTGGAAGGGGAAAGGGCGAGTTCCAGCAGTGTTTGGGTTAAGAGGACGTCAGGGCTGGAGTCTGGAGTTTCAAGGGCGGCCCATGGAGCTTCATCCACCAGAAAAATTCCACTAAGAGCTACAGTGTTCACACTGCACAAGCATGTTTGTGGTTGAACATTAGATTCACAAATGTACATGCCAAACTGACACAGCACAAACTGTGAAGTGCACAAGAAAATGAACTGAAAGCTGCACTGTACCTGTTTGTGAGGGTACACGTTAATGTGACACTTTATACATTCCTGCCCCATGTTGGCCCAGGAGTTGCCACTCATCCACTTCCTTTTGCATTTAGGGCACTTGTACTCTCCGAAACACCTCTTCTTCCCTTGGTAGGGTGTCAGTCCTTCACCCTTCGGCCGGGCCTGAAACGACATGGCAGTTACTGTGGTTAAGCGAGTCTGTAACACTGTCTACTGTGGATGTCCTCAGTGGAAGAAGAAAAATAATTAATCCAACTGCATCCTCCCTCAAAGAAATAATATCACCTATACACTTGGCAGATTGTGGTTAGAATAAAATGAGACCTGTTTAAGAAAGCATCATTTTCTTTTTCCGTGAGAAAATGTTTTGCATTGTTTTGTAGCCTGATAGACAGTATTAAACAAAGCCTGTTCATCAGCTCAATTTGACTTCAGCAGCACTGATCTTAGAACCTTAGCATACCAGGACATCCTCTAGTAATGAATAAAATCATTAAAATTCCATGTTCTATAGTGTTCGGAAAAACATGTAAGATACACAATGCCATAGGGGATGACCTGTTTATGATAATAGCCATGGTTTTGATGGTATTGGAAGCATATGTGTTATGTGCAGAAAACAAACAGACTTGGGTGAGGTTTCAGCACAGTGACTTAAGGCTGGTGCCAATATCTAGGCCACAACCACTGCAAAAAAGGAAAACACACCTTTTCCCCAGTGTTGCAAACAAGAGGTTTCTGTCCCCATCCTGATAGATCACTAAATTCCAAAAACACCCCAAACAAACTAAATCAGAAAACTACTTAAGTTGGTTTGACCTTGTCAAGTCATGTTGTTCTTCAAGTAAATACAGTGGATGCTTTTTATAGTAGTGTTTTTGTCATTTTTACCACCCTTGTTATTTTACTAACCAGGCAACTGCTCCAGACGAGAACTGACACCCTTTAGAGGCCCTCCAAACCACCACTTAAATCTGAAGAGTTTTTGATATGTTAACTGCAAATACGACTTTACAGTTTAATGCTGGGTGCTCTCAAAACGCACACATCATTATGCTCCCTTTTCAATCATCTCTCTTTAAAAAAAGAGACTCAGTAAAAGCAAAATAGATGGTGGAGGAGAGTCTGAGAAAGAAACAGACAGCGACCTAATCATTCATGGGCAGAAAATGTTTCCCAGAAAAGGTTTCCCACCATGACCTCCTCTAAACACAGTAGCTCCTCAAACAGGTGAAGAACAGAAGCGCTGCCAGACCCTGGTTATGTGACTGTGACTTGGTGTTAAGACCGAGGTTGGACGCGGGTTCCAGGAGGCAGTGTGGGGGGAGGGGCCTGCAGGGCGGATCCTCTACGCCGGTCCCACATGAGTAATGGGAGGTGAAATCATAAGCATCTGCTCTAGGGAGCACAGAGTCCGCAACGTGCGTCACGGAGGGCCTGCTGCATGCGATAGGCCGTCCTCCCCAACCTTAAACAATATGACTCAAGCACTGTCAACAAGCCATCTTCCTAGTTGACAGCAGCTGGAAACCATGACTTTCTGTGGCTACGCATCCAAACTTCAGTAATGGCCTGAGGCAAGCGTGCCCGAGAGCATGCATACGTCCTGTCCTCACTCTCGTACTGCTGCAGGACTGATGAGGGCGAGGCGCTGTTGGACTGAGTGAATAATAAAAGCCATACCATAACTGAATTCAGCACCACTTATTCACATTTTCCATCGTTCGGCTCGATCAGGCATTAGATGTAACTCCCCTCTTGGTGGAATGATTATAGTAGCAGTACTGATGTCCCTACTGGTGATACCTTTTGAAAACCTGGCCCAATCTTTCTCTCTTTCTCAGTATAAAGTATATACCACTGGGTCATCATTTTGCATTCTCTGCCTTTTTCAAATAAAAATGGATATCTGGAGCAACACATGTGGATTAAGAATTTGACTGATGTGCTCAATAAGTAGAACTCCTGCCAAACATCCACAGAGTTACTGAACTTCCAGTTTGTGCAGCTACGCACGTTTTGTTACGTTGGTGCTTTTTGCTCTGAGGGAGTTGTGACCAGAGATCCTGCGTAAATTCACAACTCTGTCTAATCATCACATTGCTAAGAATCTCAAGCTCTGTGAAAAAGCCTCTATCTGTGCAGAAGTGCACTGTGGTATGCCCTGGGCTCATGCCAGAAGACACCCATGATATTCTGTTCACAGCAGCCTGACCTATTTTGGTTGTGTTTTTAATAGGTTTAGAACTAATTGAGTGTGCAAGAGCCTGGTGTGATCAGCATGGTGAGACACTGGAGCTGTTCAACGTGGAAAATTTTAAATTCAAAACCCTGATTCATGACACGACACAGTGCACCAAAGAATACGGACTCCACACATTCATTGGACATTTAGTTCTAACAAGCAATAAATCATAGTTACATAAAACATAAAAAAACAGTACATGAGCACTTTGATAACAAATAAAAACTCATTCAGAAAATAAATAAGTAGTTTTGACTGTAAGGGACATACATTTTTTTTGGTTTTGTCCAAATTCCTTTCTGAGTTCTCGTATCAAAATGTTATGACCAACCAAAGAAAAACAAACTAGTCTGATTTCCAAGGGCAGCAGCTTGCAAGGAAATGGGTCTTCTCAGAATACACTTCACTAGCTGACAGCAGAATTACAGAGTGATGCCAGAGGCTCGGCGATGTTAGTGTACGTTTACACAGTTCAAGCAGGCACTCTAAAAGCACTGTGACCTCTTCAGCCTGGTGCTCGCAGAGGGCTCCATGGACAAGGAAGCTCACCAAAGTTCTCCAGGACTTCTGGACAAGTTCAAACAGCACATATGAACAGAGAGGCAGTAGGCTGACAACAACGACGGATGTAGAGCCAGTGTTTGCTGAACTGCTTCTAGCCTGTCTGTGTGAGGTCAGCATGAATTTCCATGCCAGCATGTGTTAAAATAACAGAAGTTTGTTTTCGAGAGCCTACTAGCCAAATTCAGGCCTCACCTATTCAGGACACACACTCATGGCACAAACCCGCTTCCATTAGCACATTCACATTGTGCACGCAAGGACATAAAAAGATACTGTAGGCAGTGACTAAGAGTAATCTGATGGACCAAACAGAGACACACTGTATTTAGCTCATGGCGACCGGCACGTTCCAGCTATTCCTGAGAAGAACTGCAGGAGTGAGAGCAAAAAGCACAATGCAGTGGCGCGGCAACGTCCCCGGACGTTAGAGGGCCGCTGAGCGTAAGACGCTGGAAAAGGAAGCGAGCACGAGGTGAATCTGAACGCTGTCTAGCCCTCCCCCGTCCCTCCAGCTGTGTTCCCTGCGGAGGGCAGTGGGGGTGAGGGGGGGCTGGGAGGCCGCAGCAGAGCCAGCCTCCCTGCAGCAGGACAAATACCACAGCACGGCAGTCACCGCTCGCAGCTGGAGAGGGCCCTCCAATCAAGCCCTACAGGACTGAAAAAGGGAGAAGGAAATCAGAAGCAGATGGGTTCCACACTGGTATAATACGAGAAAACACCAACCCCCCGCCAGTGAAACCAGGGATCTGCTTTCAATTAGGCTCTATAGGTTAGCAAACGAGGGCCATAAGAAAGTGCTAACCTGAAACATTTGCTGTATGCACAATTGATTCGATGTATTATCATTGGAAGAGGTCTGCTGGATGACTGATAAATCCCTGGCTCAAATAGCAGAGGAATTCGTGGTATACAGTCAGAGCAAAGAAGCAGCATCATATAGAACGATGACAGAATCCTCCTAAAGAGGAAAAAAATCCACCCATGAACCTGGAACAGGTATATAAACCCAAAACCAAAATATGCCTTTCAACCTTTTTATAATGGTTTCTATAAGATATTTACTATTAATATCTATAAGATATTTACTCTATACAATGATTTCTGTATAGTATATACTGTGTATATACTCTCTTTAGATGGATGCAAGTAAAGATACAAATTGACAAGCTATATCCCCGAAAGTTTGGATGCAAACTGATTCTGACTCCTGAGGCAATTGCAATGACCTACACCACAACTGCTATTACTGTGTTTCACAACAGCACGAGGGCGTATCCAAAAGGCACCTGAGATTTTGCCGGAGGCTAGTTTTTAATTAAACAGCACTTTGAGCTACATCATGACAGAGGCCATTTCTGTAACTGTTACCATTCATACCCATCTGCTGCTGTAACGTTTTTAACTATGGTTATAATACATATTTTCCATTATCAACTGGAATACTTTTTTGAGGAATCATACAATTATTCTAAGTTTAGACACTGCACTGCATTTAGAAGGGCTCGATTCAGAAAACAAGATTACATATGATTTCTTTGCAGAACTCTCTTTAAAATGATGCATGTAAATTCCCTAAAGGACTAACTGTATTCCTGAGACAGAGATCACAATGAGAGTTCTTCATAAACAAGAACATCTTGCTCTACGTTACCTCATTTAAATGTTCCACAGCAATGCAAAACATTCCCGAGACGCGTCTCAAGGTCACAAAGGTCACAGCGATATGCTGTGGCGCTACACGGAACCATCTTTGTGTAGCTATGAAGATCAGGCCCTTAGGACTGCAGAAACAATAAAAGCACTGTGCAACAGAAACACTGAACATTACAAGCACAATATCAAACACTGCAATCATTATAGTGGTTCAGATGAGCTTTTTTACATTTATTTTCTTGCTTATGGAATAGCATGGGATTGTTATGTCCATGATTATTTCTGTGGCATTTTTTTCACCCTTGTTGACCTGTTTATTTAAATAGAGCAGGCGATATTAAATGCAGTGTGGACTTCCCACAACTTGCTTGATGCATGATCAAGGTCATGTGTATGTGCACAGGTACGACCAAACACACCAAACTATGGTTTCTAAAAACAACACCAAATCCTCACAATATAATACTTCCTCATTAATGATTGAGCTGATTTTGTTGCGAAATTCTGTGGTTTAAGGCCATAATGCTGGTGTTTTTCGTTTACCTACAAATGACAACAGTTCAAGCAGTTCAATTCAACATATTTAAATACACAAAACAAAATTTATTTTTGCAACCCCAAAAATAACTATTCACAGCAACATCAGACATTCTGTGTTGTTTACAACTACAACATGCCTCTCACTCTTCAATGTCTGATGTACTTCAGAAAACTTGAGTTCAGTGAAGTATTTATTGAAAGGATAACTGTGCTATTTAAGTACATTCTTGATGGTAATGGTAGAAAACCACTTCTCTGGCCTTGTCTGAGGACTTTGTTTTTGTTAGGAAATGCATGTCATCTTTTGAGGCACAGGATGGAGAAAAGCCCCCACAAATCAGTACTTTTTTAGGCTTTCAATTGCACAATAGATGTGGCGAGTGTGGAGTCAACAGAAAGCAGAGCACATATAATCTTTGACTAATCACAAAAAACCACTCTTGCTAACTCTACACAATAGCTCCAATAACATGGGTTAAACATTCACATGAAAATATTTATGCTTGCTGATTAAAACAGATCTCTAGTGGACAATAATCACTCCAATTAGTTTTATTCAGATCCATTCTTATTCTGGAATAAATCTCATAAGCTCTACTAAAAGCTCTACTTATACCATTTTGGATATTAATAATTTTAATAATATATCTTAACATTAAAAAAAAAAAAAAAAAAAAAAAAAAAAAAATCGGAACGTCCACAGCATTGTTTTGTCAGTAATTAAGCTGCTATTCACTGAAGTCTAAGATCCACATGTGCCTTGTACATGTAAACAGAGTGGGAGTACCAGTGTGTGCTCAACAACACTGCGCTATTAGCATCACAATGTGAGGGTTGGATCAAGAGGTGCTCTGTCTGCCCTGGCTGGGCAGAGTCAGCCAAGGCCAAGGCGCAGGCCGCAGATGGCCTTTCCTGGACTCTCACACACAAGAATGATAGTGTCACCCCCCCCTCAGCTGTGTCTGTGCGCGATTTCCGGAGCGCCCGGCGAAAGGCCCAATCTGTGCAAGCATTCCAGTCAGGTGCGCGTTGGTGTTATTTATTAATTCCCACCAGGGGCGGTTAAATGAAGCCAGTGTTTCCTTAGGTCTCCCCGGTTCCTTTTCTTGTGGGTGCAGCTGTCTCTTTTAATGCCTGCGAGGGGGAGACTGCATCGCAGAGACTGACAAGGAGGAACAGGTGTGCAGTTAAATGATAAATCTGCACGCTTACAATGCCTCTGTGTTAGCAAAATCAGCCCTCCTGAAAGTGGGAGCTCGGGCTTGCCGAGTAGACTCACAAATAATCAAGTGCAGCCCCTAGGGACAAGTGAGAATGGCATTGCCAGAGTTTTAGCAGCTGATCCAGGGCCAGCCGTGCTATTAGGAGAGCAGCTTGGATCAGCAGGCTCCAAAAGGGCAGAGGAACGCGAGCTGGAGATCTTACCTGACATTCAATGAATTGAACGAATCATTTACAACCTCTGTAAATGTCCTAAACATCTGAAGGAAAACTACAATGCCATGCTTGCCCTAGCTGTAGTGGGGAACACTGAACAGTAGGCTTCCTTCAAACCCTGCTGTAAAGGTATTACCGGTGGACACAGATATTTTTATTTACAAGAAGACGTGTGATTAATATAGACATTGCAAGTACTAGGTATCTTCTTCAGAGTGCAATCCGCATATTGTGCAAATTTGTAAAAATAAATAAATAAATAAATAAATAATAATAATAGTAAAAATGTCTGGGGTTGCTCTGTGAAATATGATTATGACAAGCTAAACAGTGTGAAATAAAACTGTGGAGTAAAAAGATGTTTTACATAAAACACTCAAAAATGACAGTAACTAGTAAAGAGCATTAAATTACATAATTTCAACCACTGTCTAGCAGAGCCAGCATTGTGTCACTGATGATAACATTGTTTTCATTGGTATTTAGAACCCTGAAAGTATTGTGCTACTGTTATTTGCAAGCTAGTTAAACACGCAATCTTCAGGTATAAAAAGTAACTGCCCTCTTTGGTCAGCTTAAGCCAATCATAGGGATAATTACTTCACTGAGGAATATTACAGGCAAATGTCAAGCTGTACATCTGTGAGTTGACTGTGTCAGACAGCTAAACAGGTAAAAGCAAATTCAAACCACACTGATTTAAGAAGAAGAATTTAAACATTTTCAAATAGTCTTGTAAAAGGCCAAAACTGAAACCCCACTGAGATGTGAAAACCCACAAATGTCATAGTCCTGCGATGAGAAATGGGCTAAAATTCCTCTTCAGCAGGGAGGGACTGATCAATAATTACAGGAAACATCTGCTTTTGGTCAGTACTGTTAAACCAGTGCGGCAACCAGTTATCTTGTAAATCCTTTTTTTCCCTCCTGGTAACTGAGTATAACATTAAATTAAACAACAACTCAATTAACTGCATTGTGTTATGCACTCATTTTTCCTGACAGTTATGTAAGACAGAAAAAAAGATACAAAAATGCAAAAACTCAATTAGGGGAAATACTTCCACACTGCTGTCTATGAACAATAATGTTTCTGATTCCTAACATTTCACATGCTGAGATTTTCTCATTCCAAGTGGTTACTTGTAATGAAATGCAGCTCGGGTTTTGGGCCCTGCGCTCTCTTCTAGGTTACGGCAAAGCTGCACCATGTCTTCCGAGTATTCCAGAGAGCTCTGGACTGCTTCCTGGTGGCTGCCGCTGGCCCCGGGAGTTTGGCTGCTCCCTCTGCCAGCATCTGGAAACCATCAGTATAAACAATGGAGGCTTCGGAGTCTGAGCCCCACAGTCGACTCCCGTGAGACTCCACTCCACACAGAACACCAAACCCACCAGATACAACACGCTCAATTACCCCATAGAGAAGAGCAAGACGAGAGGGAGAAAAACACAACTCAACTTTCCCCTAATCTGTGTTTAGCTTGGCCAGGATATAGAGGAGATAGATTTACAGATATACTTAAATACAAAGATCAAATTTGGCCTCTCTTAAGAGTCCAGTCTCCTATCTTGTGTTTACTTTGACAATTAGATGTAGGAGTCTTGATTAGGGATCTTATTACTCAACTGAAGTTCAATTTGTAATTCAAAGTGATGCCAGTATATGAAGTAACATTCTAAAACATCACACAAATATACTAGAAAGTACTTTTGGTTTCTGTTCCATCTGTTCCATTTAATAGAAACAGCAATTTATCATTCTAAATCAGTCCTGATTACTGAATTTCCATGCCTTCTCTCAGTAGTAAAAATCATAACTTCTGAAGTGACGAGCTTGAATGCGTAGAATCCTGGAAGAGTCTGCTTATTTGCCTTACCATGTCAAAGACTGTAGCCTGTGGGAGTTGACATTTCATGGATTCCAGACTAATATAGCAGTCATAAACGAATGCACAGTAACGGGTACAGGAAAAGAGGGCCCACAGGCCAGGCACTCGCCAGGTTAGCCGCTAAACCTATCTGAATGAGAAGCTCTCTTCATGCTAAAGGGAGCCATAGATTATTCACCTGTTTATTTATGCCGACTTATTTATACACTCTGTAAGTCAAGTATCGTTGGCCTCCTCTCAAGAATGCGAGATGTCCAAATTTTGCCTGACTGACAAATATATACGGTAGGTTCTCTTTGGGAAGCTGCTGTTGGACAAAGGCTATGCACAAGTGCTTATTTTGTCCTTGACCAGCTGCTGTCTCTGGAGCGTCACTGCTGAGATAAGCGTTCTTATCTTGTACAGTGTTGGCTAAATATAATCTTTAGCATTACACAATCACTGCTTTAAGATTCCGTACTCCATCCAAAAGAAGCACGGCGCAGTAAGTTGTCTTTCTACGGCATGTTCCTAACAATAAACTATAAGTGGATCGATGTGGACTACACTGATTTTGACGAAGGGACACGATGCAACAGTCCTGCGTTACGTGTCTTGAGTCAGGTTAGTGTTCAAGACACAAGTACACCCAAGACACACCATAAAGGTTTTTAACCCACAAAGTAGACAGCTAGAGGTGAAAGAACTTTGACTCTAAATATGACACGTTGGTCATCCAGGACACCTGACACAGAGACTCCATCATCAACAGTGGATATCAAGGGTGTACTTATGAAATGTAAAACGAATGGGAATATTGAACCTGTAATCCAGTACTGCTCTTGTTCTTTACATACAATACTTTTGGGCATGCTGAACAGTGACCTCAATATTAATGCACGCAATAGAGACTAAATAACACAGCATACAATAAATCAGTTCTTGGAAACTAGCAGTTTTCTGATTTATAGGCAATAAAATTACATTCAGTCGCAGTAACAAATGGAGAAGTGATTACAATACCACAGAATTTACTCAGTCCCCCATGAGCCCAGTTTTTGCAGGGAAAAACTAAAACTGAGAAGGGGATTAACAAGGACTCTAGTCCAAGTTATACAGTATATATTATGTTAAGTGGACATACCACATCTATTAGAATGAAAGGTAAACATGCACAATCCAAAAGGTCACAGGAAATCTGCAAATCGACCTCAAAAATTAATTTTATCTCAATCCCAAAATCTGACTCTTATGTGCTATGACATTCATTTGCTATGTTAAGCCAAAGTGTGTAACAATTATAAAGAAAAACATTAAAATGAAGAAACACCATGTCTTGCAGCAACGGGACCAGCCTAGGGCTAAGAGCGTAACCTTAAAGCCAGTTCCACAAACTAGTGCTACATTCACTATGTGCCACTCACGTAAGTAAGCATTTATCATTTGACTCCTGCTTCTATGGTGACAAGCAAATAGCTGGCAAACCACTGATATTTTTCAAGAGGCCTTACCAAATATAAATGTCATCTGTGGGCCTGTAAACACTTGCTAAAACATGGGCACTAACAGAACTGCTATCTGGTATCACTGAAATGTTAGCTCAGATGTAACACACTCATGTCTCTGTGCCTGTCCAGTATTTCACAAGAGTAAAGTGAACCCCCAGAGCTTTTAATTCCATGTAGGCACATTTGGCAATC
>JAOXYF010000009.1:6898218-6923912 GCA_028565775.1 Sternarchorhynchus goeldii
CACTGATCAGATCCTCAATCCACTGATCAGATCCTCAATCCACTGATCAGATCCTCAATCCACTGATCAGATCCTCAATCCACTGATCAGATCCTCATAGACATACTGAAGTCAGAAAGCTTCCCATGACACCACATTCTAGCTCTGTAGGTTGTTCCTGTGTGGTTATATTCTTATGGCTCTTTATTTTAGCCCAGTAAGTAGCTATACTAAAGCTACATACAAAGTACCTTATGAGCAATTAGCTTCTCAGTATCTGATGATAAAAACAGATATGAATGATCAGAAAGATCAGTTTTGAATTAACTTTTCACTGGAAAATCATCTGAAATTTGAAATACATAAACTGTAAGTAAAACTACAGGATGGAATAAGTTATATAGAGACACAAATCTACTTTCTATCATTTGTATATTTTTTTCCGGTGCTTCTAGTGTCCAAACTGATTTGTCACTGGCAGAAGTGTTTTCCACTGCAAACATAGTAAAAGTAAAAACATTATTACTTTTGTATGCTGTTGCTCATGATAAACTAGTTTCTAGTAGTCACACCAGTAATCACACCAGTAGTCACACCAGTAATCATACCAGCAGTCACACCAGTAATCACACCAGCAGTCACACCAGTTTCAAGTATACACTGTGTCCATTTGATGCTTGTACTGTAAAATATTTTCCAAGTTAAAGTTTTTTTTCTTTTTCTTACCTACAGTGAAATATTTCTCGTCTTGCTGAAAATGAACACTAACAGCCCGAGACGTGGCTGATCACAACGACAGTTTCAAGGAAGGTCAGTATTTCTGCCACTCCTACTGTCTGCTGGACCCAGGGCAGTATGTGAACACATCTAATGGACCTCTATTTCCACAACCACAGGAGGAATTGATCTTTGGCTGGTTATCTACATGTGTTTTATTTGACATTTCTTAGAGATGTCAAGTCCAAACAGTCATGCTTTTTCTGAACCCTCAGAGGAGAGGAATGTTAGAGTGAAGTAAACACTATTCATGGTGGACCTTAGAGGAGTACACAGTCACTGCTGTTTAGTCTCTTCTCAAACACTTTTGCAGCTTATTCTATCTCAGCTCTTCCTGGTTTTTACCGGAAAAACATTCACCCACGTAACACGTGACTGGTTGCTCTGAGCTCACAAACTGATCCAGTGTAAGGAATTTTAAGTGAACTTCCTTACTGCAGAGTCATGTCAGTCAAAGCTGGAAACAAATAAAAGCTGACAAGAGTTTAGGAGATGAAAAGGTCATGTGAATTTTCCTTGAGCTCAAACCCTGGGCTGTTAACACGGCCTCAGCTCTTTGTTTAATGACACTTTCCTTCATCTAACAGACGGGCTTAATGGGAGAAAAAAGAGAACATGCTCTGATATTCTACCAATAACAAACAAAATGTAATGCACAACACAACGTGTGTAATGAAAGTAAGTACAGTAAGTTTTCTTACTGTATTGCTGTCAATATTCCTAGTCCAACTGCCAGCAACTAATGAAACAAAACAGATTATGTTGAAGTTACAAATAAAGGTTCTGAGAAACTTGGACTAAACACCAACCCTTGTCTGTGTAGCTAGATGGCACAGAATATTTAATTCAAGACAATAATGGCAATGAACAAACACCAAAAGCAAACTAATGATCGTTTTCATTTTATAACATTATTATTACTACTATGTTATTAATATATTTAAATTGGAGCTAAAGGGTTCAGATTGCTTGCGCACAGTGTGGGTGGGAGGTGTATTTATGAATGGGTACATTGTGTTCTTCAGTTTCTAAGATGTTGGCTTTCCGTTAGCTTGGTGTATAGACAAATGTTTTCGGTGCATCAGGTTTCGCTGGAAAAATGTTGGAAAAATGTCGCATCAGCTCTAGCTGGCACGGCCGAACGTCTTTGAGCAGATGCGGCCGAGCAGGAGTTTTCAGTAGACATAACTGATCGGATTCTCCAAGCCCCTCTCACACCTCCAACACTTGCAGGAAAGCACATGTGCTCCTTCATAAGCGCATTACATGGGAAGTGAACTGTTTTGCATGGCAACAGCAGTACAGCGACAGACGCCACGCCAACCGCGCGTGTTGTGACAGCCCAGGAAGCAGGTCCTTCTGCCGTGAACCTGACACTTGCGTTATCGGCACAGCTTTGCTGATAGTGCTATGCACCAGCTTCATGGCTGCCAAGCCATTTTCCTTCATTTCGTAAGCTCGACGTGTAAATCAGGCCGGCTGCTAGCGCGGCATTCGCTCTTACAAGACTGAGCTTAGCTTCACATTCATCATCCCCAAGTTCACAATCCCGGATCAGGCCCTACTCAGTCTAACGTCTCGTACAGCTGCAAAACGGCATTAGGTTACCCGGGCGATGAATGACATGAGCAGGTTGACTGCCTTGTGAGGAAAAAAAAGGAAAAGAAAGAAAAAAAACTTTCCATTTGATCTCAGAGAACACACTCTGTAACGAAATGATTCACACATTTATTACAGCGGTTCCTGTTATTTTTCCTTAAGTGTTGTTCAGACAGTATAATAAGCTGTGTTTTACATTGTGGTAACTTACTATTTGAGGTTCTAATAAATGTGAACGTTTTACATCAGCCAAGTTGTTCTTTTCAAAGTTTCAACTATGACCGTTTCTTTTGCAGGGCATGTGTTTATTGTGAGATTGCTCTTACATTGCAATGTCAGGACATGTGTTTTCACTGCACATTTAACATGCAGTTTTACATGTGTGTGCCCTGTTTTCCATACTGGTTATGACTGTGTAAACATATGTTAACCGTTTGTCAACATTATCTTTGATAGTAATGCGTGATGTATTGTGTAGTAAATGGCCATGAAGATGCACATCTCCCTGCAGTGGGATGGGATTGAGCAGCAGGGCTAAATGGTGACTATCATTTCCAGAGGAAAAGGCCTTCTGTTATATCTCCAGCCTTACAGATAAGCCCTACTTGTTTACATTTCAGACTTACTGTCCTCAGATAGCCCTGCCAGTGCATCTCTGTCTCCTTTGTATAGTCTTGATTTCTCTCTGTAGTACCACACGCACACAGACAGACAGACACACGCACACACACAGACAGACGTAACACAGAGAGACACATATAGACACACACAGACAGACAGACTGACGCACGCACACACACACACGTGCACACGCGCATACACGCGCACACGCACACGCGCGCTCACATGTGCACACACACACATACACACACATCTTTGGACAAGCATGGGACTGGGAACCTGAGTAACTGGAGGTCTGTAAGATTAAGTTAGAATAGAGGGAAGATCTCAGACTGTAAAAACATTCCCATAGTACCCCTCCCCCACATTCTCCTCAACTCTCTCACCCCCAGCCCAACCCCCAGCACCTCCCTGAGCCCTGCCTAACAGGACTCCACAGGACTTAACGCAGCTTTTAACTCCACTACAAGGGCTTCTCTATATGAATCTCATGCACTGAACTCTCTCAGGCCATATCTGTGTTTTGATAAACTCTGTGGCATGTCTCTTTGAAATGGAAACATTTTCAACCATTTTAATTTGTCCTTTATGTAGGTAGTCATAACAGAAATACTCATGGTTTCCAAACACTCTCAACAAGCTCCTTCACAACCAACATAAGTTCCTCTTCCTCTTTAATGCTTGCTGATGAAGGCCATCTCTGCTATCCTGTAAAGAGACTGTGATAGTAGTGTCATTAAAAAACTGATCTTCACAGTGCCACAGTCAGCATCCCACAGGGGTTCGATACAGGCTGACTTCCTGACCCCTACTTCTGGGGAATCCTAAAGGCAAACAATGGCATCCTTAATTAACACTGGCCATTCCCAGCAGCACTGGGCTCTTCCCAACAGGCCCGATTGAGGCCTGCACACAAAGCCTGCTGTGTTGTCCCTCCGACACCCCTCACTGAGCCTGTGCCGATCTTCTCAGCAGCACCATCGCCACTGCTCAAGCCACAGTAATGTTGCCTTTCAGAAGACACTGGGAATGGTCTAGCCTTTCTCATCTGTAGGTCAAATATGAGTGATGGCCACTTATCGTGTGAATGTTTTCTTTCTTTTACTGCAAAGTACAGTAGAGAACAGACTGCAGAGAAGCAGTAATCTGCCTGTGATTTGGGGTGAGGTCATATGATATCATAGTAATACTGATCGGACAGGTTTTCTTGTTTGACATCATATCTTTTAAGGTTTGTAGGTGACACAGTCCTTCTAATATCTGAAGCTGAAATCCAGAGACATCACAGGACAGACAATAATACTCACAAAAAACTTCCAGTATAATTTCCAGTAAAAATATAATTATAATTTTAAAATAAACCTAAATTTGTTGTACCCTGAATGAGATTAATATGAAAGACCTAATAAAATTTCTTATGTAAGTTTTCATCAACAGAATATGTAATGTTGTCTGTGGGCTTTTATTAACTTCTGGGCCCATAAGGCATGTCTGAGCTAAGCCCCCTGATTAGAAAATTATTGAAGTCTATACCTTCTATAAAAATAAAAGTTAATGAAAAGATATTTACAATAGCTTTAATAAATGATTGCACTAAAATCACAGAAGGAATTGTGACCTCAGAAAACAAACTCTCTGGCCTTCTATCCAAGGCAAATAGATCCTCTGCAGCGCGACAAGAGTTGTCCTGTTAATCCTGACGTAGGTATTTTTAAAAGCCATTTTGCAACTCAGAAAGCCATTCTGACACAACTTCTTTAAGCCCTCCTAAATCAAAATCTCACTCTCTTTGAAACCAACTGCATTCTTACAAACAGGGGAAAAGAGGGAAAATGCCTCAGAACCTCAGAGGAATGCAGCATCCAGTTTTAGGTTGTTTGCCATAACTCTGCATGTGCCAGCAATGTAAAGCTTATTGTGCTCATCCTGTTGGTATCACAATGTTACATAAAAGATACATGCCAAAGACAAAGGAAAGTGCTGTGACTGCTGGATCAGCAAAGCCAGAGGAAGAATTGTATTCCTGTACAGAACAGCTGGCAGGAAGCCCTCATTTCATTTTCTTTTAACTTTGATTTCCTTTTAAAAGAAGCGTTTACTGTTTGCTCTCTTGGACACATGCTTGACTTCATGCTCTAGCCAAGTCTTGCACATTTCTATTTGTTTCTCTCTTGTTTGGAATTAAACTACCCAATTATGCAAAAACTGAACTATTTATTCTGTTGCGTCCTGTAGTTAATAAAAAAACTTTGCTGTAAACTACCTAATCTTATTCTAAATGTTTAAAAACAGAAAATGGATTTTTAATATTAAACAAAGGGCCTAAGTGCAATGAGGTTTTTGCTGTTAGCCCAAAGTTAATGATTTTTGAATGTTTGTATTTTGTAGAACCAGAGCAGTTTATAGGGGAGACAGACAGGCTGTGAAGAATATATAGCAGCTGGTCTAGCATCTAAGAGATGCAAACAGATGATTTACTGTGTCACATGACACACAAATTCACAGGGCGTTTAGTGCAATAGTAGTTATGTGGCTGTCAAACAAAACAAAGCATGTACATTTTTATTTGCATACTAAATAACTACAGCTATTGTTCATGTTGATCAAGAGGGTGAATTAATCATAAACTTGGATTGGCAGTAACCAGACAGCAGTTAGAATTCAGTGAGAATACAGTATGAATGTAGCATTTTCAATCAGAGTGAGTAATCTGAGGTGCTCATGAGTGAATGGGCTTTGCCCGGTCTATGGGGGTTAATTGTTTTCCAACTGTGGCAAAGAGTCATCTATGATGTAACAATGCTGTAAAACCAAATTGGAACTAAATTACATGGATATATGTATATTTGAGGATTCAGTCCCAGCATCAGAGTACAACAGGGACTTGACTATTACAACTGTGTTTACGCAATTATCTCAGCAAGAGTCTAGAGAGAAGGTGACTGTCTCCTCAAAGATCTGTGATTGCCTCTTACATCAGAGCGTTTTGCTTTCACAGATGGGTTTAGTCGTAATAGAAGTTTCTTTCAAACAAAGACTTTCTTCTCAAAGAAAATTACACAGCCGCGGGGCTGATATTTGCCTTTTCAAAATATTACATAACATACATTCTTGCCAATAACAACAACAAACCATTAGGACTTTATCACCTTGACCAAGACCAGGCATATGGTCAGGACAAAACACGAGGAGGTTTAGAGGCTGTTTGTTTCACTCTTAATGAGCTTTGTCACATCACAGTGATAAAAAAATCAGCCTCACTGATGCTCCCTGAAAAGAGTGAGGGCTCCAACCTCTGCCATTTGGTGCAAACGTTCAAGAGCGCCAGATCTGCCACATTTGATCAGCAGACCTGTGAGAACAACTGCACTGAGAGCACGTGAGCCAGTGCAGCATAAGGAAAACATTTGGGATAGGGCACTGTAAAAAAGGACTCACTTAAGTCTTCAAGACAGCAACATTCTTTGAGCTATTTGAGCTGCCTTGGCATTTTGTTGGGTACCATCAAGATAAGCAAGTAAACTAATCCAGAGTATCTTAAATAAATCAAGGGAGCATTTCTTAGCATGCAAAGAATGTTTTTAGACCGATCACAGTAGTACATAAAGGTGTTATGAGGACACAGACAGACAAAAAAAGTTCATTGTTACCAAAACCAATTCATCATCAACAAAAACAAAAGATAAGTTCCTATGCTGTATACATTACCACTAGAACAGTCCAAATAGCAGTAAAGTGGTCTTACGACTACTAAAAACAAGATATTTCTCTGATATTTCAAAAGATTCTTAGCCATCAAACATCTTGGAATGACCCCATTCCATTCCACTGCTATAACCAAAAAACGTCTTACTGAAACACCTACTCAAATGCAGCAAATTGCAACTGAAGAATTCAAGAGGGAATGAAGTTGGAAACACGGCTATATATACACATTCCATTGCCATGATTACAATTTGAACAAAAGATGCATTATCTCAAAGGAATAAAGGGACCTCTGTATAAAATCAATGTGATTCATGTGTTTTCGATCAACATAAAAGAATCATCATACTGCCCTTTAAGGTTACCAGGCTTTCAGATTTTGTTGAATCCATCTGTTTCAACTTGCTTCAAAAATCATTTCCTTTATTGCTGACTACTGATCATGTTACAGACCTTTCTGGGATGATTTAAGTGGTAAGAGCTTGTAGAAAACAAGCTGGTCCGAATGTGCATGGCATATCAATAGCACAGTACATCAGTGGTGGGAAATGCAAGAGCAGGGTCTGATTATAACTGGGACCCTGTTTTGGGCATCCTTCAATCACTACATGGTATTCTATTCCTAAAAAGAGCCACACTCATATTGATGTGTATAGAAATAAGAAAGCTTGCCATGAATGACTAGCAGTGTCGCTACGAGTGTGTGACACAAAAAAGGGCATTGGCATGAGGGATACACTGGTATGAGGGATACATTGGTATGAGGGATACATTGCAGGGTTCATGACTCACAGACTGAGCTCACTGTCCTGCAACCTACATTCCAGCACACTCATTTTCCATGAGGAAATCCCACCACAAGCCATAATGCACCCAAGCACATATCCAATTTCTAAGCAAAGCTTCACTAGTAGATAACCAGGTTGGGGGAACAGGCCAGGGCCCAAAGTTTGGCAGCGACGGTGTTGGTAAGCAGCTTTAGGTCAAAAGAGACCTGTTTACATTCTAACTCTGGCTGGCTCTAAGCAAAGCGGAACTGAGCAACTGCTGCCAACCCAGTGGCTTTTATTCCTCTAACTAGCATTGCCTGGGAACCTGCCTACCATGGCAAACATCATTTCCACTCAGTGACACGTGAGTCAGTGACCGTGGCTTGTGGCCGGCCGCCTGCTCCATACTCAGTGGTGTGACGCGGCAGGCCTCCATGTTTCCTGCCCCTTCTCGCCCTCTGCTTCTACCCAGCTCTGGTCCGCACCGCCTCCCCCTCCTGGAGGGAAGGCAGGGTTTTAAAAACTCAGCCCCGGCACAGCTCGTGTGCGGCAACGGTGAGGGGTGTGCGTCAGCGAAACGCAGAATGTGCCTCTCACAGCTGGCTGTGGATCACAGGCTGCACTGTACCCTCTGAAGTCACATCCCCCCGTTTGTGTTGGCAGAAGGCTCTCGTCCTCTGGACATGACTAACCCGTAGTAGGGACCATCTTATCTGGGAATTTTATTTCCTCTCAGAGCCTGGGAGGAAACACTGAGATTTGCCCAGATGTAGTGTTGTGCAACAGTCATTTCTGGGAACATCCATGAACTCATTTGTATTATGTCTTTGACAGACTCAGAAGAGTGAGTAAGTGTTTGTGTGGCTATAATAAATGCTAAGTAAATCATAGAGAGTTAAAACACCAGGGGAAGCTGCATGGCTAAAGCTTTTGAAATGAGTAGGTGTGGCTAGTGTCTGGGGACTGGGGTTTCTTGTGTTTCCATTGGCATTAAAATGAGTGCCTGAAATTTAAAACAGGACAGATCTGACTGTGATATACACTACAGTTCAGCTACAGAGCTTCTACCTACACACTCACACACACATTAGAATGTAAGAACTGCATGAATGTCAGGAGAGTTAAAAACACAAGCGCACTTTTAGTAACTCGAAAAACATTTAGTACAACAAAAGAGCACTACACGTTTTTGCAGGTACGAAATCACATTTTCACTTAAATAAAACAAATAAAACAAACTGAATAAAAGCAGAACATTGTTGTGGTTGTGGTGATTGGTATTAATCTCTGTAAATATAATCTAATCGCATCAAAAACAGTTATATCTATTGAACATCTTACTCTGGATTCAATGGCATTTGAATATTAACAACTTTTCTAACAATAGCTTTTAGGGACTACAAACATTGTTACCAATTGCAAGTCTATTTCAGCACACAATAGTGAAAATGTCAGTGACACAGAGCCATGCACAAATAGCTAGAGGTATTTTATCACGAGACAGGTCTTTTAGCAGCCTGTAGGGAACCCTCATCATTTTTCATAAAGGGAGGCCTGTCATTTTAATTCCACATCTGGTGTGCATTTCCATCCCATGCAGTTCTGACTCAGGTCTGGATCTTAGCAAGTACCTCACCCTCTCTTTGTGTCCAAAGACCATAAAATGCTAACAGCTTGAAAGTAAAGATGACATTGTCTGCTTTTTAAAACTTGCAAAAGATGGTGCTTACATTACACTACAACTTTGCACTAATTGGTGTTGGAACAGGCATACCAGAGTGACGTATTTTAAAAATGAAATGTTTTAAAATTCTGTCGATTGTTTCACTGTTATCCCTGAAAGCTGAAGTCCTGAGGTAGGTGCGTGACTACTGTAAGCATGGCCCATGGTGTTGAGAAATGCTGACTGATCTTATCACCTTGACATACATGACTGATATTAAATTGTACATTTAAACTGCCCAATTCAGTTTTCTCAACAAGTCACGATCACTTTTTGCACATAGACAAGATGTGGACTCAAGTACAATTCATATGTAAAGTCTCCAATTACTTTTTTTTGTAAAAAAAACATTTAAAAAATTTAAAAAAACTCAAGGAGCAACTGGCCTGCAGAAAGTATTGGATACTCAAAGGCTTCTGCAGGGCTGCAAAGTGAAATACATTATTTGTCTAATTAACTTTATACAAATGAACCATACACACACTGCTGGTATACTGGGATGGTGAGGGTCTTACCTGAGGGCAGTCTTTGATGTAGTGACCCTTATTGAAGCAGAGGTGGCACAGGTAGTTGGGCGGTGGTCTCTTGCTGGGCTTGCGTGGCTCAGAGGACAAGGAGAGGTCGGAAAAGTGGTCCGTTAGAGAGTTCAACCCATCCACTATGTTGTTTAGAGAGCCATATGGGGAAACGCTTTTGTATAAGCCATTATTCAAGGCCTGCACAGTAAGAGATAACAAAAAAGACACATGTGCAAAAATCAAACACAAGACATTTGAACGATACACTGGAACAGCCAACATTTCATAATACATCTAGTTGTACCGCATTTAAATAATTCAAACACTTCTGATGGTACAGGAAAAGATGGCATGAATCACATCACTACTCTTATGTCAACAGAGACATGAAACAACAGGATATGTAAACAAACACTTACATAACAGAACCCATAACAGAAACAAATTGGGTACAGTATCTGCTCTACAGTACTGTTCTCTGAAGTACAAAAGCACACTGAGGTTAGCACACTGGGCTAGATTATAACCATACTGGGCTCAATTATAAACATACTGGGCTAGATTATAACCGTATTGCGCGCAGGAAACTCAGATCCTCATATGTTTACACTTAGAGGTTTGAAGTGAAGAAAATGCCTGAATGATCCTTCCTCTACAGGAAGGATATCTCGGAATGGGCATGTAACTCTTGATGTCTAATGTTACCTAACAGTGAAGCTTTGATAATCGTTGTGCAGATATTACCTATGCAAGACAAAATCCCAAACTTACGCATAAAAACTAAACCTCTGATTCCTCTGCCTATATATATTTAGTGTCATATAAGGCAGTAGATGCTGAAGTGCACGGCTCAGGGCAGATGGCCGGCACACACTAACAGAGGATATCTCTCCTCTCTGCTCTCTCACTTAGTAGGACAGACTCTCAGGGGGCCATTCCTGCCCTCCAACATTCTGCTTTCACTACGCTCATGGACAGACACACACGCTCACAGATGTATTCACTCTCTCTCTCGTGCAGATGCATTCGCTCAGATAAAAGCATACAAACACATGTATATACACACTCATATGTAAACATGTGTGTGTGTGCACACAAATGTATGCAGCTGTTGTCATTGAGGGGTCTTCAGTTAGGAAGGAGGTGGTACACTGCACACTTCTGTGATTGCTTTACAGTGCTCACAAATGGTTATAAGCATTGCTAGCACGTATGTAATTTACATTTATTTCAGGTTACCGTAAAACTTCTAATACTAGCACTTATATAATTTAAATTTATTGCGGGTTACCTTAAGACTTATAATACTAGACAAAAGCATTTTGAGCCATTTATACAGTATGTACAAGTTACATTAGTACTAACACTGCAAAGTTCTGTGTAACAAAGCACAACACTTTTAAAGCAGAACCTTTTAAAAGCTAAAAGTTGTTTTCTCAGCGTTTTAAAAAAATAATTAAAATAAAACCAAAAAAACTCAAAGGGCCCATTTCATGAACTTGATGTAAACCTAGTTTCAGACCAAATTTTAAATTCAGTGATGAGTCACCATTAAAAAATGTCTTTTTTCCATCTAGGGTTAAGATTAATCTTGGTCTGTGAAACCAAAGTGTCTTAATTACCATAGTACAACTCTGGAGCCAATTACTGCTGTCAACAGTGCAGTCTCACCACATGGAAAGTCTACTGTGATAGCACATTTTAACAAATGTTTAACATTTATTTGTACCAAGTAGCCCTACATCATAGTGCTGAAGCAGATTACCACACCCATCTTCATCTGTAAACCTAAAATAATTTACAACACATATCAGCGCAACATTAAACTGCATAAAACGACACTGTGCAAATACAAAGCTTCCACCATTAAACAAGCAAACAAATAAACATATTGCACATTTTGAGGTAATGCTCACAAAAAAATATTATCAGTTAGTAATGTTTACTCTCCATCAGATCATAACCATGTGACCCTTTATTACTGCATCTTTACTTTGCCCACAGATTGAAAAATATAGCTTGTAAGTAGTTTGCGGACTTCCTAAATGTATACATTCCTGACTCTTATGTCAAGAAGTTTCTTTTACTAGCCCTGTCATCGAAAAAGTTAAATTACTTGTCGCATTTCATAAGTAGTCACACAAATCTGAAAGTCCATTATGAAGATACATTAGAAGTCGATATACATTGTACTAACAGGGTAAATAATTTCGTGTTACTAATCGGTTTGCACATAAAGAGGTGTTAATCAGTCGGTCTCTAATTCGGTATGTTCAGATTTCTCTTTTGATTGTCATTGAAACAACATTTCGTTCTGGTTACTTCTCACTAACCAGTAAAAAAGAAACAGAATAACAATTTAACTTTGTGTAGGTCATTTAGATGAGACTAGAGTATACGCGATAAAATGACTTAACATGCATATAACAAATGTCATGGCGGTTCTGTAGACTAGAAAAGTGGCGCCCCTTACACGCTCAAACATTAAGAGGTAGTTTCACATACTAGATGAAAGCTTCGTCGATTAACACAGACGTTCGTGATATTAGACTTTTACAAAACTACAGAGAGGTTGCCCTACCTCATTTCGCTGAAGTTGAAAGAAATTGTTCAGATAGTTGGAATTGAGAGAAGAGCTCAGGTCAGCAGCGGGAGTCTTGCTGTAGTTCAGGTCCGGATGGGAAGAATTGGGTTCGGGTCGGAAGGCATCGAAAGCACTCGTCTGATGGGTGTCTTGTAAAGAGAGATAGACCCAGTTTAGAAGTTGTGCAGGTTGGTACACTGAGGTACTACTGTCTATGGCAGACAACAAGCTCATCTTTTGCGAATAACTTTCTGTCCCACAGTCACTTTTAGACAAGCCCCAACTTCGATGACTTGTTCTAAATTTACTGAATACGCCGTCCGGTTTTTCACACCCCAGAAGTGAAAATTTCGCTCTTCTTCCCGCTCGAACCCTATTCCTCTCCTGGGATCCCCGTCCCAGGTTTACGTTTACGCAAAAGTTATTCCTCTAACATTTCATTACAAAAAGTTTCAGCCCGCTGCCTGCGGCCCGTTATCTCTCTTTATTTGCACTGCTACAGTAACGACCTCATTGCATATTCAGTTGGTGATAGTGTGCGTCATGTTCTACAAGAACGAATCAACGCGTAACCCAAAATATATGTACATGTATATTAGTGGAACCTGCCGATTATTGGTTGCCATCTAAAATTGATTATAATATGCATATACGCTTGATCTTTATCCATGTCAACAGAAAATCTAGAATTCACAAAACACAACATATTCTAAATAGCATGAGACACGCAGAGATTCACTGTGGAAATAAGGCACACAAAACGTTTTCAAAGCATTTGACTCATAACATCACAGGACGAAAGACAAGCGAAATATACTGCTTAGAATCTTTTCATGATTTTTTGTTTCGAGACACACACATAAAAGCGTATTGTGTTTTTATCCAGGTAAATAATATATCACAAACAAAACATTCATTAGTCAGTCCCCACCCCTCCGTCAAAGTAATCTCTGATTATGTGAGCTTTTGTTGCGGACTCTCTTAAAGGCTTAAGGCTTAAGGTGTGTAGTTTCACATATTCCACTAAACAGGAAAAAGGGTGATGTAAAACAAATGGCTCTGTTTGTTTAGCTAAAGGTGAGATTCGTGAGCAATGCCTAACGATTATTCAGTTCCTGAATAAATATCCATGAGAAACGTTTTCAACCTTAGCATAAACACACATAAAACTACACACATACTTTCTTAAATTAGTCTGGATATTGGCTTTTATTTTAAAATTATTTGTTTTTTATTTAAAAAGTTGATTTATTTAGTTGATTCAATATATGAGTTCAGCAGCAGTTAAACACAGACCTCCAACATACGTAAGGCCATGAAATAAATAAAAAAACACAGCACATAAAACATACACAAATGTTTTTAGCAGATTTACCAGGTAATTTATGTTAGAAACAGAGAAACTTAAAAAAAAGGTTTAAAGGATAAATACTCAAATTTAATGATAACACTCATCAATGTAAAACAGCAATATGGTCCATTGTATGAGGCTCCAGGGAAAATATTAACAAGTGTCCCTTAGGTGTTAGGAAATTTGTCTTGCTCAAGTTCATACAAAACAAGCTTCAAAAAGCACTTAACAGCCTTAATACTTAACAGCTCCATCTTGTGGCAAAGTACAGAAGTGTCTTTTTTGCCTCCCAATATTAAAGATGATTTCATTTTTGGGCAAAGTCCTGAACATGAATACGTTACAATAAACAAACAAATTGAAAAAAGCTGCCAAAAGAGCTTCAAAAATGTATAATATTATAGATCTAATGTATGAAGAAGATTAAAAATATTTCACTTACATATAAAAGGGATTAAACAGAGTTGGAATGACTTTCAAGTGGAAATAAAACATCTGAGCTAAATTAACAAAATCAGAACACATTGTTTATTGATGTGTTATGACAGACATAAACTCAGTCGTCTGTTGAAAATCTCTCTTTTACCTATACATTTTTTCTTTAGATATTTTGTGAAGCAAGAACCAATGTAATTTAATGGAAGAGGCAATATCAGAATAAAATAACAAATGTGTATCGTAATACATTGAGAAACACAGTATGCACTTTCATCTGCCAACTTGTAGCTATACAGTTATAAAAAAGCAAATAGAATTTGAGTTAACGGTCTAAGAGCTTTATCTCACTGGTCAGTTTTAATCAAGTATTAACAGTGAAAATCTAAGTACCCCAATACTGTTAGATCCAGTCAGCAGTGGTTCTGTAGCTGAACACTGGCAATTGATGAATGGCATAAATCCTAATCTATTTAATCTCTCATAGTATTTGAGAGAAAAATGGTTCTTTTTCACTGGTTTGTGCCTTGTTTGTACACTTAGTAAACTTAAGAAGTGTCATTTTTTAAAAGCCGTTTATATTTAGTGATCAAAGTTAAGGCAGTTGGGTAAGATGTTTATATACTTATTAAAACAGCAGACATTTTGGGCTTAGCTTGGTGTAAAGTATTGTTTTAGATAAATACAAGATAGAGTTTTAGCAAATACACTGCAAAAGTCCCCAAAGACATGATTTCTGCACTCCACTTAACACTGTCAAATAAAAAAAGAAAACAATGCTCATGCCATTGATTAACATTTTAAATATAAAAACTTGGGTCAATGGTTCTCAATAAATGATCAAAGAACATCCAAAACAATTCAGCATCCATCACACTTTAAACATATAATGTTCAATAAAGAATAGAGATCTACATATATTTCACAGTCAGTTGTTTTTCCACCCCCTAAAACACCCACTAAAATGTGATTTTTTTGTGATATGACTAAATGAAATCTATGATGAATGTTCTTTCATGTGTAATCTGTAACTATAAACATAACCGTACGCTTTCCCACAGACATCACACTGAAAAGGTTTTTCTTTTGAATGGGTCCTTTTGTGCTTGTTTAGTATATAAATGCGTTTGAAGCTCTTCCCACACTCCAGGCAGACATATGGCCTCTCTCCTGTGTGATCACGCTGATGCACTTTTAAGTCATACTTGTCAAAAAACCTCTTGTCACACTGGTCACAAGGAAATGCCCTCTCCCCAGCATGTCTGCGCAGGTGGATTTTTAGATAAGCAGGCTTAGCAAACATCATGCCACACTGATCACAAGAGTAAGGCCTCTTCCTCTTGTGCACTTTCATGTGATCAGTGAGCAGGTCAGATCGTTTGAAATCTTTCTCACAAGTTTCACACCTAAACGAGTCTCCAACATGCATGCGACTGTGCATTTTGAATGATGTCCTGCTGTCGCCCGCCTTCTCGCGGCTCTTGGATTTCTGGGCATTTTTACGCTTACCTCTGCTTTTCTTGCCCACATTTCCACCAAGCTTTACTTTTGATGAAATTACTTTTTTATCCAAATATTCATTTTTTTTCCATGCTATGTCGCACTCATCTTCCATTTCAACTGGAGGAATTAGGCCTGTTGGTAATCTTTCTTCACACCTGTCAGTCATTTTGCTGACTAGAGTTAGGTCATCAAGTTGTTCTTTTTTAATTAGCGCAACAATCTCAATGGACTCTTTCTTCATCTCATTAAGTCTAGGCTGAGGAAAAGTCTCTGCCTGGCTTACATTAGATGCCAGGATGCCTCCTACTTCAGATTCCTGTTTAATTCGTACAGGGCACACTGACCATTTCTTTTGCAGTGTCAACACACAGTCTTTTTCAGCTTTTACACTTTCAACATCCAGGTGTGTCGAAGCTGCATGGAACATATTGAAAGACTGTGTATTCCTTATTTTATATGATAATCAGAATTGAGCCCTATTTTCTATTTTTAATTTACTTAGGTTCAGTGCAGATAGAAAGCCATTTTCCATAATTAGGAAGAGAATTAGCAATGTAGTCTGCAATATTGTTTTCAGAGCCTCACCATTTGTTTTGATGCACAAAAACAGGTTATTCCACAGCCAAAATGATTTTTAGCTATTTAAAACCTGCGACAAAAAGAAGAAAACTTGGGTTAAACATGAGATAGGCCTTACGCTAGATGGTTAACTAGGAATATATATTCTTGTTAATGAAATCAGTCTAAGATTGTTTCTCATTTGTTTATTGCGATAAATAACTACTAAGCCAATGTACTAGTTTTTGTGTTCGAGTAACTCAGATCTTATTGATTCAGTGATCTAGAAGATAAGATTTTCGGGAAACATTCTCCTAATCTGCGCGAAATCTATTCAACTAAAAAAACACCCCGTTTTAATAAACACGATGACTCGTGTGGGTCAACAGGTAAGTTAAAAGGAGGCTAACTAGAGAAACGACTATCTAGCCAATAGGCTAGCTATTCACTTGGGAATTTTGAAAGAAAAAAAATCCGCTATATAAGTGGTTATGTTTGCCTTTAAAATATGACAACTCTAAAACACTTGATAGTCACTCACCATGAATTTATGCTGTGTAGCATTACATAGCAAGGAACATGACACTTCCTATTTATAATTTTGTTGGTGGACCGATGTCATTGAAGTTCAATAACATTTATATCGCCACCTACTGTTTTGGAGGCGAGTATCTTTCATAGACTGTACACAACTTCTACGACTTTGTTGAACCAGAAAAAAACCAAGCACTGCATATACAACCAAAGTCAGATGTTGTACATTTCATGTGGCGAACAGTGTAAAATGTTTCTTATAACCAAATCTTGTTTTTAACTAAAATGCAGCTATTTTGGATTTCGAATTCAGTAGCAACTGTAGTATTATATTCAGTAGGCAAATCTGTATTAATCCAGTACATTTCAGTCACTACATTTAAAATTTAATATAAATTTTATATATAATTTCTTGTTAAATCATAAATCAAATTTAACCATATTCAAAATAAAAATAATGCACTGTGCAAAGTGGTAAACCCACAAAAGTGAATCCTGAATTAGATTCATTTTTAAATCTCAGAAAGTGAAAATATACATTACAAAATTAACAATAGCTTCATTACATTTGATATTTGCAGTATAAACACCTTTTTCTTTAGTCAGCAAATTCTGTCTTTTCTTAAAAACAAGAACATAGTCTATCTAAAGTTTTGAAGTGATCTCTCCTGACATAGGAGTGTAGTGAGAAATAAGGCGCTCTGCTTCTCTCCAACCAGTAATCAAGGCTCCATGAACAGTTGAGAAGAAATGTCTGTGTGTGGCCTCTCCAGCAAAGAGCACCTGTAAAGGCTAAAAAGCAGGGACAGCTAGATCAGTGTTAGCACAGCAGATTCAGGTGATACTCACTTGCTAAAATGTTTGCAATGATTATATTATATATATATATATTCAGAAGTTCCATGCATTAGGATCACTGCACACAACTGTGTGTGTGTGTGTATACACACACACACACACACACACACACACACACACACGAATGACAGCCAATCAAGACATGATTTGATTGCCATGATATGAAAATGACAAATGCAGTGATGCAGTCTACACATGACAAATGCAGTATACCTTAGCATTAGAACCTGCCAGTGGAAGAGGCTCTGCAAGGTTGTCTATGTCATATCCTGAACAACCTTTTGCTACATAGGAGTAGGAGCCACAGGTGTAGGGATGATGGAACCACCGGGACCGTAAAAGCCTCTTTGGGGCAATTGTTGGATTTCCTGAAAATCATAACAAGGGCCATAACTCTGCAGGGTGTAAGGAAGGTGTGAGTCACTTTTTAAGAGTCAACTTCAACTCTGGAGAAACCACAGTTAAAGCCGCTTCCGTGAAGATTCTGAATCAAGGTTTAGGAACTGTTATCACAGGTATGAATCAAAAGTTTAACGACAATACAGTTTACTCCATGCAACATGAATCTTATAACAGTCCAAAGGGCTCTGTGTCTTTTACATCGAGTTAAAATATTACCTGTAAACCTGCGGATCAGATGAGTGATAGAGTGCAGCACTTCATATTCAGACAGAGTTTCCATATACTCAGATTCATGTCCAGCAATCCAGCCACATAGAACATGGCCAAACCTAGGTTGCCAGAGACATCAATCAAACCGCATGCACAAGGCATAAAGTGTAGTGCTGGAATGAGATTAGACTGAATCTGCCTACCTCTCTGAGGGCTTTAGAACAGTAAACCCAGTCAGTTTCCTTGTCCATGCTGTCTTCACATCAGAAACAACATCCATAAGATCAGGCTCATCCTCCCATAGGAGTAAAATAATCTCACAGTTTTCATCCCAGAAAGGCTGCTCAAACTCTAGGAAGATCTTATTGTTGGTTCCAAAGCCCATTTTCTGGATAGAGTGTGATTTGCTTAAGGGCAGAGGGGGACTTAGGAGTGTGCTCTGGTGTTTCTTCAAGTATCCTTTATAATTGAGCACACCAGAAAAAGAAAACAGTAATGAAACTCTCAGTACATGAAATAATAAACTTTTACAAAATTAGGAAAATCCCAAATAAGATACATAAAGCAATTATGTAAAACAAATCTCAGAGTAGATTTAATGTATAAAGGAGTCATGTGTAATGGAGCAACCTTTCAAACATACCTAGTGGAATGGTAACAATGACATGATCTGCTTCATAAGTTTCTCCGTTAATACATTCAACCATAACAGGACTTGTTCTTCCTTTTGAGGTTGGTTGGTTGTGGGTGTTTTTCCAGTGAATGCACTTAACTGGTTTGTTGTACAGAACAACGTCCTTAGGAAGCTCATTCATCATGTGCTGTATTAAGCCTTCATAACCTCTGAAAGAAAAGTACATATTTTAGGTGTACTGCCAGCACTATGACATTTCTAAGCCTTAAGACATGTGTTGCACACTAATAGCTCACCCTGGGAAGGTGCAGTCAAGTCCTGGAAGGGATTTGTACATGCCGAATGCACCGAGGGCCACTTCGTCCATTGTGTGTGTTCCAGTGATACAACACTCTAACTTGAGCAATGTGCTTAGCAGAGCCTTTCTCAGCTGCATGGTGGCCTGGTCCACCTTCCACTCCTCCCGGGCTATCCGGAGGGTTTCCTTTTTAAGAAACTCCCCCACACTAGGAAATGGTTCTGAACCGCTGCTGTAGAACTCCTGACACTTCTCGAGTACCATCCTGTAGAGTTCCGTGGCAGGTTCCAACATCTCAGGATCAACCTTCCTGCCTGAGCTGGTGAAACAGTTAGGAACAAAAGGTGGGTGGCAACCAATGTCTACTGACTGATTCTCCTCAGACATGGCCTCCTTGTCAAGTAATTGGTATTGGCAGGCCAGGCGAAACACTGCATTCTCCTGGGATGGACCATGAATCCAGTTGGCACCTATTTCTACAATATTACTACCTGGTAAAAAGAAGATAACACATTGGGAATGTTATACATGTTAGATATGTTTATATGTTCGATTATTATACAGCTATAATCCTTATTATAGCCCCAATAACCATTTATAATTTAGGTAAACAAATTATACCAGAGATTACATCAAAGTAAAGCATTTGACAAAGACTATGTACACTACGAAGTCTGATTATTTCACATGCTAAAAATAAAGATTTTAGTTAAATAATACTGACAAAAACATAATCCATAACCTTATAACACAATATCAAAGATTACAAAATTCATATAACCCAGGATTATAAAGTTACCACACTTCAACTGCAGTAGTGACTCAACACAAAGAAAAGAATAACCTACAGTGCTCTACAAAACAGATTTTACTACCGTAATCATTTAACCTGCTTTCCAGAACAGTGAGACAACCACCTTTGTTCTCATGAAACTGCTTTTGCCCTTTGCCTGTCATCAAACTTAAGTCTGTAATGGTACGTTCATTTTCATGGTGCGAGACGATACAAAATACGTTAATATGTAATGATAATATGTACTCAACAACCATACACCAGAAGCTTTAATATAACTGCATGTGGATTGGTTGCAACAAAATATTAATTTACATTCACATAATGAATATGAACTTTGTTAAACTCACGACAGGTTTTTCTTGTTTGACACCAACGAAAATATTATTTGTGTAGGCTGTACTGACCCACTAACCACATGCCGGACTACAACTCCCAACTTCCCTTCAATATTGATTCCACCTGCAGCCCTAATTAACCATGCACTTGTTATTCTGTCCTTGCGAAGTATTGCTGTTCTCTTGATATGTACATATCGAGCGAACCTTCTTGTTTCCGACCAGATCTATTCCGTTCCTGTTTATGGCTTTTGCCTGCCTGTCTCACGTCTCTCACTGATTCTATGAACGTTTTTATTGTTATTTTTAAACTATTATCTTTGAACGCTCTGGCTCTAACCCTGGCTTCGTTACACACTACGATTAAAATAAAACGGCTTCTCTGAATGTCCGAAAGCGTAATGTTCCGACTTCTTCTGTCATGTTACACAGACCTGCCATGTGCCTTCCATCTATCGGCATATTATGTCAATAACATAAAACGGAATGGCGTTTACGTTTAGCCTCCTGCAGCTTTTACTTCATGTTACTGTTCTAGTTATGTTCACGCCGTATCCCTTGAATAAACGTACCCAGACTGCCTGTGTGAACTCTTCCACCGCTTCTCGATGTCGCTTCAATAACACGCACATTACGAAATCCGTGCTTTATTAATTTTTGGGCCGCACCAATCCCTGAAATCCCGCATCCAATAATCAATATTTTTGCATCACGTCCTGGACGGAGAGCCATCGTCTTTTTCGTTCTGTGCCGCGTCCTCGTGGAAGTCGTTTACTACCAATGGTGCCGCGAGATCGGTGTAAATATCAGTTCGCTTTCTTTTCCGGAAAGTTGTACAGTGACACCAGAAGCGGTGTCACTGTAACTGTTAAAGTGGACGGGCAACACTAGGGGAGGGCATAACCGCGCATCGCTATTACCCTGAACGAATCCAAACCGGAATTAATAGAGCGATATAGAGTCAAGGGGAGCTGACGGTCTTCAGTCACGATGTCTGCGCTTCGAGTAAACTGTGCCGCATCCAGCATTACAGTAGCTGGTATTATATGGGTTCTTTGTGATTTTTTTTGCAGATATACAAAAAAAAATCTAAAAAAAAAAAAAAAAATTCTACATCAGTGTTTACCAACCCAGTCCTCCGGGCTCACCAGACAGTTCCATGTTTTTGCTCTGCCCAGGTTCCCAACACATTAGGTCAGAGCGAAAACATGGAATCGTTTAGTGGGCCCCGAGGACTGGGTTGGAAAACCCAGTTCTACAATTTCATTAAATATCTTACAGAGGTATGCACCAAAATATACCTGATATAAAATGTGTGTAAAAGCCTATTTGTAGATGAGAACAGTTTAAAGTATATTTGAAATTCATTCCATGCCTGTAAAAAAAACTACTTGATTTTTTCAGTCAAATACACTAACTTATTTTAACTCTTCCACAAGCCCGTCTTCATGGCTCTTCCGGGTTTTAGTATTGCTGTTCTAAACTATGGCCAAAAGGGGGCGATATCTACCGACTCTTAAGAGATTATGTAGCATCTTTTTTCTGATCAGATTTCACATTACTACTTACGCTATATCATACAGAGTTACTATATTGTACACTTATTTATATTAAGGTTTTGCATGTATGTGAACATTGTTGTGGTCACCATAATACAGATTCCTGCTGTTGCTGTGATGAAAACAAACCTAATGTTCTTCCACTGAGAGGTCACCGAGAAATCTCATTGGTTACAATTAGTTATTTGATGACCTCATGGATATATGAAACATTAAGCCCCCCAAAAATCCCAAAATAATTTCAGTGAACTAAACTGAGCACCTCTAGAAAACTGAATTATTTGCACTGACTAGATTAGGTTGTTATGCTGTAGATTGATAACAAGCCAAAATAAATGTTTGTATTTCCCTTCAGTGTTTTATCAAATATGTGGATAAAATGTTTTGTCAGATATGATAATTATTAAAAGAAAGGGCTGAGATACTAATATCACTGGCATTCGTGTACCAAAACATAGACTGACCTGCAAGAAAACACTCCATCCACATTACTTGTGCTACTTCTATGGGAAAACAAATCCAGTTTGAGATAGGACGCTTGTTTCTCAGGATGTCATTGTGTAGCAGTATTACTCAGGCCAGAACGCTCCAATTCCCTGTCTTATTCTTAACAAAGCAGGCCCTTGAATAGGCCGTGGGAATCGTTTTACACCACAGCTCACTCCCAGAACAATGTGCAACTCTATGATTCTCATTGTGATCATGCAGGAAACAGAAAATGACTTTTTTTTTTGCTTCTCAAGGAAAACAACTCATTGTGATTTGAGATAACGATATCAGTCATATCAGAAATGAAACCATGTGACTGTAAATATAACCACCTCAAACTGACTGTTTATTGGTTAACTGATAATGTGAGAACTGATAATGGAATTGTTTGGAGCACTGCTGTCGAAATACTATTTTCTGAATGTTCTAATCACTTTAAAATATCCACTTTTGAGTGTCTTTTCAAATGTTTTTTTTATTTTTTATTTGCCGAATAACCTGAGAAGCACAAAAATACATATAGGGCTTGAATAGGAAATTTTTATTTTACATTCTTAATTGTTTTACATTCTCAAGTTAACAATAAGGGTGAATTATAAACATCATGATCCGTGACTGACCAAATATGTTCAGTTAAAAGCTACAATAATGTCCACCAGAAACAGGTCTTAAAACTAGAGTAATTAAATAGAATATACAATACATAAAATATATTACATTTAAACAATAACGAATAACTGTACATGAGTTAAATCAACTGTGAAATGTTTAAATGCCTCATACAATAGTTTGACAACAGCAAATGTGGTTTTGTGTATAATTTCTGAATACTGAGAAAATTATAAACATGATAATACAAAAGCTGCATCTTCATCTTCAGTCCAAAATCCTTTAGATCTTCTCACATACACTCTGTACTCACTGAAAGATCCTCCAGTTGCTGCAGTATCATTGATCTCAGTATAGTATATCTTTAAAAGAGAAGTAAAAAAAATGCTTGAGTTACTAAAACAAATGCAACTTTAACTTCATTAAATGTGGTCCCTGTTAAAATGTCACATTTAACTTTAACTTTTATTATACCAGAGCACAGGGCCAAATACAAAATTTATTTTAGGATAAAACTATAACTGGAATAATAGTATTTGTGTAGGATTACATACTTTCTTGTTAGTTTTAAGATTTCCTTTTCTTCTTCTTCTCTCAATCTTTGAACAAAGCTATCCAAAACAGGCAATTCAAACTTGATGTATTGCGCAACCTGAAAGAAAACATACTGAAATCACTTCATAGTTTTCAAGACAGGGGCCTGTCCCACAAACACAAAGACTCGAAGATAGGACTTGGCATTCTTAGGACTCGAAGATAGGACTTGTTTGGATGTAACATTCATTGGATCTCTTTAAATTATTGTGAGCACTGGACTAAAACCTTGTAAGCAATTGTTTTTACAAGCAGATGTAGACTCACATCGTATGTAATCTCTTCACCTAGATCCTTTTCCATGATGAAAATCCTGGCAATTTTTTCACATGGGCCATGCAGCACTCGTGAGACCAAGGGATATTCAGTGTCTTTAAATTTTGTCCGCTCTGAGAGAAAAAAAATACATTTGTTAACATAAACATCAGCCTGACAGCAATTAAAAGTCACAAAGCAAAGACAACAACAGCAAGAAAAAAAAAACAACCAAAAAAAAACCCCAACTTACCTCCTGACTCATGGACGACATACAGAGCAAATTCATCTGTTTTATTTTCAACCTGTAGAAATATAATATAGATGTTAACTGTAAAAGAAAGGTAAGGTTAGTATGCAGAGCATGATTATATTGCTTACCCGAAACTTATTCAACAGTAGACTAAGGACTTGCTGTGTTGTCATTTTGCTGTTCACCCGAACATTAGTCACTGACCCATAGGCTGGGGTGAAGACCGATGTCTGAAAATACAAACCCTTACAATAAATTATTATTTCTAACATAGGGACAAAAAAATAAACTTAAATTAATTAAACATAAATTAATTTCACCTTTTATTTAGCAGATAATCAGAAATAGGGAAAAACATATTAAAATTTTGTTAGGTCTTTATGTGGTCCAGCTTCTCAGTGTCTTGGAGATATTGACAGTGAAAGTGAAGTGATTCATGTGACAAGAAAAAACAAACAAACAAAAAAAACCATTTCCCTTAGATTTGTATATATTAATATATATTGTATATATTAATATTCTTGAAGGCAATATACCCATCACCATCCTCTACTAAGACAAAGTAATTAAACATCCAGCTTCCTTTCCAGTTTCTCCACATCTGCACAAAGACCTTTTTGACCAGGCTGACCCATAACCTCGAGGTGATATAACAAATACTTTAGCTGATGAGGAGAGCAGGTGACAGGCCCTCGGTAGAGTTCACTGCACTGCTGTAGATCGCCTGCACAGGAAAGCACTCCTCTCAACACCTGAATCCATCTTACAGCACTCTGACCTACAGGGCACTCGCACAACACACACTTCCCCCGCACACATGCTGCTGTGGCCATTAGGAAGAGTTCTAGTGCCCTTGTCCAGCTACAGGGCATAACTGTGCTCCATGAAGTCGTGTCAGAGGAAGTCCCAGTGTTCAGTTCTGCCCATCATCTCAAGGTCTGCCTTTAGGCGCCTGTACTCTGGGTTGATTCTTTGTTCAAATGTGCAACATTTACTTGGATTCTTATTTTGTGATATGAAATGAAAGTTGTTTAGTAAGTGCTCCTCAAGCAATCTATAGATCACCTTGTGGTTGTAAAAATGGCCATTTATGGAGAATCGATGTCTTTTATCCCGCTGTAAGCCTCCGGAGCTGTGTGCTTTGGACCTTCTCTGCATGTTCATGACACTGGCATCACTTCTCGTTCTCAGTAGCAGAGGGGTTTCCTCCTCAGTATCAAGGCCATCCACACCTGGAACAGACAGGCCCTCACAGTTGGACATAGAAGCACCATTAACTTAAACTGGATTCATCACACAACACTTGTAAGGATTTTCTATTTCCACTGGAAATTGTCTTTCCATTGTTTTGTTTAAAAAAAAACCATACAGAACACTCTTGTGTTATTTTAATCGTGATAAGATCTAATGTTCCAGGACAATGCAAACAAAACATGAGGCATGAACACTGCTCTGCAAAAGCAGTTGCTAAGGTGTGTACACTGTGAAAATGTTTTCATAAGCACTAGATGACAAAATTACTGTTAAAAGCAATCAATACAGGTAAAACAGCTTAGGAGCCAGTGCAGTACGTCATGTGCGCAAGCAGGGCAAATAAAGGAAGTGGTAGTTCATTTTTTAACCCTTTCATGATCTCATTTAGAATGAGATTCTCCTTAACACCTATTGTACATTTACATTTACATTTATGGCATTTGGCAGACGCTCTTATCCAGAGCGACTTACAAAAGTGCTTAGGGATACTT
>JAOXYF010000009.1:6924012-6968615 GCA_028565775.1 Sternarchorhynchus goeldii
CCGCTGTTCGGACACACAAGGGAAGTTCATTCCACCACCTTGGTGCCAGGACAGAGAAAAGTCTGGAAGCATGTTTCTCATGTATGGCAAAGTCTGGAAGCATGTTTTCCCATTCAAGAGATGAGAGTTTTGTCACAGCTCATTTAAGCAGAGAAGCATAAATCTCTTTATTGGCATAAATGTCAGAACGTACAACTGCAATAGAACCCTTCAGCACTTACTGGTTAGAGGTGGCGCAGAGACTTGGCTGTTACTGGGCTCAAACGAGAGCTGATTTAGGTTCTGGCTCTTGACATTCCTGTTGACATGTGGACAGTAAACAAGTAAACAGAATGCATGATGTCTCCGCAAATGAATCAGCAAAAGTAAGCTCTGCCTACAAATTCGTCATGGTTGAGACACTCAACATTTACATTTTGACATTTTTGAACATGAAAGACACTCAAAATCAAAGTAACATGGGGAAAAAAAGAGAGTCAATGCTGTGCTGCACCTTTGAGAGCATTGAAATCATGCTCTCTAAAACGAGGTCACAGGACACGTATACGTGGAAGATTAATTACTGTCTTGACTGTGGAGAAAGCGGCACATGAGACAGTGAAGGAAGGCGGCTCCTCCATAGTGCTTTCCTCTCGCAGCGAGAGAGAGAACTTCAACGTCAACACACAGCACTCAGCAAACAGATGCTGGGAAAAGAACCCCCCCTCCCCCTCCAGCATATTGCTTTAACAAAGCCAAGGTCTATTTTGAGGCATCATCACACTAGACAACTATGCTAACTAAATGTTTTAACAGACGTGTGCACCTCTGCACGTTTGCGTTCTTAGACCATGTACAATGTCCTATAAACACGCCGAATAAGAACTGTTTAAAAGATTACATATAATTATTCTATAACAATAAATGTATATTATATCAGAAATTATGCATATAGTGTGGTATGGGACTAAATGGAAGTGCACTATTATGCCTTTCTAGATCCCTCTTGCTAATCACATTCTAATATGACTTTTTCTCATAACAAGAAAAGCCATTGGGAAAAAGTCTTTAATACATAATATTATTATAAAGAAACAATAGTCTATACAAGTCCCACCTCTAATAAAAACCTGGCATGTGTATTAAGATGACTCATAGTGAGAAGAAGCGTGAAAGTTGGAGAATTACACTGATGGGACCGAAGGTGAAGCTATGTACTGCCCTGTGCAGCTAAGGCACCACCCACCTGCTGGAGCGCGTGCTCTCCAACCCCCACGTTCCAGCACAAGCAACGTGCAAACGTTCACTGTCATCCTGTATCTGCAGCCTGATTGGCCTCCGTAGGCCCCAGGAGATGCTGAGTAAACCCTCCACGATCAGCTCGCCCTCTTCCTGCAGCAGTACAAGAAATAATAATAATAATAATCGTTAATTCTTCCATCAGGCGGAGGACATCCTGCTGACGCGTGTCTACCGCAGGCCCTGTTTAAAGTCTACGTGCTGGGAGGCATTCAGGGGCTTCTGTGCGACCCACCTCGGGTCACGTCTCGGAGTGTGATTTCAAGCCATGACGTGGCTTCCACTGTGCTGCACAGGGTCACGTAGACAGTCTTTTCTCATTGTTATGAATCCTGGATACTGAGAATTCATATGGAAGGCATTCCTGACTGTATGCCTGATGGTATTTCTGATTTTCCAATCTAAATAAATATAATAAAATGTACAGCAAAACTGATATTTTAAACATATTGTTGTACAAATTAAAAACTTCTTAGTTGGAATCTATCATAATTTTTGTAATAAGTCATTAATATACTGATCACATCTAAAAGGCATATGGTGGCAAAGTGTACCCAACTGGTTCTGCACAATAAACCATAAACAGCTTTGTTAAGCTTTCAGCTTTCTGCCATCATTTTCCACTCTGTCTATTTTTGAGGATGCCGAAAGGTCTAGTATCCCACAGAAAAAGGCTTATAGCGGAAGACTGACATAGCAGAGGAAGGCTTGAACAGAGTAAACTGTGGCAGATGTGCCTGACTGTAATCCTATCAGGACCAAGTTAACTGGTCTGATAAGACTCTTCCGTTCCCATGCACAGCTCCATCTGAAGGCTGTGCTTTACTTTGTCTAAAAGTACTTAAGTAACCACAGCTCATTCAGTTCAATTTAAATGATTTTTTTTAACAAAATTATTAAAAAGTACCTAGATTGTTTCACTGTAACTCTGCTAGTAACTATGATTCTGTTCTAGGATATAATACTTTTCTATAAAACTTTCTACAACCAAATTATTTAATTCTTTAACCAAACTATCTATAGGTCTATACTACGTTAACAAAACCTACAACAATGGGTTCGAAACCTCAGTGAGAGTGACTGAGGAGTTTAGGCCCAGCAGAGCCTTCAGCCCCTGGTGAGCATGACTGAAGCAGCTGACCTGCTGTTCAGGCCGAGTCAGTGCACCCTCTCCTGGAGGAGGGAGGAGGGCTCCCAGGGCCTCATTGTTTCTGAAATATAAACACTCAGAGCAGCTGCAGCAATAGACCATAGTCTGCCCCACCAAAACTTCCTCCACCCTCTCAGACCAGCACGCACACACACAGACACACACACATTTCCTACAGAGAGTGCAAGGTCAGCATACAGCTAAATTTAGTGCCATGAGCCTTGGCTAATGGCCGGCAGTGGTATAAAAGGCTGCGTCTGTGCCTCGTAGAACAGATCAGCCTTGACTCACAAAGTCAGAACAAGCTGTGACTCCCAAACGGAGAACACGTATCAGCTCTCAGACGGAGAACACGTATCAGGGTTGCCTTGCCTTTCAGACCTTCAGTACAGGTGAGTTCCTTATTTAATCTACAGAGTTTCTGAAGAAAAGAAAGCTAAAAATGTATTTTAAAAAGCTTCTTGTACTATTATGTTATTTCTTGCAACAGTGCAAACTGGAGAAATAGAGAATGTAGAAATAACAAATTAAAATGTTTTCAATCTCTCTCCAGCATGAAGCCCAGAAGATTACTCTGGTTAGTGGCTCCATTGCCCACAATAACAGAGATGCATGAGGACACCCCTCCAATAGGATGCCCAAGCAGCATGCCACAGTCTTTGGAGGAATATGTCAGTTCCATCAAGATGCTGGCCCAGCCTGCTGGCGGCCCTGTGAGAGCAGCGCGGACAGTGAGGCCTCGCCTCTTCTCCAAGCCAGTGGGTAAGCACTCGGGTACCAGCTCAACCCGGTGTTCGCCCAGGGCTCCGCGGCCTCCCCGGACCACCCCGCTCAGCCTGGACGAGCTGGCCCTCAGCTTCAGAGACCCCCTGGACTGGCTCTTTGCACAGACGCAGTTCCCCACACCTTGCGACGGCCAGCACAGGACTGACAGTGCATCAGCAGCTTTGAGGTTACTGTGAGAACAGCCCCAGCAGTGCAGCCAGGGGTCACAGCCCACTGAGGAACTAACTAAAAGGACAATGCTGTAACCTGGATTTGTAATAATTTATTTCTTGGACTGTGTTTGTGTTTACACCCTGAAGAGACTTTTAATTTAGTTTTATAAATAAAAGAGAATATTTTGAAAACTTGGTGCTTTTTATTTTTCATTTTGTATTCATGGGTCTTGTAAGAAACTGAATGAACTGAAAACTACACATCTTTTGGTTTGTGCGACCAAATGGAAAGATTGAAATAGTTCAGGTTAATAAATAACTAGATTGTAACAGTAAATGAAATGATTTTATCTTTCATACGGTGTTAACACTGTTAGTTACACGACTTCACCCACAGTTAACTAGTAAATTGTAAAACTACCATAAAAATAGGCCTACAGTATTGAACTTAACTGAGGGGCACACAGCTGTTTTTATTAATTATGGGATTTTGAAGTTTAATTCTGTTAACTACTAAATTTCTATACGTTTGGAGAATGTTTGAGCACTACGTTTCGTTTTTAATTAGTTAATGTGTGTCTGGATTATTACCAACAATAAGTAACACAAAACATGCTGTTAATAATTAACTGGTACTGTAAATACACCAGCATGTTTAAACACTGCTGTGAGATCTCCATTCTTTGAAGGCATTAGATTTATGGAAAATTTGAGTTAGTAACTAAAATAAACTTAAGTTATTTTATATCCTCCCACTAGCTCTCACTCCCTCACTCCATTTCTCCCTCACTCCATTCACTCCTTCAGACAACTAATAGCAAACAATACCCAGCACAGCCAAAGAACTATACCTGAGTTCATACCCGACATCACACAAACACTAGATACAGAGAATGAAGAAAAGCAGTTACAAAAACATCTAATATTGTACTACAGAATCAAGATTCAGACATGTTGCATGTATATCTTATAATGGTCAATATAGAAAAATATACCATATTGTAATTTTTTTTACATATATTAGCATGACTTGGACAAAAAAAGCACTTCACTACTACGTGAAACATTCAGCTGGCTCCCTCTGCTGGTGAAAACTCCCAGTCTGCAGCTTGTGTTTTAAATACTTCAAACCCCAAAAGAAGTTGCTTCTGTCACTCAGTAGCCCTCAGTGTCTGTACACTTCATAGGCCTACACAAAGTGTAACCAATAGTTAGCAAGAGGCAAAGTTTCATGGTAACCCTTTAAAACTAACTATAATTAAATGAACATCATTTATTAGCATTTGCTAATACTAATGTTATACTAATAATATTAATGTTACTAAGGTTAAAGCCTTGCTTCAGGAATATATTATACAGATTTCTGGACAAAATTTTAGAAAATACATTTGAATCACTACAACTTTAATATGACAAACTGGTTGCCTGCAATGCCATCCTCAACCTCTGGAGGATGGTCTTTCTCAAATAATAAAATGCTTGTTAAGAACTGATCTACGTCTGCTCTTTTGTGTACACCTTTATCCGTACTCATTTTGTAGTCTTCGAATACTAGTAATGTCAAGTACATTATGAGTGGTCTATTGTACTGCTCCTGCCCAACCCAGAATCGTTTTTGTGGTTTCAGTCTCCTACATTACACAACAGCTAGTACTGAGTATGTGAATTTATTGTCTACCAAGACAAGATTATTTACAGTCTCTTATGTTATTGGCCAACTGCACTGAGGCTGTATATTATGTGGCATGGTTAAAGACCTGCATTCTTTTTAACAAATGTACATTTGTTTATCTTGTGAATGTAATTATTCATTATTCATTATGTCAGAGATTGGACAGATTGCCCATAGCATGTAGTAAAGATGTAGTACGAGGTTATTTGCATATTGCATATTTCAGTCTTCTATAACATCAGAACTGCTATCTGAATCAGAACTGCAGTAAAGATCAGTCAATTATTTTGAGCTGTCCTAAACAGTACTCTAAAAAAGTGACAGTCAATTACTCAAAAGTCAGAATACATCTTAATCTTTTAAAAATCATACATAATAGTCCATATATAAAAGCTGATAAAACATAAAAACATATATTTGTATTAGTACTAACCAGTCAGTCATAACATTAAACCCACCTATTTAAGTAATTGTGTGCAAGACCCTCAAGTGCGACCAAAACACAAGAACTCCACAAAAGCTCTGAAGGTGCCCTGTGATATCAGGCACCACAAATTCAACAGCAGGTAATTTGCATCTTGGTATGAGAAGCCTCCATGAATCAGATTGTTTTCTCATCCTACAGATGCTCAACTGGATTGAGCTCTGGGAAATTGGTAGCCCAAGTCAACTTTGACTCTTTCTCAAACCAATCCTGAAAACGAATCTACAGTGTTGCAAGGCACCTTAGTCCTACTGAAGGAGGTCACTGCCATTAGACAGCACTGTTGCTATGAAGGGAATGAACTTGTTCTGTAACAATGTGCAGGCAGGTGCAACGTGTCAAAGTTCTCAGCAGAATGGCCCAGAGCATCATACTGCCTCCACTAGCTTACCTTCTTCATGTAGTGCATTCTGGAGCCACCTTACCTCAGGTAAGCAATACATACACACACACACACACACACACATTGCCATATACACAGTATAGAAGAAAACACGATTAATGAAACACAGTATAGAAGAAAACACCTTCATCCATTGTGCCATGGTCCAGTTCATGTGATTTCCTTGGTAGTCCTTTGAATACATTTGGTAGGTCCTAACCACTGCTTACTGGAAACACCCTATAAATCCTACCAAAATTCTTATGCTTTCCCATTTTGCCTGCTTCCAACACATCAGCTTCAAGAATTGTCTGCTCACTTGCTGTCATCTGTCAAGGAGTACAATGTAATGGATAATATTCACTTCACCTGTCCGTAGTTTTAATGTTGCTCTGTGTATATCACACAACCGACTAGGCTGTTAAACTTACATTAAAATAATGAATTTGTCTGGTTTAAAGTCTTCACTTGTCATATAAATACAGTCACATTAGGCTGTGGAATCATCCTAACCATCACATGAAATTTAATATGAAGAAGTTTACAAATTACTGTAGACTTTCAAAGGTATTTCTCATCGACATGTCAACAGCCTTTAATATGGTCTAGGGTAACTAGATAAAACTAGAAAGTACTGAACTGTGCTTTCAGCAGGCAAGAGATCGTTCTTTCAGATCCATTCAACACACATTCTCAGCATTCCATCATCTGTCATGTGATTACTTCCTTTCTCTTCCCCAGGAAACCCAGTATTATATTTCCATAAGAACTGAACATGTGCCATCTAGTCAACAACACCTCTGTATATACAAGTGTGCACTAAAACACCAGAAGAAAAGAACTGTGAAGTATTTCAGCTTCAACACCTGTGCTCAGCACAAAAAAGTGATTATGAAGGATACCACAGTCACTTATTTTCTCTCACGTACACAAAGCCACCACAGATTATGCTAAAGGGTTAATAACTTTTACCTCAGAGGGGACAAATGCACCATTGTTTACGTCACATACTCATTTAGTCATCAAGACTTGACAATGTTTTTTTACAAACCTGCGCCAGAAGCTACATGTTCACCACAAAGTTGGATAGCAACAGTTCCCACAAAGTGTAGATTTTCTGTGTTTTAAATAATGTACTTTGTGTCATTTTCAAGCATTTCACCCAACATCTATCTACAATGTATTGCAGGGCAAAATCATTAGACAAAAAAAAAGCAAACACATGGGTATACACACACAAACACACGGGTATACACGGGTATACACATACAAACACACGGGTATACACACACAAACACACGGGTATACACTCACAAACACATGGGTATACACACACAAACACACGGGTATACACTCACAAACACATGGGTATACACAGGTATGCAACACAAACATACAGGTATACACACACACAAACACACATTTTCTTCTCCACCACTTAGAATTGCTGTACATCTTTACTGGGCTTGTCTTGTTATGGCCTTGGGCTTCACACTTCACACTGAATTCCCTCTGACTCACATCATGTTCAAGGAGAGATTCCTTCCAGCTCTCACATCAAGTACTGTCAGTGCATGTAGACTCGTTTAGTACAAGTTGTCCATTCACTTTTTGTAAATGTGTATTAATGACTTATCTCTAAATTTATTGCTTGAACTGACCACTATTTCTGTGGATAATTATACACAACAGTTTTACCGTCAACTCAATGGAAAAATCATTCTAAGTGTTTAGCTCATTAATGTCATATTATTATAACCTCCTTAGTCCATGCCAGTGACCATGGTTCCTGAAATAGCTCATCTGGGAATATCCCACAGACCTAAACTAGTGCACTGCATCCAAACAGGATGATGGCCTTCCAACATTCACTCACCCTCACTTCTGAAAGCACTTGGAAAACATCATTTGTCACTGTTGTCCACTATAGACAACACATGAAGCAATAACAGTGACTTGTATAAATCTTTAAAATAGTCTTTGAACATTTTAACCCTTAAAAAAAAACATTTTTAGAAATATTTGGCGATGAGTATCAGAGGAAATTAAATATAGGGGTCATTGTGGGGCAGCACATTTACAATACTCTGTATGAAGAAAACGAGAAACACAACTCACTTTATAATGGCTTTCTCTTCAAATGGAGATAGCGAAATGTCTGCTATTGGAAGTTTAGAATAAAAAGTCCTATGACATGTTTTTTTTTTTTACTTCCGGAATATCCACCCACACCAATCACCCTTTATTATCCGGCCAAAGGACACATTTCTGAAAGCAACCCAAGAGTAAACATTAAACTGTAGCACAACAGTTACAGTGTGCATCTGGAGTTCCTGTTTTTCTCATTTTTTACATACCTTCCGGGTGCGAAGCTGAAAACACTTTCCTTCGTGGTAACAGTTATAAGTTTTCAACAGGGACAAAAGGTCTGACCTAAAGGGAATGAAATGCAGGGGTCAGCTTTGGGCAGCACGTCCACGACGGGCTGCAGGGAGAGCAGGAGGAGTGCACTCACTGTGTAATGACCTTCTCTTCATTCAGCTTGATAAAGGCTACTTGAACAGGATCCATAGCGAGAGATTTCTGTTACCTCTCAGCTGCAGGCAAAGAGCAGAGAGACAGAGAAAGAAAGAGAGAGAAAGTGAGACAGTAAAAGAGAAAAAGAGAGAGATTTTAAGCAAAGTATAAAATGCAGTGAGGTTTCATGCATCAGTGAAAAGGTGTACTTTTAGTACACAGAAGGTCACTATGCCTTATGGACAAGCTCCAAACGAATGCCAGAGATTACAAGAAATCACATGACCAGCTTTGGCAGTTTAAACAGTGAGTCAGTTACATGAAACACACTTGTCTTGACATGTTAGACCATAAAGTTTTGAAATGCTATCCCTTTCTCAAAGCATCTTATGACTTCTAAAATCATTTTTCCATTTCCTTTTATATTACATGCAGTCACATTTGGGGTCTAAACATCCAAATAATTTCTGCAAAAAACAAACAAAAAACAAGCAAAAAATGTATATGAGAAATTTTTCTAAACTTAAGCTTTCTCTTCTTAGGTACTTTTATTTTCTCTTTTTCCAAGATTTTCTCATGGAAACTCCATTTCTGAGTCTGGCACAACAGTGACAATGGGTGGGAATTCCCAGAGAGTTGGGAGGGAGCTGGTAAGCCCCAGCTTCAGTGTTTAAAAGAAACTCACAGCAAACCTGAATATCAGCAATTTCACAATGAAGCCTACAATGAACACATTCTCTGCTCTCCTGGCTACAGGCTTCTGCATTTACCTCACAGGTCAGTGATATTAAAGTTTTTGAAACATAAAATATATATTTCAAATATATGTTATGAAATTTGATTTGTAATCAGAAAAACTGAAAGCTTTCATATAAAGTGAGTATATCAACATCGCTAATAGGTACAATTATAGTGCACAAGGTTAAAAATTAACAAAAACTTTCACTTTTCCTGAAAAACGTAGCTCAAGTGGGAGAGAGCCAGCATGTTCCTGCTCGGTGCAGGTGCCCCACATCCAGGCTCAGGGCCCAGGGCCCATTTTCTGATTTCAGTGTCACATTACGAGGGCCTGGATGTGGGCAAGATGAGATCATGTGAGTACATCACACAGGGGCTTTGCCTAGCTTCCAATTAATGCATTTCTAATTTTAATTTATTAGCTACATCTGGATTAGTATAATCCATATAATTTATAAATTTATATCTGTGAACTTATTTATTAGAGTTGTACTGAAGAAGAACAACCAACCAGTGTGTCTAAATCCTCAAGGACGTCAAGGCAGCAGACTGTTGAAATGCTGGCACAGGTAAGACAACAATTATTACACTGAACCAGTCGTTTTGGTCCATTTGACCACTGCTCTGGCTTATGTGAGAGCAGTGTGAATTACAGGCTGGTGTATGTATTGATAAAATGACCAGTGACAGCATGCCTAAATGCATTAGTAAATAGTAGTGAATATTAAATAGAAGTGAAATAGAAGTAAATATTATTTCCAGACATTGTGTCCAACACATTTTTCAATTACCCTTGCAATGTTTTTACCAGCCAAATACCAATATTTACTGGCTTACTACATCCTGCTTGCAATGTTAGAAACTCGCTCTGCTATGCAAAATTTTGTTGCACTGCATGTTATGGTAATTGATATATGGTCTTCATTTCTTTTGTAGGAAGATGGAGGAAGGCGGAGATAAGAAAACATGCATCAGACGCCTGAGGAAACGGGCTCAGAAGGGTCGTAAGATGCAGCGTGGCAAACCTAAGAAGGCAAGATCAAGCCAACTGTAACGGGACAGCTGCCATCACAGTCATCAGGACACACTGCTACAAACTGTCTGGACACTGCTGTGACAGTCCTGAAATGCTCTAATATGCAAAGTCTGGATATACAGATCAGACCTGCTGGTAGGAAGGACGAGTCCGACTACAAAAATGGACTGTTATAAAATGAAGGGGTAACATGTCAAATACTGTCAAACACTGTCAAATACAGTTATGCTTTGGCCAGTATTGTCTTTGCCAGGATTTAAGAGCCAATTGACTATGTAGTTTACAAATGGATGCAAGTGGGACAAAGTCTTCAAAGTTCTGTACAGTTTTTTTTACTTATTTTGTAGCCTTTTAATAATAAACTCTTCAAAAAGAAACCAAATTGTGCAAATTTTGTTATCTGCACTCCAGAACTTCCCATTTTTCAGCATGAGAAAAAGAGTTTGCACCAAAGAGTACATGTAAAATTGCTTTATGTTCTTCAGTCATCATGACTATGCAGATCATTCATTAGAACTACTGACTCCCACAACAACTTGCCCTCATCATTTCCTCTTGGGGGAATCCCCATCAGCATTTTAAGGACCATTCTATTACCTTAACTGATGGAGCGGAGTTCTTCAAGGCATTGATCAGGCACTGAATACAACTAAACTTCAGGAATATAATATGATCAAAAAACAGTAAAAAAGAGTGAAAAAAGCAACCAATACGTGTAAATAGGTGCAATAAAATGCTTAATATTTCATCAAATATATAATTTGATTTGTTACATTCATACAACATACATAGTTGTCTGTTCCATGTACAATCCAGGTTTTTTGAAACACCTCCCCATACTCACTGGACATTTTTAGGCAAACCTATCTTATAGCTATATTGTAAAAGAGTGCAATTACAGACTATGGTTCCCCCATTGTTCCCCTATCATCATTACTGCTTTCTGCTAACTTGTATTTGTTTAGGATATGCAAGTGATTTACTATGTAGAGCGCCAAGCAATTTGCTTTAAGAAAATACACTACGTTTGCTTGCCAGGGTAAGTGGTTATATTGGGTAAGTGGTTAAATCCAATCCATGATATACTCTCTTCCGCTTTCCAGTGAGTGGACATTTGTCAGGTGCTGAGGTTGAGCACAACTGAGTCATGAGGAGAAGTAGATGGGGACACGTAAAACAAAAAGGAAGCTCATGTTTAATAGCTAGCAAACTGATGCTATGGGCTGAAGGCATGTTTGGGGTTTTGCAATGATAATCATGCGTGAATGTAGGAAAACTTGTGAAAGACACAGTGCACAAGACCACATATATTATTGCTGACCACAAGCTATATTATTGCCCTGAGCTTTCATGCAGAGTTTCTGTTTTGTTCAAAACCTAAAAATATAGTATCAAAGCAAAATCTATAATGGATGTTTTATTTTTGTGAATCATAACTGAATAATAATCATTATTCAATCCACCGTCTTTTATTTAATCATGAATATTTTACAATTAAGAATTAAGGATCTTCATTACAAGCTAACACTGCTTTGGATTGTTCAGTATTATTTTAGGATATCACTAGGTCACATACATGTAAAAAGCAAATTTCGTGTATTTTATCGGTTAAACAAATCTCTTTATTTGTTACCAACTGGCTGTTTTCAAAAATACAAAAAAGAAAAATTACTTCTGTTCTCACTGGTCAGCACTTTCTTTTCAAACAGTAAAAATTACTTTCATGCCTTCTGTGCACGACACCAGACTTAAATACTGCAAGTAGGTGCCATGTTTTGTGAGCAGAGCATTTATATTACTGATAAGTACATTGTAATTAAGGCCTAAGAATGCTCACCACAACGTAAGGTGAACAGCAGAAGTCATGTGACAAAGGCATGACTAAATATGGGCAAACAGGAAAAAGAGGGGAGACAGATGAGAGACAGCCCCAAAGACACTGATACAGATACACTCACTCACACATTAAGCGTAGGAGACGCTCCCGCTGCAGCAGTACTGACATGGCTCTTAGGCTGGTGCAAGCGACTTTATTCTTTCTTTTATTAAACATTCTCACAGGTACAGCTCTATTGGTGCCGATCCATCAGATGATTTTAACATCTCCAAAACCTTTTCACACAATTTGAGAACAAACTTTACTTTTGTTCTTCTGTCTTTTCTTCTGTTTTTCAGAAAACAGGACCGGTGGCACAACCATTCGGACGAAATGTGAATGCGTCACCGTAAAGAATTTTGTTAGGTGGAGGTACATCACTAACTTTACAGTGAGAATGCCAGAGCCCATTTGCAACAGAGTTCAAATCATGTAAGTAAACCCCTATTCTCGACACGACCGGTACACATGCAAGAGCAAACGGAGCAACACATGCGCAGTAAAACAGCATGGTTTCATAATGAAAACGCTGCAGGAACTTTCAGTAGCAACGGGTCACTTCAGCTGAGTGCAGGCTTCTAAATGCACTGACAGTCTTAACATTTTATCAGAGCAGTACCTCCGTGTCTGTGTCCTGCACTTGTGAAAAGCTGGATAATCAGCTGATAAAGATAACTGCACAAAAGAAACTCAGAAAATGCACAAGAAACTCACAAAAATGTGCATATTAAGAGCTGCCCAGGACTAAAACTGGAAACACCTGTAGTAGTGCATGCTTCAGAAATCTATCATATATTTTTAATAAAACAAGAACGCCCAACTTTTCATGTCTACAACTAACTGAGTTAATATTTCCCAGGAGTAATGTTTTCTTTATTAAGGTGAAAAATAAAATATTTACATCAGCCATTTTGTTTCTGAGTGACGCTGAAGCAGAAAAACTCAAGAATCTTTGTTTTTGGGAATCAAGTCTAATACTCCAGTTCCTATTCACTTTTCACAGCTGTTTTCTTGCTTCAGCACAACAGCAGGACCCACCACAGTTCTGTGTATATTGCACAACGTTTCAAATTGCTTATCTCAATATCTCCATATCTAAAATTGATTTAGTTCATACTTTTGATGGCTAAAATGTTATTCTCTAAAGACTTGTCGGGGCATGACTGGGCAAGACGCACAAAATAAAAGGCAAAACTTTGGATTTAATTAAATTTTGGCATTGGATTAAAAAAATAACATTAAGATGAAAACCTCACAAACACAGGTTTGTGGCAGGTACACATTATGAATGTTGCCGGTTTGGTTGTGAAATACATACCAAAATTCAGAGCACATTTTAGCTTTCTATTTTCTTAGAAAAATTGTATTTTCCTTGCAGTTATGACAATGTCGTGACAAATGCCTGCCTGACACATTGCAATTAAACACAGTTTTGTCCCAGGCTTGCTATTCACAGCTGAGCCTTCAGTGAGTGAACCATGCTGCATGTATTAAGAAAGCAAGTGGTTGCACCAAATGCAAGGCAAAATGGGGGTTGTTTCCTATATCACAACACGCAGCTGATAGCCGGACCATGTTGTAATTTAATACGCAGTCTCCAAATGAAAAGTGAATCATTGTGCCTGGATCCTAGTTCCAAACAAGGGAAGAGACTACAGCAATGCTGGAGGTACGTAAATGGCATGTAAATGGAGCCTAAATATTTTCATACACTAAAAGTTACTTGTTTAAATGAATTAGTTCTACCTAATGGAATCATTATGTGTTGTATTTATGTTTACATTACTTATGTATTCTTTGAAAAGTACTCTGTAAAGGGGCGGTATAAATTATGCATAAATTAGCCTATACACTAAATTAATATTTTTGCCTCTGATGTTATACCAAGGTAAAGCCAAAGTATCTCTAAAGAGATTAATGAACACTGCCACCTAAAGGAGCAGAACGTACAGCATGCGCTTTCTTTGCTTATTGATCTAGTCAAATTAAAATCAGATTTTCTTCAATTTTCTTTGCTGATAAAAAATTACACATAAGCAGGTACTACCAGATGTTGTCTATGTTGAATTACAGCAGCGCTTGTATCAGATTAAAATAACAGTGTAAAAAAAAAAATCAAATCAATCACATTTACCTGTTTAATGTTAGGAACCTGAAGAACACTAGGGGTCAGTTCAGTTCAATTGTTTTGTTTTTTTTTGCTGGGTTTACCTTGAACACTTAAAATGAAACACCCTAATCCTTTGACCTTTGCAGAGACAAGTCCAACAAAAAGCGAGTGAGAGCCTGTCTAGCACCGAAAAAGGTGAAACAGAAAGGGAAACCGGCGGAGCAGTAACTGAAAAGATCCAAAATGATTTTTCAAAATGTCCTTTCATCATCTATGGCATTAATCAAAGAACTTACATACATTGTCCATTTGCATTTTGTTTGTTACTGAGAACCACATTGTTTTTGTACTGCTATTAACATTGCTTTATGAAAACATTTCTTGTATCGATGTTGTAATGCTTTTAAAAATAAACTGACATATATTACTTGAAATGTTAAAATTACTTGAAATTCACAGGAAAATGCAAGAGGAGGAGGAGGAGAAGAACATTTTATAAAGCTAGTTAGGAAAAGCCCATTAGTGTAAATCACCTAATAGTATTGGCTTAAATTTAATCATTTAGATCTGAATTCATATATAAGAATTACAAATAATCAATATGAATACATACATTACTTGCATTAATTTAAAAAATGACTAATGATGTAAGTTAATTACTTATATAGATTATATAGTAAATTGCTTAGTGTCTCCCACACACACACACACACACACACACACACACACACACACACAAAAGGCCAGCTTAATAGTACAGTTACTCTTGTGTTATTTAGTAGTGCACTGCGGTTCAGATATCACAGTGTAACCCTATAATTCAATCACTGAGCCCCACTAATGGTGAACCTTGATTAGGCCTTCAGAAGAATAGAATCAGTTATTCTATTGATCATCGTCTTAGTAAAGGAGATAACTAGAGTGTTCAACCACATCAGAAGTCAGCTGAACCGGGGCGGGTGAATGTATAACAAATATAATTTCAACGAAAATAGCATGAAAACTGATTTTCAGTATTTGTTTTTGATTAGATGATGTAGCTCCAGTCCATTCTGAAACCTGGGTTTATCAAAACTATAAGAATGAATATCACGTGAAAATCTTTCCGTTAGAAGAGATTATCCAGAGTTCACCTGCAGAGACATCAAATCTCAAACATCCGATTTAGCTCACACTTTAGCAGCATTACTACAATCAAAGTACAAACTATTTTATATCATGGCTCTTGAAGACAATTACCTTACCACCTCATCGTAGTTCGTTACTTGTTCCAGCTTCAACAAAGAAAACGCTACCAGCTAATCGGTAAGGTTGTTTAACTTTATCTTGTAATCGTACCGTAGGCTGCATAAACCTTCCAGTTCTGGGGTGGAGACGTATCATTCGAAGTAATTTATGATAGGTGGCTTTGCAAGCCAATCTTTGAATCATATGACAAGAGAAGCCAACCAAAACTGCCTGGGGGCGGCAGCCTCTTAGGTTGTCCCGGGAAATATCTGGACCAGTCACTAGATTGAGGATGATCAGTTTAGTTCAAAGCTTTATCTCAAACAAAAGCCAAAAAAGAAGGAAAATACTTTTCAAGTACTTGGCTATATCAGGTGATTTTTAGTCTGTATTTATTCATAACGCACTTGCATATACGTTAAAATACGCTATGCATTATAACTGAAATCGGAAACAATCTTTTTTACGTACATTTTTACGCAAAAAGCTTCCTTCACTGGAATTGAATTTCCTGGGGTTTTTGTTTGTTTTTGGAATACCATCTAGGAAAATATGACTTCACAAGCACTGCTAAAATACTGGAGGAAGCTGATATTTTTACCTTCCTTCCCCATGGGAAGGAAACTAATCTAAAAAATAGGCCCATTTGAATATTACAAGACCCAGTACGAAATCTCATTTAGAAAAGCCTGCGGCAAATCCGCATTTCTTGACCAGTGCTTTACTTTGATTTTTCACTCCAACTGTTTACAAAATGTCTCACAGAACCACTCCCTGAAACAGCCTGTTTGTACACGGGTTCAGAATGTTAAAGGATGTCAATCAAAGCTAAACTGTGAGCCGAGTAAACCCTGAAGTATTGCAGCAGTCCTGTCTGTGTCTGACCAGCAAGAAGCAGAGTAGAACGAAGACCAGCGCTTGTATTGATTTATAGAGGCTTGAGGTAGGACATATTGTCTCATGCCGACACTTAAAAGACCTTAAAACACTATGAGTAATTCTTACCTGGAGCACTCCTACATATACTGGTTGATTTTACACTCCAATTTTGAATGTTGTTTAAACAGAAGCAAAATGATGTAGTGTGTCAGTAATGCAGTAGTGGTTGCTATATCACTTGTGTGCCTGTACAACCACTCTCAAGAAATGGAGAATCACCATGATCACATCTTTGATGTGTTTTGCAGCATTTTCAGTGTCTACGTCAGGCTCTACCTCACATTCACAAAGCACAGAACACTCAGCTGTCAGTGACAAAGCTAGTTTGACAAATGTGTAGATAAGGTAAAGAAGCATTATTAGATGTTAGATTTTATCTTCTGTGTCTTGTTGGTTCGAAAAGGGTGCTGTATAAGATGCAGAATGTTTGTAAATTTCTTAATTAAAGCCCTTGAAAAGATACTGGTTATATTAGAAAACAGAACAGAAACAAAATGCTATGTAGTATATACAGTAGATTAATTGATTTATATATTTCAAATTATTTATTATATATCTCTCATAAAATATACACAGTTTATGTATAGAATGCTGTTTGTACTAAATAATTATATATCACCTTTCACTAAAAAACAAAACTTTAGACTTTACAGGGTCTTATCAAGCTATTCAACATCCCTGTAGTGAAAAGGCTGTTAGCACAGCCATCTGTAGTACAACCCATATTTTTTTACAAAAACAAAACAAACAAACAAAAAAATCAAACCATAAACAACTGCAAACTAGACTAAATTCTTAAAAGAAACATGACCATGGAGTATTGATTATGTTTTCAAACTCAATTGGATTAAAACTTTTTGCATTTTATTATAAAAAAAATCTGCCGCTCTTTAAAAAAAATAGTATATTTATGAATATATTTCAGTATTAAGGAATTGTGTAATTGCTGGAAATTTACAATAAACTTTCCGATAGCCCCCTCTCATAGTTCTATCACCAGTGTTTTATCTGAGGTGATCTCTTCTGATTCTAACCCATCTTAATATCCTCATCTCCAATTCTCTATGAAGTGCACAATTCTATGCTAAGTAGTCTGTCCCAAGAATGGCCTGAGAACTTCCAGAAGGATTGTGCATTCTGCTATTGTCAGGTACCAATGACGCTCTCTTGCCAGAGATGAGAAACGTCTCAGCAATCTTCTTCCAAATAAAGTAACACCTGCTAATATGTAGATAACTGCAGTCGTGACAAACAAGCCATGTCAAAGAGAAGTGCACATCAATGGATAGTATAGGACTGAAATATCTTAAGAAATGTATGTTGCCAAAACAGGATCAATGAAATGTGCCACTTCAAAAAGCATTACTGCAGCAAAAGAAACCCCTTCAAAATTAGAAAAAGGAGATCATTTTTAAGATGCTTGGCAAGTGCGACAAAGAAATGGACAAATAAACAATAAAAAGCCTTTTATATCTATTAATGCCTTTTGTAAGTCTTTGTGTAAACCATTTGTCAATTTGCCTTCAGTATTGTTGTCCTATGTTCTCTACCGGTTGGGGTAGATGCACATTTCTGCTGACCATTCATGCAGAACTTTAGGTTATACTACAAGCCCAGACAGATAAAATGATCCAGAAAAGTAGATCTCTGCCTCTGAAATGTTCCAAAAACTGGACACTCAATAAAAAGTATATGGTAGTATGACATGTAAAACTTTATTGAATATGCTCAAAATGGTAAGAAAATTATACTACTGGCGAAATGACTACTTCAGGTAGTTTCCTGACAATATGCAATACATTAGTTAGAAGTTAGTAATACCATCTAATAGGGCTTGTGTGGCATCCTACAGTCCAAACATATCCATAGCGTCTGAAATATACATATAAGTCGGTCAAACCAGTGATAAAAATTTGTGGATTTTGTGGATCACTAGTGTGTCCATTGCCAGTTGCATTAAAATGTCCATCAGAATACAAGAAGTAGGTAAACAGCCAGGCTGTGAAGTCTGCTAGACACAGTATCTTCATACCTACAGTACACAACACCGGAAGAAGTCAAAGCATATAGAGAAACAGTCAAAACAACCACAATAAAAATAATAACGTCAGTAGATCGGTTAATCCATGCCACAAAGTGCGCTGTAATTAGTGGGATGGCAGATGTTTTGTAGAAGCACTAGAGGGCAGATTTGACACACAACTTGAAGCCATATTACCTCAAAATCATTTCTTCTTCCTTGCTATGATTAATGCCACTAGAATAACACTAACCCTAACCCTAGTCCTAGCCTTAAGCCTTACACTAATACTAATATACATATTTTTATTAATTTTAACTTTATGAAGTATGCAGTTTCTCATTTCATTCATGCAGACCAGCTAAAAAAAAAGAAATATCTTAATCTAATTACCTCTTTCAGAATAAGTTAACAGCATTCTCATCAAAGTTACTGAAACATTTAATCAATTTTGCTAACATACAGTGATGTAAATGAACTCTTTGAAGTTTACTGTAAACAAAATTACTGAGTGTTACTTTTGAGGGTCACATAAAGAAACAAAGATATTTGTTTAAACAGAAACATGTTTCAAAGATCAGAGGTTAGAGGAATATAAATCATGCCATCTTCAGGGAACTGTTTCAACAAACGACTCTCTAGTGAGATTGCTTAGAGAGGCAGGCATGAGTAATGACCACTTCTACTAATGATTTAAATAGCTAATTTAGCAGCAGTTTTTGTGATAAGGCAATACTGATGAAGAAGTAGTTTGTGCTAAACTGAATTCATAACATAACTTTTTGCTCTTATTTTCTCTTTTCAAAATGCAGAGAAAATTAGCTTTCTCTGTGTTGCTTTCAATAAAAGAGGCCTTACACAAAGACAAATTAGCTTTTTAACTCACATATCTGTTCTGTGCTAGATATTCGAATGCACCCTAATCAGAAATCTCATCTAATCATGTTTTTTTTCAATATTTCTTTTTTTTATTTATACATGTTCATGCACAGAAGCAGGTCATTATTTGAAATGTACTACTATGATCAGCTCACCCAAGACTTTCATATCTAAAATAACATCAAATTTTAGATTGCAAAATCTTACCTGGAGGAGTTGAGATGCCAAGAACTTTGCAATAACCTTCCTCTATAACCCGTAATGCTGAGCCACCCATTTGCTGCCTCTTTTAGCACCCCTTTAATGTAAAGCTAGAATAGCACTGTTCCACTGGTAAGAGGATCTCCAAGATATAGGTGTGAATGTAGATAGCAGCACCATTGCAGCATGGGCCCATGTCTGATCATCTCTGCTTGAGCTTGAGGGAGCTACAGGCTGGGAACAAACAGAGATTTGACTCTGCTAATCTACCTAATCTAATATATGATCTATATATCATCTTCACAATGACCACCCTCAGATGGTTCCTGACAAGGATTAAACATAGGATGAAAATTTTCCACACAGTTCAAGGTAAAATGTACCTGCTTTTTGTTAGCTTAGTAGTGTTATGTTCCTTTCCCTGGAGTATATCAGAAACACACACACACACACACACACACACACACACACACACACAAGGTGAAATACCCAAGGTAAATCACACATGCAAGAAGTAGGAACACAATGGGTGCAATCTGACCTGGACCAAAAAAGTGTTTCATCTCTCTCCCAGAGCTGCTGAGGCTATTAATCAAGAATGTCCATGCTAGGACCAATTGTATTTTTCTGCACTGGACATGTGTTGAGAGGTTTTTGCATGTCTGCCTGATAAGATGGCCTAAATTTAATGATTAATGGTGGTTGCTGCAGGTCTGCAGACATGACATAAGACAGACATTCATGCCTCCACAGCACACTCAGTATCTGCCAGGTTAAAGTATGTATGTCAGAGGTCAGACATGCGGTCCTTCTCTCCGTCACAACACATTAGGACAGATTAAAACCATGATAGCATGACCACTCAGAGCACAGGACTGACCAGTCTGAATACACAAGAACAAAAGAAGCAAGACAAAAATATAAAAGTGCAAATATCATTATAATATTTCAGTTTGTAATGTGGTTGGGTGAGTCAAGAGTAAAGGGTTCTTTCCATGAAATATATACATAAATGTATACCTTCAATCTGAAAATTATAAGACTCAAACAAATTAAGTGGGCATAATGCCAAAAAATTATAACAGGGGGAAGTCATGAACAAATTACACTCAGGGAATATAAATTCTCAGATTTTACTTTGCATGTAAAAAAGCTTTATAGCATCATAGTTGCAAGGTCACTTGAGAGCTTTTGGCTGGTAGCAACTCCTTTAGCTTGCAGCCAACTATGGTCTCATTGATGCTGTAGTGTGAGCTGCAGGTAAATGGGGCCAGATCTAAGTCTGCTTTGGGCTGGCTTGGAATAAGCTCCATTTTATAGCTGATATTCAAGTTCACTCCTGCTGGGAGGGAAAATGTAAATCTCTTTACACTTGGCAGGAATACTCTTATTATATTAGGTATGTGAGAGTGCTTGTGGACATTTTCAGTAAGGCCTATAACCAGACATAAAGCACACTCACCAGATAAATCCCAGGATTTGTAGAATTTTCTTGTATAACGCACTGGAAACAATACAAACAACTTTACTATTATAAATAAATAAAAATCCTAAAAGATTATTTAACCAGTTAAGTTTATTTTTGAATGGACATATTAAGTCTGTCCATGGATTTCCAAAGTATTAAACATTACTGTAAATGTACATGCCCCAGACAGAATCAAGTTCATACTCTTGAGTTTGGTGTGTGATTCATAGGAGGTTCATTCTCCGTCCCACAGAGTGTCTGACCCTACACCAGTGTGGTGTTTGTCTCCAGCAAAGAGCACAGCTAATTCATGCTTCTGAAATTCTAGATGTTCTAGATGTTAAGTTTAAATAATAACATTCATTACACAGGATTCTAAAGTTTTGCAAGTATGGATTATTTCACTTTCTTTCTTTCTTTCTTTCTTTCTTTCTTTCTTTCTTTCTTTCTTTCTTTCTTTCTTTCCTTCCTTCCTTCCTTCCTTCCTTCCTTCCTTCCTTCCTTCCCAACTTCATTGTGGCTATAGCAACAACTGACAATGCAAATAGAAATATAATTAATGCCATATCCATTAGCATTAAAATGCCTTTATACGGGAACTGACAAATTCTTAAAGTGAACATATTATGCTTTTTTGGATTTCCCCTTTCCTTTTAGCTTTTGTATAGCTTTTTATGCATGTAAATGGTCTGTAAAGTTACAAAGCCCAGAGTTCACACCAGAGAGAGCAGCTCACACAGAAACCACTTTTCAGCTGCTTGAAACACTTTGTTGGAATTCCAAACCTACAATGTAATGCAATTTTATAACAAAATCCTTATTGACCATCTATTGAAAGCTTGGCTAGGACAGTGGGTGAGCTGACCATCCAATCAGAGCACAAGACCTCTAACAGGGTGTTATTATTAACACTGAAAATGAGCAAAATAGGTTCCCTTTAATTTAGATGATCTGAAGGTGTTCCAGAAAAAGATCTCTCTTCTAAGCAGAGATCAATGTTATTCCTAGAATCTGTTGAAATCTGTGCTTTAGCTTAGGGGTCAACCTCACCACTAGGCCAACCTTGGTGTTAACCTTTCAAATTCCCTCTATGTCTATGTTCAGTCCCTGGTATTTTTCCAACTTTTTGTATGCCTTACTTTACTTGAGACTGCCGCATCGATGACCATTGCTTTTAAATTGTTTGTATCTACTATCACAGTGTCTCTGTGTGGATCTGAAGGTCCCACAGGATATTAGCCCTCTTGTTCTCCATTACTCTTTGTGGTTCCTCCCATTTGGACTTTTGCACCTAGTGTTTAATAGATGCTAAAAACGTTGATTCCCCCTGATTCTATCTTTTGGATAAGGCACTCCATAGAGAGCCTTATCCTGCTATGAACCCTCCTTTGGTTCCATAGTGAGTATATTCACATATCCATAGTGACCTTATTCATAGTGATCTGAGGCACTTCCTTATCAACTCAACCTTGTAAACCATTTTAAAAAAAATATTGTATTTGTGGATGTTTTATATTTCACCCTGGATAGTGGATCTTTGTAGGCCCCTTAGCTCCTCATTCTGGTTGACATACAGCTCTGAGATGTTAGATTTTGGGTGAAGTGCTGCATGCATTGTGATGAGTTTTCTGGTCTTGACATTGGCAGCTTCCAGCTCTTTTCTTAGCCAGCTTATTGTGCCTGATGACTAACAGGGCATATGTGTTTATGGCTTTAATTTTATTTTATTGTTCCCATTCAACTGGCTCTTGAGGACCTGCCTTTGCCTATGGAAGTACTTGTCCTTTTCAATCCTGTTTCGTGGTTCTCAAGTGATTGGAGAATCTCCACATATTTGAAGCTGCTCTCCAGGTCTGTTATATGGCCTTTTTATTACTGGCCAGCTACACTTTCCAGTCTGAATGACATTCCACTGTCCTTATTGTAGATCCTGGTCAAGTGTATTAATGAGTCAATGTATCTTTCTGTCCTAGCATTTTGATGCCATTCATGAATAGGAGGTGGCTGATGGTTGTTCCACTCCTGAATCTGTATTCATACCTCCCACCCTTATTGATGATCTGATCGAGAGGGTTTTAGGCCTGTGCAGAACAGCAGTGGCAACAATGCATCTCCTTCATATCACTTAAAGGTCACCTGGCTTCTAGGGTTATCCTCCATAGCTCTGAATGAAAGCTCCTATGGTCTTATTGGCCTGATACAGGACTAGGCATTCAAGAATCAAGCTGTGTAGCCTTAAAACATATTTTTATAGTCAGTCCAGTACTCTCCTTCTTTGTGTTAGTCAGTCCAGATGGAACCTGGATATTGTTTTTGCTTGTAGGCCATGCAGAGCTTCTAGTTTCTTCAGGTAGTTGCTATGGATTATGCCTGGTTCTGCCTAGTTCTTCATATTTGTGACCTACGATTGAGCATCTGCCATTGTAATGCTGATTCATTCCTGCTCTGGGACATTGTGGTGCTCTGTTTTGAACCACTCTTAAACCACTGAAACCTGGTGTTGTGTGATGATTCATTCTTCCAGTACTGTTCTGTTTCAGACCTGGGTGGATCCACAGTCAGTCAGGGTTCTGTTGAGCTATAACTGAGATCATGCTTTGAATTGTTCTTTGGAAATGAGAGCATTTACTGGCCACTGCTTCTTCCGTGCATCTCTGCAAGTCTGGCTGCCAGTGCTGGTAATCTTTGTTTAGCAAACTACAGACAGGCTACTTATGTATGTATAGCTGATTTTATTTCCTCTGTAGCCAAGCACTTTAATCTTCATACCGTTTTTTAGCTCTGTAAGTTTGACTTACATCTGAGTTGTCTTTATACTGGTTTCCAACTTTTGATTTGAAGGGAGACGTTGGGGGTGGCCTGTAGCTTTTATATTTGTAGCCTAGGGTATCAAGCATGACTACTGCAGCAGCATATAAAAGCTTTTTGGTTTGAGTTATAATGAAATTGTGATAATTACTGCATTCAGATCTGCTAGCATAATGTCTCATGGTAGCTTGTCACTAAGTTGTAGGAGCCTACAGTGGTGGCTCACGGTAGTTAGCTGAGTCATGGTTATCTTCCACATGTCAGCATTGGTCCTTGATTCTGTTCTGACTGTTCTGCATGTGATACTGGGTTTAGACAGAGCTATTTCCCGTTTAGTTAATCAATTTCCAGTTGCAAATGTACATTAAAAGGAATAGATTATCTAAACACTTGCTTTAGATCATAAATAAGTGGTCCTGTAGCTCACCAGCTGACTAGAAAAAAAAACAACAAAAAAAACTATCCAATCAAAGCAAAGTCATGGGTTCCGTTCCCATGGTAGTGTACATGTTCTCTGAATAAGTTTTGGAAATTTTGGAATTTGATAAAGGTCTAACTCTGGGTGATTGCTTAAAAAAATAAAACTGTTTTAGTGATAAGATCATAACATTTACATATGAATGTAGAATTAAAAATTACATTAACATTGCTTTTTTTAACAACTTTTGTATGAACAAAATAATGAAGTTAGGGAGTCCTTTATTTATAAATATTTATTTGCATGTTTTACAAATTAAAAAACTGAAAGCAAGTCTTTAGTTTTGAATGAGGAGTAGATAGGCCTCTATTTTATGATGTACTAATGGATTTTTACATTTTATCCTGTGTATTAGCATAATTCTGGCAAAAGTGATTGATTAATTTTATAGGGCTAAGTTTCAGCTAAGAATCTAACACTACTTAGCTGACTTAGCTGATATTTAATGTTGAAGATCCTATTAATATAAAATTATGGGTACAACAGTAACTACAATCTGTTATTCAAAATAACTAAATATTCATTCACTTCTAAATATAAATGTTAATCTTTTTTTTTTAACTCTGGAATGTTTTATTTAATATATTCTTCTCTGTATAAGCATTTGCAGAGACTAAGTGGTGTATAAAACTGGTGTCTTGCTCCCTTGACATTTAGTGTGATTTCAAAACAGTGAGAAAATGTCTTATCTATGGAAACCTGTACATATAACTTATGATACACGTGGCATTAATGTTGTTGCCACACAGTTAACAGATTGAAATAAAACAGTCTACTAAGTGGTGACAGACTGACAAAATCGTGGTACATCAGCAACAATATTTTACATTGAAACTTGTAAAAGTGTAATGGTGTTAATGGCCTCATGTTTAAGACCTGCATCTTTTAAAATAACAAGAAGATGAGTTCAGGTTGGGCCATTTTGTCATAATATAAAGCAAAGGGAGCAAGCTGGACTAGGCATTTATGAAAACAAATGTGAAAATGTGCACTTGGATAAAAAAACATGTATCACAGCAAGTATATCATATTACTGTGTATTACATGTATGACATACTACAGGCACAGTGTCTTGCTTGGTTTTATAGTTTTAGTTCCAGGAGTTTGATTAAGCATGTCTACTAAATTCTAGGTTTAGAATAACAAAGCAGTATACACGGTGAAAGGACTGCAGGTTTGGTTGATGCATTTGTCTATGTTGATCTTTCTAACATTTACATTTTTTATTCCTTGCAGTGATTAATATGAGTCTTTTACAGATGAGGGATAGAACAACTAACAAGATTCTTGAATTTTTGTACCCCAGCTACAAAATATTGACACGGTAGTAACAACATAAACGATACAGAGCCCCTGTGTGGTTAAAAGTGGTATTGCATATTACGATCATATACTTCCAAGTAAACTGCAGTATATGTGTGCAGTTGAATTATTTTACATGATAGTTTAGATTAAGCATTACAAGACTTTAACACTTTCAGCATCATTATCATGAAAATGCAAGAAAATGCAAGTCAAAATGTATGTAGAACAGAGCAAGGGTAGTGAGCAGAGTGCTTAATGAAGATATCACTGCACTGTATGAAGCAGCCTGCTTGATCCATCTGCTCTGTGTGAAGCAGCATCCTTTGCCATGAAGGTCATAAACATCAGACATGACAGAAGCAAGTCCTGCCTTTCTTGGATTTCTTAGAATAATTTTAAACATGTTCCTTCTGCATGTTAAACATGTTCATTCTTTTCCCAAACCAGGATGCTGAGTTCAATAAAGCGTTGGAGCATGTCTGAATGTTACCAGTGTCTGAAAAACAAGGACACTGTGCCACTAGCAGTATCATAAAAACAAAGGTCCTTCTGAGGTTTGGTCAGAGAGGTTTTAGAGTCTTCAGGAAAAGCTTAATGTGATGAATCAGCTTGCGCTGGAGAACAGAAACTATTCCCCTAAGTGTCAACCCAGATCATGAGAACACAATGGCCAAGCATTAAAAGTCATACCAAAGTAATGAAGCAGATGTTATTTGCAGACTCCAGAATAAATAAATCAAAAGCAGCTATAGAACCTGACAAAACTTGTTAGAGTAATAAAAAAGAAAAGAACTTTTATGGAAAGAAGATCCCTCTCAAAAATATACGTTGTACAGACTTCATATTGCAGTCAGCATCAGCGCACTGCGGCATGACAGTTTAGGAGCACAGCATGTCATGAGTATCCTACCAGTGCCACGTGCTTACTGTCTGATCCTGTGTCAGTTGTGACAATTGGCCACAGATGCTTTCATTCTTTCTAATTTCCTGGACTATTAGACACACAGTGTAAACACCTACTACAGTGTATATGGAGATGTGGTCCAGTTGGCTCCATGTGAAAATGGCATGTGTCTTCAACTTATCATGCATAAAATATTAGTATAATCATATAGCCTGAGTACATTGATTGCATAGAACCATGATGAAGGCTTGTGTAAGCTGAAAATGGATTGGAATGTAATTTTGAGTTCTGCAGTCAGCAAATCTTGTTTGTTTAATTCTCTGTACAATTTCTGGTTTTAGCAATACTTTGCTGAACAGTGAAATTGTACCACACCAAGTACATAGATTCTCACCACTCCGTGCATAGTTACACCACCTATTGTCTACGCATTAGGTTAGGAATATAACTGTCATGCTGAAAGGAGAACAGGATGTACTTTCAAATGTAATTATTTATTTAAAATAACAAAGTTCAAAAGAAGCACAAAAAACCCAGAAAGAAAACAGAAACCAAAACCAGTTTAAACAAAACATTAGAGAACTTAATGCATTTTAGGCATTTGAGCAAATATACATAAAGGACCAGACAAAAAAACAATGTTGATGTAACATACAGACTAACAAACAACTGACAACCTAGACGGACAACGAAAGTCATATATACACAGAACATTTGGGAATAAATGTGACACACGGGAGAACTATAAGAGGAGGGGGTGCAAATGACATGAGATACAGGCATCAAAACAAAATCACATGGTGACATTGCCCTAGGGGGAGGCAGCACCATGACAACAATCTATAATCTATAAAGTTAGGAATACGAATCTCTACTTACACCACATAATACTGGACACTTACAAAGAAGTAGGGTAAAGTGAGATTCAAGTATGACCTCCTTCTTTAATAATGTAGTTTCTGCCAAACAAATTCCAAATGAAAGAACCATTAACTTAGACAAAAATGTACAAACACTTAACAGTGACAGTGATTTTTACTGCAAAAACACAATTATTTAATATCACTGAAAGACTGTCAACAAAGAATTCTTCAGCTATTATTCAGCCATTATTATGATTATAATAATCATTTTTTTTAAATATAATAGTTATTTTTTTAAAATTGCCATTAAAATGTCAAAACTCACATTACAAAACTATTGTAAAAATCCCTGAAGTATTAAATCAAAAAAGATTTTATATATTTATCTTCTACCATGGCATGTCTTGTTAGTGATATTGATGATAAATGACATAATTAGGTGTGGGAGTGTTTTAAGGGTTGCAGTCAGGGGCGTAGGGGAGAGAATAAGCTGTAATCACCCAAACTGCTGGCATCACATTGATTTGTCAGAGAGATTAATGAGTGTTGGTTTAGCCAGCTCTGAGAACACTGTCAACGCTGACACAATGGAGGAGAATACCACTTTACATTTCGGCTGCCCTCACGCAGCACTGTTTTTCCATGTGAGACACATTACTTTTCTGGAAAGTGGTGGAAAAAGCAGCACAAAAAGAAATATATTTTTAACGGTTTTATATCATGTAGCTACATCATTCAGAAGAGTCCTGTGTCTGGTAACATGATCATAAGAAGCTACTGAAGTTTCAGTTGTGGATAGATTTGTTGTACAGCAACTCAGATATTAATTATTGTTGTTTGTGTTCAATTCTTTAATCCCCAGGGTTTCCCGGAAAAAAAGCTTTGATGAAAACCTGGTAGGAGAACAAGCGGCCTAAGAGAGATTAACTGTTAACTGAAGTCACCAATAACTAATTCATCATATATGCCAACAAACACCACTGAAAAATGTAACATAAAAAATACTCCTATATTGTTATGAAATTCCATTGGTGCAGCATAGCTATACTATAGCTGTTGTCTAATAAAAGCTTTGAGATAACAATAACAACAGCAGTAACAATAACAACAATACTGTGGTGATTTGTTTATCATATGTTTATAGTGCATGTGTAATTGGACAGTCTTTGCTGTTTGGACTATGTATCTCAGCACCTTGGAACAAAACACGAGGTAAAAGTGCAGAATGGTAGTTGCCAATTTTAGATACCTATTTCTACACTGGGTGAACTGTATAAGTATCCCGAGCTCTTTTATGCATATTCACCACATTCGAAAGGAATGAATGTGTTTCCTGGCCAACTATGTGTGTCACTGAGTCACCGAAATCTAAGAAAAGGTCTAGAACTGCTTGTGAACAGCTGTTGCCTCTCAGCATGAAGACAAAGAAGTGTCACTGTCAGTAAATAAATTCATTGTTCATTGTTCATTGTTCATAAATTCATTAAAAAAAAAATCATATATCATTTTGAAAAATACTCAAAACGTTAGACCTGTGAAAATAATAGTTTTAGCTCCTGCTAGATCGTGTTCTTTTCATGTCAAAGCTGGCATAAGAACAGAAAGATGTCGCATTGCTTAAAGAAAAGAGTACATTAATAAGAAGATTATTACTTGAACCTGCACCAGAGTGACTGAAAGACAAATGTGGAGAAAAGACAAACTGATCATGATCTAAAGCATATCACCTTTTCTGTGAAATATGCTGCAATACCATGTGGGCATGTGCGTCTGTCAGGGAAATTTTGTCATGGGAAAATAAACTGGAATGTTCTTGACTAGTCAAGTCAATCACCTGAACCCAACCCCCCTGAGCATGTGTTTCACAAGAGTGCAGACCAGCCCCATGACTTAAGCAAAAACTGAAACTAGCTGAATTACAATCCTGAGAGAGCGTTGTATGCACTGTTCACTATCTCCAGCATGAGCCTGGAAGATTCCTGGAACTCACTGCAGAACTCATAAAGACCCAAAGTCAGAGTAGCAGATAACAAATTAAATCAGGTCCTAGGCATTTGATAGCCTGCCAAAGTCAGCAGCAGCTGCAAACTCGCAGCACCATTACTCCTAGTATTGGCATCTACAGAGAACCAGAGCTTAGATGCTGGATTCTGTCATGTCTGTGTGGTGGTCCCATATTTATACCAGAATCTCAATGGATCAAGATTAATTTAATTCAGCATTATGTCTAATAAAATCACCCATTTACCCAATTCACAGAAAAGCAAAACAGACTTGCTTCAGTGGCTGAAAAAAAATTGTAAATGTATTACAAAACATTCTAGGGGTATCCATCTATAAAATATAGAGACCTATTATCTATATTAATTTATTCAAGATCCATCCATCTTCCACTGCTTATCCTGGTCTGGGCCGCAGAGGCAGCAGCCTAAGCAAAGAGGTCCAGGCCTCCGTCTCCCCTGCCACCTCCTCCAGCTCCTCTGGGGGGATACTGAGGCGTTCCCAGGACAGTCAAGAGATGTAATCCCTCCAACACGTCCTGGGTCTTCCCTGGGGTCTCCTCCCTGTTGGACATGCCTGGAACACTTCCCTAGGGAGTTGTCCAGGGGAGCGTCCATACCAGATGCACGAACCACCTCAGCTGACTCATCTCAATGTGGAGGAGCAGCTGCTCTACTCCAAGCCTCTCCTGGATTGCTGATCCCCTTTTAATCAATATTTGGAGTCAAAAGCCAAAACAATCATACAAACACAAAATGATCTCAGCATCTCCTTCCTTTGTCTGACAGTAATTAGTGAATAAGAGCCAGGCCTTCATTCAGGCCTTAATAAGAAAACTAAGAGTTAACTAAGTTAAATAAAACATGGGACATTTTCTAGTGCTTGAGTCCAGATGTAACATAGACAAGAGTCGGACTTGAACAATTAACTATAATAATCTACTTATCAAACCCAATAAAGCCTTCAACAAGTGCTGAGAAGACTTGACACAAAGCCTCTATCAAAGCTGCACAGTTGTCTATCATGTTAATCCACAGTCCTACAACTTATATTCTGTCCAGCTATGACACCTGCAGTGCTCTCTACTGCTTTACTCAGTCAGACAAGTTTAATAAGACATTTAGAAACTATATTTAAAGAGAAATAGAACAGGCAAAAGGTACTGTGTCATTCTGAAACTAAACGGATTTATCTCTTTCAGTTCAGCACTTAGTCAGAGTTTTACTCTGTGATTCAATTAAATCCCTTAAAAATAAAAGTTCATGAACTATGAGAGGATAGTGTGCAGACACATGAACGTTCTTAACTCTGGAGAAGACAGTGGAGGAATAATATTCTTCTGTGTTGAAGGCTAGTAAAAATGGGAGGAGACCATCAGACTCTACAGATGAATGCAAGAGTCATTGCCCTATGACATCAGATCCCTGTCCACTCATTGGTCAGCTCAGACTGAACTGACCCAATCATATGTACTGATCACTCCAGTCTAAATCTAGGTGAGTGAATCCTCAGATTAACCTCACAGAGGGAGATCAAGGGGTCAGGGCTGCACTCCAGAAAAAACTCACTGTCCTTCTTATGTCAGAGTTCGACTGTGGTGCCTTATGTAAACATAATAACAATAAAAGTGACTGCGTGAACTGTTTTTGGCCATAAAACATTCCTTCTTTGCAAATATTGTAATAATGCATGACCTACAAGAGAGTAGGGTATAGTAGATGTATTTGTACATTGTAAATACATTTGTACATGTATTTGTACATTTGTACACTCGTTAAATAACTTGCACTGACCAAAGTGCTATACAAAGAGATAAAACACAAATAAGATGATAATTAAATATTAGCTGATAATTACAAATAAAAACATGCTCCAAAACACATAACATTACCAAAGTCTCTCTCTAATCAAATGTATGTTTGTATAAGTAGATTTTTAGACTTGATTTTAAAACCAGCACAGACCAGGGTTGATGAGTAACACACAATCACCTTTAAGTTTTCAACGAGCGCTAGAAACAGCCAGCAAATTCTGTTTGAATGATCTCAGAGATAGCTGTAATGTAGAGAGTATGAATAGACAATATAAGACAATTCATGGCAATATAAGAGGGGGCTAGGCCATTTAAAATTGTAAAAACAAATAAAAGCACTGTAAACTGTATCTTGTATGGTAGCCTGGTAGCCAATGAAGTGAAGTGAAGACTTGGGTAAGATGGCCTCTTTTTTGATGCTAGTCAGTAACCACACTGCAGAATTCTGGACTAACTGCAAACATTAATAACAGTGTAAAGTAGTCTGTTCTAGAAGAAATTAATGCATGAATGACTTTTTCCATGTCAGAAAACCAAAGAAAAATCTTAAACTTTGCCATATTGGTTACTTAGAAAAAATTACCCCTTACCACAGAGTTGATTTGTTTATCAAGGTTGTTTGTTTATCAGATAAGGTCTGAGCAAAAGACAACACCAAGATTTCTTGATGAGGATTTAATACATGAGGACAAATGACTAAGGTTACTGGAAATGCTGTTAATGAGATGAGGAGCACAAAATAATGACCTCTGACTTGCCTTCATTCAGCTGGAGGAAACTGACAGCCCTCCACATGTAAATGTCCTCAAGGAGACATTAAAAAGTCGTTGTCGTTAAGTCTAGGTACAGCTGGATATCATCAGCATAACAATGAAAGCTGACAAATTGTGCTTCCTATTAATTTGGCTTAATGTTAACATGTATGTACAAGACAATGGTCCTTATTATGGACCCTTGTGGAACACCACAAGTCATGTTGGCAGAGAAGGAGTAGTTGACACTATTGATCACTCCCTGTAAGCCCACCCACTCTTCTAAGCAACCGAAAAATATGTTATGGTCAACTGTATCAAAAACAAAGCTAAATATAGCAGGATGGCACAATTGCCTGAATCAACAGAAAGTGAAAGGTCTTGACATGAACCAAGGGAATGAACTGTGAAAACATTTTGGACAAGATCAGAGTATCAGAGGGATGTTTTTTTGTAAGTCAGTCTTTTCTAATTGGCGTCTTGGTACATGGAAATTGACAATTTAATTAGGTGTGAGGTCTGCTTTTTTAAAGTGACTTTTCTGTAGACAGCCTTAGAGCAGCCTGTGTTATTAAATATGTTATATGTGGATGTAAAAAAAACTGGTACATACATATGTGTTACATACATATGTGTTACATACATTGACACTTGCTTTTGATAAACATTCCTGTAGAACTTTTCTACTTCTACTAGACAAGGCATACCACATGCATTATAGTGGCCATATTAAAGCTATGGTTCTCCAGATTTATAGTGGGTGGTACTAAATGCTTTCATCTTACATTTGATGGGATAGCTCAAGCTGGGCCTGAATAAACAATACCGATGGCCATATGGAGCTGAGCATTCATTTTCCATCTTCAGACGATATCAGCCATTCATCACTATGAGAGGATAGTGTGCATAAACACGCCTGAGAGGGAACTGTCCTCATGTTTAGTGAATGGGGTGCTAATATAATCACACTACTGATGACCTTGAGGTATGCTGTATCGGAAACCATCCATTTAAATTTCTACTGAAAAGGTGTTTTAAATGAAATTCTAAACAAAAAGGAATTCATTGCACATGTATTGTGTCCTTGCACCTGCAAACTGTGAAGTATTGTGCTTTTTTTTCCATATGCTTGAACTACTTTATGTTTGATGGCTGAGATTTTTCCAGTGATCTTGAAAGACTAAATCTGTCATAGCTCTGCAAGGCAATAGCCGTTGGTAAAGGACATGCACATATATAGAATAAATGTGTATTATATTTGTATTTGTGAGCTTACATATTTATCCACTGATCGCTGTCTATTAGCATGCAATCCTCCTATTGTATCAGACCAACAGACACAGCCTCTGTTGAGGTTCAGGTTCTTTGAAGAGTTATCACAAACAGAAATGAAATCATAATTCATGCATTGTGTCATTTTGGAACTGTGCAAGTCAATGTGACTTATTGCGCTACATGTTTTCAGAACAAAATGTGAACAATCTGTTTCATATTGCAAACACTCTGAGAAGAAATCTGGGGTGAGTGACTTCTGGGCATATTTTAAACACCCTGAGTAAAAATCAGGGGTGAATGACTTGTGGGTATATTTCAAGCAAACACCCTGAGGACAAATCAGGGGTGAGTGACCTGATGGTATGTTACTGGCCTCACTGTGTACAACTGTGTGGGTAAAGTGAAGAGAGAACACAGCACTCACCATTAACATACCTAGGGGTAAAGAGATAATACAGGCTTTGATGCAAGAACTAAGAGGCCACTGCTTCTGTCACTGTGTTTTCTACAGTAAGATCCAAGTTATTGATAAGTCAAAAATTAAAGAGAAAAAAAACACATCTTCCAGGGCAATTAAGGGAAGATCTTCCAGGGAATCCAGGACAATTAAAATCCAGAGGAAAAACATTCCATGGCAAAAACCTCAGATTTGATCATTTGTGTCTGAAAAAATATCAGCAATGAAATCCAAACTCTGCTAAAACTTGATTGGGCTCTTACTATTGAAATAAAACGGTCATAAAAACATTTAGTTTGGCCTTTGTGCAATTGCATACCTTTTATAACTACCCTTTAGGTATTCTTTGCTTTTAGAAACTTTGTATCAGAGCTTTATTAGTTATTTGTATAAAAATGAAAGAAGAATGAATGTGAGCTATAATTCACATGATGGATGCTTAGTACTGACATCCCAAGCAACTGCTGTAGTCTATTTCAGACTGAAATAACATGATGGGGTGAAATAAACACAGAGACAGCCAAGAGAAATAAACAGGAGCGCAAGACTGTGTGAAACTGTGGCCAGCAGACTCCCCTGCAGCGGCTACCCAGGCCTGGATGAAAAGAGGACGTGCTGCCCTGGTGGCAAGCCTGCTGTTACGCGCCATGTAAATAAATACGGGCTTCGCTCACCTGCTCTCGGAATGTCAGCTGCGAGGAGTGTTCAGCAGCTTACGCACTGCGGTTTTCACAGGAGCCTCTGTGCTTACCTCAGAGGCTGTGGGCTTGTGCTTCAGAAGACGATGAAGCCAGTCAGGTCTGATTAAGATTAAGCACTCTAGTCAGGTGCTCGTTTGTAAGTGCTGACTGACAACCAGATGTTTCAAGACACTGGGGGCATAGTGATTTAATCCAAATCTCTTTCTATTGCAAATAGAATTTTATTGCCTAACTGTAAGACCTTCTTAGAAATCCAACAATTCATACCAGTTAGTACAAGCAAAAGAGATATTAGATTTCATACAAATAAACTACGCATGGATACAGACAATATGAATGGACACCTGATACCATGATACCATAATCTTTACCATTCAAATCTGATACCATAATCTTAACCATTTGAAGCCTTTCATATAAATTGACATGCAGATAATCATAATTTTTCAATTATTAGAGTAGGTGAACTATTGAACTATCAAACTGAAAATTATTTTAATTTACTCATATTTTAATCTGTTTTTAAAATGATAAATAGATATATCTGATAACAACTGGAATGCTCCAGCCTTTAATATGCATATTTTCTGCTTTCAAACTCACATCCAGTTTTAAAAATATCAAACAGCCATGATATGCATGACAACAGCATTCTGTTGTTGTTGTTGTTGTTTCCTAACTATCTTGTTTTGTGTCCATAAGACCAAACCATTTTTATGACAGACCAGATATTAAATGGGTCTCCTTCACAGTAAAAACAACAACTTTTCAGTTATCAGACATATGAACTGGATCATGCTAGTTTGTGATACTTAAATGCAGAAACCCATTTCCCACTTCCATCATTCAGCCTGGATCTTTGATTGACAGGTGCTCCTCTCCCCCCAAACCCACTGTTTGCTATGTAAAACCACAATGGTTAGCAATCTATTGTTTTCCAGATTTTTGCCCAGTAATCCGTTACCTCTGGGCTATGTACAAATTTGATATAGTACAATCTATAGTATCAGTGACAGATCCTGAATGACTGCACAACGAGAGAATGTCATACCTGCTTGTCTAACTTGTCTAGATAGTTAAACAAAATCACTTCTGTTTAACTGTTTTTAATTAATACAATGTGAAATGTAAAGAGAATTTTAGGTTTCACTCAGCAGGTGAACTTTTTAAACTCAAATCATCATAACTCAGATCCAAGGTGCATACTCTGTCTTCTTTCATTTAGCATCTATTTCTAATTAATGATGTACTGGTTGTCATTGTATTAGTGCTGCCCTTTAGCTCAAACTGCAGGTGGCCTCTGGCCTGTATGTTGGCCCTGTGGCCCTAGAACCCCTGTGAGTAATGGTCAAACATCCTTTGAGGATGTGAGATCACAGTCTGCAGGAAGTGAATCATTAACATAAACTCCCCAGCCCTGTTCAGGGAGCAGCTCTAATTGTTTTTCATTTAACTAGTCTCAACACAAACGTACAGCTGGTCATCAAACACGCACATATACAAATTGCACATGTAATGTATGATTGGTGAAATGGTGATTGTAATTGGGGCATTAAGAGTCTTCATTTTGACTCTTTATTAGGTTTGTTGTAGGTGAAGTGGAGGTCAGGTAAACTTCACAAATATATTTGATAATTGCACTATAGAAATGAGTAACCTCAGTGATTTAATTTACAATTAATATATATGTGGTTTTGCTATAGGAGGATATTTAACTAAATCTAAAGATGCTTTCAGTGTTGCCTTATTATTAAACTGTTATCATTGCTGTTGTTACTACATATAAAATGAAATGATATAATTGAGGTATAAATGTGGATTAAGGGTAAACCTTTTAGATTAATGGATTGCTGTAATATAAAAAAAAATAACAAAAAAAAACGTTACCTTATTTTCTTGTAAACATGTTACTCACTGAGTCAGAGAGAAAGAATCACTAAATGGTTCAGGCACTGTAAAGCAATGAGAAAGAATACTAAATTAACTTTGCCTTTTCAGCATTTGACAAACACTCCTATTCAGAGCAACTTAAATATATTTAGCAATATAACTGTGCTCCCTGGGAATCCAACCACACAACCTTGGTTGTCAGCATCTTACTCTAGCTGATCTACCAAGCGAGCTACAGGAGAATTATGGAGCAACTGACCATAAAAGCTTTATACAGAGTGGTTAACTTCTGAGCACTGGCTAAAACAGGAGGTTGCACATAAAAAGCTACATTAAAAAAGTCCTAAAAAGGTCTAAGAGTCTAAAACAGACTTTGTTTAGCAAGCACAGAAGTGTGGCACAGTTAAAGTAAATTGGCAACAGGTCTATGACAAGGTTGGGCTTTAGAAGAAGTACAAGACTGAAAAAAAAAACATTATTCAAAATGCAAGGACAATAATATGTGGTGGACTATACTTCTTCACCATGGATATTCTACACAAGAAACACACAAGCACCAAAGCAAAGTGAAAAGTAAGTAGATTGTCAGATTATAAAACACAGGTTGTCCCCAAGCATGTGGTTATTATAAGCATATGGAGATTATAAAACACATTTAGTCACCCTAGCACGTGGTACAAGGTGACATTAGTCCTCACAGGGTTTATTTATCCATGTGGTTTTTACATGGCTATAAAACCCCAAGTAGCAGACAGTCCTCATCATCTCTCCCTTGTGTGCTAATGTGCTGAAACCTCTGTCTGAGGTGCCCATTTCCTGGCCCAAGCATGTCAGTGGCCTGAAACCCTATAAGGTCCTCTGGGCCCCTAAAGCCAGTACAGAAAACACTCCGATCCTTTGAGTGACATCTATGGTGAGAGATGAGACCCTTCTTTGATCCCTTCAGCTGAGTCGAACGGTTGCTTCTTTAAATTGGTAAAGAGCAGAATCATGGCTGTAAAATTATCTTTGAGTTTGAGGTTTTGTGTTTTTAACACATTAACTTGCACACCTGACTTGCAGTGCAAGCAAAGGGAAACATTAGTAAAGCATGTGGCACAGACCGTTATCTGCTGGTTATCAAGGAAAAGCCGGCTGTCAAAGGTGCTGGACAGTAAAGAAAACACTGAGTGTAAAACATTCAGTGACAAGATGAACCTTTGTGTTTGGGTTCACTGATTGACAGGATGCTAAGTAAAGCTCGTGTCCTCTGGCCCTAGTAAAAGCCTCCCTCATTCACAGGGCGGTAAAACAATCAGACCGCATGCTATCTTCTCCCCGTCAGCCGCAGGAGAACATTAGCATTGCTCCATGTCCCAGCATTCCATGCACCTTACTGTGGTTTAATGGCCGACCCTGCTGACTGCTCAGACCACCACCATTTACAGAGGAAACTGAAGCCTTGCTGAGCTTTGCAAAGCAAAGGCTGTTGATCAGGATCTATTTTCTCAAGCCAAGCTTCAACCACCTCAGCAAAATGCTTCGAAAAAATGGTGCACTTTCTTTTGATGGATGTTTATGATGAAAAATGACAGTGCTTGAAGAAAGCAAAGCCTGCTCTGACCGTATTATAATTCACCTCCATTTAAGCAAAATGACATGAAAAATTATAGGACAAAACAAGGTATATATTATGTAGTTTACTTAAGATGTTCAAATGTCCTCCTGTAACCTTTGCCACACAACTATGTTAATATGTTTCGATTAACAGTGCTTAGCTATATAAATACCTAGAACATGTTACACTGTCATTAACAGTGCTTAGCTATATAAATACCTAGAACATGTTACACTGTCATTAACAGTGCTTAGCTATGTACATACCTAGAACATGTTACACTGTCATTAACAGTGCTTAGCTATGTAAATACCTAGAACATGTTACACTGTCATTTCTCCAGCTGAACAAATATAAATTGTCTGCCTCAACGGGAATATGAATTTCATTTTTTGTACAGCTCTGAGCAAGGATTATGGCTCCTAGTATAGTCACAGGTTTATATTTAATCCCTTCAGGGAATTACTTTCTAAAGATTTCCGCTTGTAAATTTAGAGTACCTTTCCTAAGAAAGTGAAAAGGGAAGTATGTTTTTCTTGGATAAAAACATGACAGTTGAAAATCACTGGCAGAGATCCACTGCAACTCTTCCTTTAACTTCCCTTCTATAATGGCGGTAGTTATGTCTCTGAAGAACCGTAACAGCAGAGATTATTCATGGCTAACTCTCTGTGTTCGTTTACATCACCTTATCACCACATGGTTTGGACCACTGAATTCCCAGTATATCGTCCATGGTGAGAGATTGTGACTGCTTTCATTTTTATGCAGTCATTCAGGAGGAAGCGTGGAGACTCTTCAAAAGAGCTTTCTATTAAATCAGGAAAGAAATGAATAAACTCTTAACACCTCATCTCAATGTAGCTCAGAGAACAAGCTATGAGAGTGTGTCATACTACAGCCTCAGGGTAGTGATAAAATCTGCTGGGTGAACCTAAGACCATTTTCCTGTCTCTGGATTTGACATTGTGCACAGAATGGGGTGGGTTAAGTTTTCCCCACAAACACACGTTTTCTCCTCTAAAAAGCAGTTGTGGAATGCCGTGCTACACTGACCTTTCCTGTGGTCGTTGAGCTGTTTTATGGCTTTATGTGTCTCGTAATGATCACAGCCTCTTTCCTGTGCCACCTTCCCCTCTCCTCCACAAGGTTTTATCTCCTTATAGACTTCACTGTTGAAAGACAGTTTTAACAAGGCACACGAACCAAAACTCTTTCCAAAGCATTGAATTGTGGCCTGTCGCCAGGTGTCACACTTTATCTGAGATGGATCTGGAGATAGGCTTGAAGCTGACAGTCCTGGGGTCAAGCACATGGCCTGGTGTCCAGCGCGAGAAAGCACTGCTGAGGTTAGCCAGCTCCCATGGGCCCCGAACAGCAGGGAACCAAACAGGCAGATAGACACAGACAGCTATCCTAAGGGCCTTTACTGCAGGGGCTGAGAGCGTTTGGCTCTTAAAAAGAGAACATTATACATGCAAAAACAAATCAATGGCAAAACCATAGATCATTAGATCTTTGGACCTTAGATTTTGAATAGTTAAGCATTTTTTCTTCAGTTTTTAACTTTCCGCAAGGGCAAAGATTTGGTTACTGCCAAAGTCATTAAAAACATCACATGAAAATGACCTTGGTTGAGAGATTTACCCACATTCAATGCTATTTTGCTACTTTCTCAGTAACACAAAACTGACATTGTTTAGTAAACATATCTTTCTCAGCATGAAGTAACTGCTGGAAATAGATTTACACAACTGCTGAATGTGTAATGAAAACCAATTCCTGCAACTCTCCTGATGGAGCACACAGTGTGCGAGGATGCTGACTAAACATGGCCATTATCTCTGGTTCTCCTCACTCATGCATGGACTGAGGTCACTGAAAGATGCTGCTCTTTCATTGGTATGTGTTCGTGATCTTACTCAGAGGTGCTAGAGCACATGGATTTAATGCACCTTCCAGCTCCTCGATATAAAGTATCCTCCATCATCACTTGCTGCTTTTGTTACAGATTACTGGCCAGTTAAAATGTATGGGCTGGCCTTTTTGAAATGACATCACGGAGAACATTTCCACCATTTCCATCCAAAAGCCTGTTGGACCTCCACACTCTGTAATCTGTTCCACATGGCGCTCTGATTTAGCATGATAAAGACAGAATCCATTCTGATTAAGAACAACGCCAATCCTTTATGTTTTGCCCCATTAATATGCATTATGGTGCTGGGTAGCTTACACTAGGTTAAAGAGAAGCAGGAGTTTGTTCAGGGGCCGTGACCCTCTGCAAACAGGTTTATTCCCCATGTTGTGTTAATGGGATTCATGTCATAGAATACCAGCTGAAACTCAAGCTTTCACAGGCCTGTTTTTCAAAGGCAGGCTGGTACCTAAAAACAGCGGATTATTTCCGTAGCAGGACTCCTCGGTCATTATAATTAGTTATAATGGAGCTAGACCTGTAGTAAATGGCCTTAGCATACATTTGTCTAAATAAAAGTGAGAAGGTGAAAGAAAATTCCAGAAATGAAGAAGTGGGAAAGCCTTATTTTACATTCATCTAGTGTGCTGCAGCAGCACACATCCAGCCTGTTGCTACAATGGCAGTTTTTGTGCTGTAAGTTAGGGGTTAAAGAATTCTGTCAGCCTCCATAGACTACTACTCTCAATCCAATGAAGTGCCCTCCAAGCATTTTGTCCTTGTGTTCCTCTTTCAGGCTGAACAAGAAGCCTGCTTTTTGTGTGCTACAGGCTAGCAAAGACACCCTTTTCAACATCCTTTTCAGCAGCCAGGCACATTGCTCTAGCTTTCTTAGGAATTAAAAATCAAGGGCCAAAAAATACCATCTTATTCTAATTTAGGGGCAAAAAAGCAATTGAATAGACTATGTGATAAGTTCCTCCCACAAAAAGGTTTGTGCCACCAACTAATACATTTACAGCATAACCGTGGAAACAACCAAACATACTGTCAGTGCCACAACAAAACTCTTTTCAGTGTGTAGCCTTGTCAGCACAGCATAATTCACACCTGCGGTGGAGTAGCAAGTTGTAGATCTTCTTTCCTCTGTCCAGAGCGCTTGCTGTGAGACAGCGATGGACATTGTCAGCACGTACTGCTTGCCAACTGGCACTATAATCCTTTCAGGCCATGGGTACACAACATCGAGGGTCTTGGCTTGGGGACCAAGCTTTTACATTTACATTTAACGCTTTTGGCAGACACTCTTATCCAGAGCAACTTACAATTAAGCTCTTTCTTGTGCTTTTGTTCTTTATAGACCATTTGTAGCGGTGAAAGTGAAAAGACTCCTTTACTTAAGAATGATTTATGTAGATGTGAGATTTTTGAATTCTACCAAATTATTTAAATATTAATGTTAACCAGAGAAATAAAAATGTAATATTTAATAATAAATTAAATGTAAATGTCCAATTGAATGATTCGATCAGATTTTATATAGAAGATTATATATAACAATACAAAAGACGGATTAATTTCCATTTTCAAATAATTAACGAAATGTAGCAAAATTCTCTTTTGAATCTAAAAAAGGATTCTAAGATGGAGGACCACATAGCGTATGCAACAGTGCTGAAGTCATGGGCAGCGCAGTTGCCTCTGTTGTGCCTTGCAGCCTTGTTTGCGTAGCCTGTGGTGGGTTTATGACCTCTGGACCGGAAAAGTTGCAGCGCCTGGTCCCTGTGCCTGCGCAGTGGAGGGGCAAGTTGAAAAGTGCACATATTTATGACTACCATCCCCCTTCCTCCAAGATGGCTACATCAAAGAGCACATGCGGGGAGGCAAATTGGTGTTAAGTGGAGGACCTCCTGTGGATGCTTGGCCTCTCCATCATGATAAGAACACAGGCAAATCTGGAGGGGATTTTATGGAGGCCAACCACACAGGAACAGCAGGGTTTCAACCTGTGCCAGATCGCTGCTTCATGCCGGATTGTGTTCACGCATACAGAACACACACAGCTGCCTGAGCTCCAGGGCCCTGCCAGGACAGGCCGGGACTACCATCTACACACGTCCCACCGCACCTGGCCCTCGCTTCCCAAAGCTTCCTCTTTTGTTCTGATCCACCCATACCAAATGGCATAAACATGAGATAAGCTCTGCTCAGTACACTGGTGGAGATGTGAATAAATTAAACAGCAGGCAGTGAATGGCTGTTGACATACACAGGGGCATTAGGGGTAACCACAAAGCCAAAGCGTCTGTGGATCATCTCTGGCGTTTTTTCAGAAATAACAATAATTAAACAGTTTGTGTCTTGTACACGTCTGACTAATCCATTCACGTGTTTATATTCCTCACACAAAACCAAAGCAATCTGTGTCAAAGGAAACGGAATGTTATGACCCAGTTCTGATTTCTGAAACATCATGATTGGAATCATTTGTCTAAAAAACTGCAGCACACATGGACATCACTCATGGATTGATTTGGAGAGGTAAAAGCAATCTCATGATAAAGCGTACCACAACAACACAAGGCGTGTGTCTGAAATATGAGCGTGCTTTCACACTAGCAAGGCAATTACACGTTTTCTGCCTCTCTAGAGATTCACAGTGCAGTCTGGGTGGGTGATAGCCCCTCATGCATCTTGATAACCCACCCAGAAGAATGGCTCCCAAAGAGAGTAGAACAGAAATGGCCGGGAGTTAATTAAAAACAGAGCGCGGCCGCGAATGGCTAATCAAATACAGCTCTGGAAGCAGCCTAGGCTCTGCTATTCCTTTCACCTTTCTCTGCCGGGCCAAGACAGGGTTCACACTGCTCATCAGGGTCTCTCTCTCTCTCTCTCTCTGTCACTGTCGCTCGCATTCTCTCCCTCTGTAACAAGAGAGCTTGGTTCTAGATCAGAGGACAGAGGGTCGATCTGGGAGATGACCTCAGCTCTGTAATGCTTCCAGTATTTAAAAAAGGAAGCCTTCTGTACATCCATTACAAGGAACCACACAAAACCAGAGAGAAAAAAAACATTCAAATCAAATCAAACAATGAAACCATGTTGGGTAAACACTATTCCCGAGAGCGAAGTGGTGATGCCCAATCCATCATAAGATTCTGAAATAAAGAACCAGGAGCAAAGCCAAATTCTTGGAGGATATTTATCCCTTTCGTTTAGTCTTCTCCCAGCATATAGTGGGAAACAGAAGTCAAAATATTAACACTAAAAAAACTTTTTAAAAAAGACCTTTTTTCCTCAGTTTTCTTTCTTATAATTTCCCTTCAGTAATTCGTTAGTTTTATATGTAACAAGAAACTCAGTTCAGTATAGTTACCCCCTTTCCTCAGGACATTCATCTCGCCCATGTTACTGTTTTATGTAGCTTTGCAACAGCCTCAATGTGAGTCAGAGCAGCTGAAAGACTCCTAGTTTCAGCTCCAGTTGGTATTGATGGACAGCTACCGCCTGGACACTGGGACATCTGCAATGCACCCTTCATCTCCTACATGCTTTGAGATCAAGCTAGCAATGTTGTAAAATGTTAACAGATGCTGTTTTATAGAGCCTGTAAATAAAGCCTGGGTGTCAGCTATGAGAAACAGAAGCAGTGATAGACAGCAGGACAGCTCTGGAAATGACACTGCATCATGCCCTGAAGACAAGAGCTGTGTACCTATACACTTTCACCGACACATGCTGAGCCCATCTACTGTGTCAGCAAGGCCTGGCAGAGGTAACAAGCATGCTGATTCACCTATGACTGACCTAAATCCATTCTAAACTAGTCACAGTTCTTTATGGCTATAATTTCAACTTGTTGCTGCTTGCGTTATCATAGTTTGGGAGTAAGAGAAATTACTTAATATCAGATATTTACTTTGAAATTCTAGCATGTCAGTGCATTTCACCAGGCAGAGAAAACCTTTTTTTTTTACTTACACATCCTCATGCTTTATAACAAACAAAAATTAATTCTAATAAAATAATTGTAATTTTTGTTTTATTTACAATTATATATTTTTGCATAGATCTTTTCTCATAAATAAATCCCATACAATTGATCTTAGTATTAAACGTTTAATTAATATAATAAATAATAATATAATTCATATAATTTATACAATTAATATAATCATAATAGAATTAAGAATGTAAATGTTTCTAAAGATTTAGCTGAAAAGGATTGTGGTTTCTAACCATTTTATACTGAAGCGAGTCAAACTGAAGCCATGTGTGCTTGATTTCCTCTTTACTAACTCCTCTAACTCCATTAACTCCACTAACTCCACTAACTCCTCTAACTCCATTAACTCCACTAACTCCACTAACTAAGCTCAGCTTTGATGATCTACAAAAAAGGAGCAAAAAAAGTAAAATGATAAAGACTTTTTCTCTATCATCATACCAGAGCTAAATTACTAATGAGTACATATCAGGATATGAGTCATGCAGGTAACAACTACTCAAACCTAAATGGGTATCAAGGCATTTTAAATGGGAGTTGGAAGGGTCGGCAAAGTAAAAACAAAGTGTGCATAGTTCATCTGAAGGGAGAACTGCATAAAGACATTTTTGTCATTTTCCCACTCTTTGTGATTCAGGGATGCGTGAAGAAAAGCACTTAGGGACGGGCCACCATTTTGTGACGCCTGGCTGTGCCACACTTAACCCAGCCACGCTCGACCGCATGCCTCTGCAGTCCTCCTGGCTCTCACGCCTCTCAGAGAGCGCGGCGGAAAAGTTCCCCAATCCAGACGTCTGTCCTTGCCATCAGCCAATACTCAATCTGCAAGTGCTTGGCTTTTCTCTTTTTTTAAAGGGATGTGGTAGAACGAGAAAGGTTGTTGTCTAATCTGAGGCACATCTTTCATAGTGTTGTTATAG
>JAOXYF010000009.1:6981208-6994682 GCA_028565775.1 Sternarchorhynchus goeldii
CCCCCCCCCCCCAACGACTCTTTTGCAGTCTACTGTTGGTTTTAGGGCTTCATTTCTGTTTCACCTTAAATGTATTTCTCTCTTTGCCCTACCAGAATGAAGAAGGCCAAACAGGCCAACTAAGGAGCTAGCTGGATGTCAGACCAGTTTGTCAGCCCACCACCACAGATATGTACCACATACTCTTCTGGCATGCTTGCTGACCCAGCACTTATCCTGCCAAATGCATTTCCCTCTGTGGCTCAGAATTGCACACCAGACCATTATCACAACCTTTGCCACTGCTATAGGCACCTCCTATGTTAGTGTAATGTGCAATTATCTATGTATGAGTGTGTTTTTCTACATATGATATGTATATACAATGTTTTATATCAACTTTAAACAGTAAAGAGCTATTTTTGGAGTTGTGTTTGCTCCTTGCCTGTGTGTTGTAGTGAGTTAGCACTGGATGAACTGGTGATGATTTTGGAGCAAGCATCCAAAAGTCTGCAGTCACTCATGACTTTCACATTACATCATATGACAGGAAGTAAAATCTGTGAATGATGTGGTGCAGAGCAACATATGTCATCGTAACCATTAGAAACACAAATAGGAAAGAGACCTGACTTTCACCCTAATTTTCTAATAATTTTTAAATAATCCATATCTTAAATTTTTGTAACACTGCATACTGCATGAGAAAGTCATATTATATATGTATGAAAAGTGAAAAGTTGCTTGTGTTTTTGTCCTCTGACCAATAGAGTGTTGTTTATGGGCAAACGTAAACTAAGAGACCTTTGGCCTTACATGAACCTAAGCACTCTGAATTACTTCAGGGAACATAATTGGGTTTACTGGAAGTAGTCTGAAAATAGGAGGGAAGGTTCATTTTGCATCATTCTGTAATTAAAGAAACATCTGGAATCACAAACCCTGTTAACAAAGCAGATTGTGCAGAACACACAAAGCATTAAACAAAACGTACTGGATTTGAATACATAGTACCAAACAGGATTAATATAAGGTCATTTGAAATAGTAAACACATGAAATCACAAACTCATAAAATCCAATCAACTACACAGAGCAACTTAAATTAAGTCAATATCTAATCAGATGTTAATGCTGATGTATGTATTATATGTTTGAATGGAAAATATAAAACTTCTTAGACGTAAACCTACTATTGACATAAGTTTGACAAGCAGCTGGAGGTTTAAAAATGATTGGATTAAGATATTTAGTACCAGTCACTAAAAGGTTAAAAATTTTTAATTAACTTGTAGACAGAACTAATCTTCTTTTTCACAAATGTAGTGACTAGTCCATGTTCACTTTTCTATGGCTGGAAGTAGTAGAGAATGAATTTAGAATGACTAAATCCTATTAAGACGAACAAATGTTCTAACCACAAACATCAACGTCCATGCAGTGCATCTTTGTGAAAATGAAATCTGTTACATCTTCTGTAAGTGGTCAATGATAAAAAGAGGCACTTAAGATTTGACCTCTTTTACATCAACATTCAAAAAAGAAAAACATTTTCTGGTTTTCTCTCCAGCAGTGCCTTGTTTATAGCTATTCTGGCCACAAATAAAACAAACATTCCATACCCTCCAAAATAAACATACATTCCAGACTGCCAGAGTTAAACACCTCTCAAAGGAACTGCTATAAAGACTTTCTCTGGTACAACTCTGCCTGTACAACCCTATCAGCAACTATAATGTGGTGCTATTAATACAGGTAGGCGTCCTTCACAGAGGCATCCCCCAGGCACACATGCATAATGCCCGTTTAGAATCAGAGAGGAAGTGGCTGCATGCTGTGTTCAGGTTATGCCCCAAGAAACAGCATATTTCATACAGCTGTGGAAAAATACATGAATCTAACAAATCCTATCACAGAAGGAAGGAAACCCTAAATTACATGCACATCTTTTAACTTTTAACTGGTGCACCTCTGTGAATTTTACGTCTTATATTTTGACATGGAAGAAGATCCAGTTTGCTATTGGACTATTAACTCTAGGTAGCATTAACAAAATATTACATAGTCTCAATAAAATAAAAACATGTGTATTACCATCATGTCTAAATTCAGAAACGTCTGGAGCAGTAGTGATTGATGGGATGAAGGAAGGCAGTAAATCCTTCTTATGTGCCTGTAATTGTTTGACTAGAATAAAATTATTTTGTATTTGAAATGCTTTTTCCTCCCCACCGTGAATTGACATTTGTCTAGGTTTTTTAAACTGAGGCTAACATTAGGGGAATGGTTATATGGAGATCTTTTGAAGATGTTTTAAATGTTAGACATAGCAATGATAGAAGTCAAACTTTTTATTCTCTTGCTTTTGAAAAACTCTGGAAAACTACAATGTAAAGCCTCTGCAGTGAATGAGCAAAAGGCATTACTTTCTTTTTGAATTGAATTCCTTTCTGCAAGGTGTTTGATGTAAACAGAGACATTATTGGAAACCAGAAAATGATCCCAAATGTGTATCAGAGTAACCCAGTACTGAATGAGCACATAACATTAATCTGTCACTTAGGGCACCATTGATCTGCTGGTGTCGAAACTGTACCTGCACATAATCATGTTGACTGACAACACTTAGCCACAGAAATGTTGATTGAACTATGTCTTTAACATTGTTCCACCCACCATACCAATAAGTGATTCAGCCATTAAAGTATATTGTTTTTCCCTCATAACTCCCAAATAATGTGAAGACCTTCTTTATAGATGGCAGCTTATTCCACTATATATGTTGTACTTACAAGTTTGCAACTATGTTACATTTTGTTTATAAATTGGTTATTTTGAAATAAACCATCAGGAATTCATGACTTGTGTGTACAGTATTAATTGAATATGGGACATTAGACATAAAAGCATTTATAGGCAATGCAAAATTCACACGCTTTATTTCAATTCTGTGGAGACAAAAGTTTCATATATTCATTTACCAAGAAACACTATGTCAGTTATGTCTACAAGCATCCATTTTGTAAGATATATCCTTTTAAATGTTGACTTTTATTAAATTAAATTTTTTATCTCTAAATAGTTACGGATTGATAAGGAGTATGACCTGGTGAAATGACTTTCTTTGTATAGTGGAAGGACACCATTATTACTTGCTTCATAAGAGCCATTATTATAAAAACTAGAAATGATATTGCAAAAGATGCCACATTTGCAGTTTAGTTTAGTGTTTTGACATCAAAAGATAAACAAAAGATAAATCATTTACAGTGCTTCAAAAATTGGGAAAAAAATAAAGGACTTGTAAATAAGGGAGTAATAAAAATGTCATGATATGCCTGTCATATATTCAGAGTAATAACCTAAAAACTTTAAGTGTCAATCTAACATCTGTGGGAAAAAAATATTCCCACTCCAAAACCAGGCCATGCTCCCATAATGCTCTTTTTTATCAAGTTTAAATTAAACTTTACCTTGTGTTCTCAGCTAACTGTAGACCTATGTGAAATGAGCTGTTGGAAGATTGCATATCAGGTAACTAGAAAAGGAAGGGAAATCACTATGTTTATGTACTCAGTCATTTAATCATAGCTCCGGGACACAGGCCATGAGCCAAGCACACAGTCCATCACCCACAGCATCGTTTTCACCCCATGTCAATTATTCAGCAGCATATATATATATATATATATATATATATATACTGTCACATTAAAAAACACAATGAGTTCCTAAAGTCTATCTTGTAATAATCCTATCAGAACGACCTGTAATGTAGAACTATTTTCTCTATGTCACTGGTTTAACGTTCCATGTGCATTGAAGTTTCACCAAAATTTCAAAAGCTATGCAAAATATAATTTATTGCAGCATTTACAACAGTTCCATTTTTGATTCATGAAGGTCTTGAAACGTTGACTTCCTCCCGCTGTGGATGATGTTTAAGGATGAGTTTAACAGAGGAAGCCAAGCCTTAGACACAATATCATGTGTCAACATGGTAATTTATATTCTTTTTCTTCCCTATTACTGCTAAAGTTCAAATGTGGTATGAGCAGGAAACTAGATTAAAAACCGGCAAACAATCCTCTTCTGGATAGCTCCTGATGCATGGTTCAGTGTCTTTTAAAAACTGCAAGTCATTTTTTCTTTTTGTGCATTCATAAAAGTACTCTATTTAAAGCACCAATGTTTCATATACATTTTATAGGATTACCATTGGCTGGATATTTGTGGATGGTTCACTGTCAGTAACACTGTCATTGCCCATTGTCAACATAGCAGTGACATGTAAAATACCAGGAACACTGCTTACCTGTTAAACTTTACCAGCTCAACCCCTATAACCATTCTGCTGAGTGATAATTCTAGGATGGGAGTTATCTCGATAATATCTATTCAGCAGCGGGTCCTTTGGTCAGAAACTGACCAACGATGAACAGGCTACAGGGTGGCTGACAAACTGTGCACATGAACATTTGGGACGGTCTGTGCACCAAAAGCATGTCTAGGCCCTTTTTAGGGCTAAAAAGCAACAAGTGTTTTTGTAATTTTTGAGAAGGTTGGGACAAACGCACTTGCAAAAGTGAATAACCACGGATATCAGTGAAATTATTCACGGACACAGAGATATATGAAAAGCAGAAAAAAACATTGTATTTAACAAAATGCATAGAAAACCAAAAATGAATAGAGACAAAACACGTACACGATTTAATAGAACACAAACGACTAAACAGGAAACTCTAAGTATAAAACAATATGTAACAGTACTCAAAGCTAAACAACCAAACACAGCTAGACAACCAAATGGGATAGATACAGAAAACTAACAACAAAGAACACAAGGACTCAATGGAACTGAATTAATGGAACAAACTAGAGCGAGCTAAACAGGAACAGACATGAGTCAAAGTAAAATCAAAGATATGGGAAACAAAATCAAAACTAGCCTGACAACTTGAACAGAAATGAAGCGAACATACAGGTTTAACAAGAGGCAAACATAAAACAGACAGGACACTAACAAACATAAAATGGACAGGACACTAACAAGGACATGAACAGGCTAAATCAAGAACAGGAACTAACAAGGCAGGTCAGCAATAACTAAATGAAACCAGACTAACTCAAGGAACTCAAGGAACGTTAACCAACTCAGAAATACAAAGGCTGGAAAAACAGAAGCCAAGTGTAGCCAGAAACAGAGCGAAACAGGTGATTTCAAGGACGGAGACAGGAAAAAACATGGAAATAAGACAGGTTACTATGACAACAGAGACGCAAACAGGGAGGGTGACCCTTTTTTATTCCCTTTTTTTAAAAATGTAAGTTTAGAGCTTAAAAAACAAGTATATGGATTAAACTTGTCCAAAATAATGTTAAAATGTACTTTTGTGAAAGAAACAAAAACAAACAAAAAACAGATGGAGTGGGACGGTAGTGCTTTTCTCACTGGGTGCTCAGCGCCCGTAAAGCTCCCATCCTAGAGTCACCCCTGCTGTGCACTTTAAAAATGTACCTATAAGACAAATGTATGCTATTAAAGAGTGAATACCCTGAGCTAATGTAACTCTCTTAATATGATTCTAATATTTGTGAACTTTTGCTGTAATGCAACCTTTCACAAAAAAAAAGAAAAATCCAAATGTTTGTTGGATCTTGTCTGGCAGGAACTCATTCATCTCCTGCCTTGTATAACCATAGGCAGCTATTTGTATCAGGAACAAAGCTGAAGTCAAACACATTTTATGTTAATTTATATGTGATCGATTGATTCAAAATTGTAATATATATTTTTTTTTACAATGTACAGGCTTATACACTGCAACAGCTATGCGTTTTTAAAAAAAACAGTCAAGATCCAGTGTTAAACTTAGCAAGGCAGAAACTGGTCAAAATAAAACAACTCCCACTTTACAAGTTATTACTGTGATGGTGGTAAGGAGGGAGCAGAAAGTGTGGTGAGAGGAGGAAGAACTTTATTCTCCATGTCTCAGAAACAAATGTAGAAAGTGAGTGCTGAAACGATTCCAAGCAGCACAAAATAAAGCCGAGTGCATAACCATGCAAGGTCTGGCCAGTAGATGCAGGGAGAAGCCTGGAGCGACTCTGGTCTGGTTTCGGCGAATGTGCAGCGTCGACTGGCCAGACCTGTGGGCTTAAACAGAGCAGCTAACAAGGTGAACGTAAATGTGAAACAGGTGCAGTTAATATGTTGGTGGTCTGGCCCAGGGAAGGGATGTGGATGTATTTGGAGTTGGTGTGTCCCTGCGACTGGGTGCCTGGCGGACCGTGACAATGACTTGTTTACAAGTTATTATAGATTTGATTATTTTAATAAAGCATATTTTGTAGAGGAGATCGGGGATGGTTGTAATGAAAGAATGATTCAAATCCACCATCACCTGAGTACTAATTCTGTCTCGCTGTCATCAATCGCCAATACTCCTCAGGTTTCCTGTTGTCTTTGTGAAGCATTGTTTGCCTTAGGTCAGTATAGGTGAACGTTAACCATTTTTCCTCTAGTTACCATGGCTTCCATGGATGGATACTTATCAGATGCGCTCACACAGGGCTTCATTGTCCACATATTCCAGGAAAAAATCAATCAGCATCTCATATCTTACATAGATGACCTTATGTATTCCCCTACACTTAAAGAACATATATAACATTCCCACAAAGTTATGATCAAAGTTAGAAACAATTGGCTTTATATTAAAGTAGAAAAACGTCAATTCCACCAGAGTTCTGCGTCATTTCTGGGTTACACCCTTTCACCAGTGAAAATCTCCTTGAATGATGATGGTGTATCTGTATTACTAACCTACACCACGATAAATCAAAGATCCCCAACATTTGGGTTCAACAACTTTCTCTGCTGTTTCATCAGGAATTACAGCACCCTGGTGGCTCCTCTCACTGCTAAAGCACAGACATGCTGGAGTTGGACTGCTATGGCTGATCATGGGTTTTTCATCCTCAAGGACGCATTCACCTCAACCCCTGTCCTGATCCCTCTAAAACATTTCTCCTGGAAATACATGCCTCTGAGTTTGGGGTAGTAGTGGTCCATCTGAAAAACTATCGCCCTGTTCCTTCTTCAGCAAGAACCTGAGGTTGATGGACTTGGGCAACAGATTTGTATTTTTAGACGTACTCCATACCTGACAGGAACAGATTAGCATGTTAGACTTGATTAGCAGCTGGATCTCACCATATGTATTAGTTCTTTTATATGTGTGGTGTGTTTTGAACACTTGTGTCTGGATCAAAAGATAAAGTAACTAAGGAAACATATTTATGTATTCAGTTACTACAACTACATGTTGAAGTGTTGACATATGCACAATAAACATTTAGAAGCATATTTTGTGCTGTGGTCTGAATATTTACATTTTCACCCTTATTGTTACAACTTACCCCAGATTGTGTTATAATTTAGCCAGGTAGTAACTCCTTTAAGAAACTCTTGGCATCCAATAATGACTTCTGTGAGTTAGATAGGGAGGATTGCTATTTGACATACAAAAAATAAATAAAAAAAGGGTGTTTGTGTAAAACTTAGCTCTAACTCAAATATTCTGTGAAACCAAGAGTGTTACAACCATCCCCAGCCATCTATACTTATTTAAACTGTTTAAAAGCGTACTCCATTAAAATAACTGAACATGTCTACTGCTGTCAGTGGCCTATTTCTTGTGTGCTAGAAATAGGCTTTAATTAAAAAGACCACTAGAGAATGACATGTCTTTAAGAGGGTATGAAGCAGGTTAATGTTAAGGAATGTTCTTTTGTCTTCTAGTCTCAAAATAGGTATTTCAACTTAGAAGTGGTCGTGTATAGTATAGCAGCCTATTTGGTATGCTTAATTAAGTTAGGCGCCCTGAATGTTTTGTACACTCTGCATATCTGTTTTTATTGTAGACATTCTGAATTAAGGCTGAATAGTACAATAGGATGAACATTTATGGATTACCATCCTCAATTCAAACCACAGGTCTTAAAGTAGGATTAAGTCTAGAAGCTAAGATGCAAAACATGCGTCCTGCTTTCAGTTAACTGTTGTTTTGTTGATTTTTCCTCCATTTTCCATATGGAATGTGACCTGGGTAGCCAGTTTTTCACAATGTATTTTTGTCTTCATATCTGTTTTATGAATCACAAAAGCAGCTTTTCTTTTGTCAGGTTGTTGACCTTTCAGTACTATGTGATAAAGTGGTTTAACATATGTAGCCTCCTTGGTGAACCCCAATGAAAATCGTAAAGTGTATAGAACATTGCCATCCATGCACTCACTCAAAGCAGTCAACATGGCTAGACTACAAGAACTGCATGCATTTTCCCACATGCGTTTAGGCACATTGTATAATTTATTACCTTTTACTCTTCTTTCACCTTTATCAAATGTTCCTGTAATTATGGACAACAACATACATTATGTTATGTGTATGCAGGCACAGAATGTACTGTGACTACCTGGTGTAGCCTTGCATTATTGCTTAACGGGCCCTTTAAGTGCTGAAAAGAAATGTACTGTGTCGCTAATGGAAACAATTTACTACCGAGATTTGGAGCCAACAAATATTACAACATGCGTCATCACTGGAACACTTTGTTCTTTCTAAACATTTTCACTGAGAGAAAAGCCTTCTGGTGAGGTAATATCTGAGTATGGTGCACACGGAATATGGTGCTGAGTACAGTTGCCATGTTGTGAGCTTTCTCTATATATTCCTCTATATATGTTTCTTTTCTATCGTGCTTTTATTTTGGTGCAAAAAAAAGGCATATAACTGGCAAACACTTCTGGAAATCAGATTGGCAGTCATTAACAACTAATGATACTGCTGCTGCTGTCAGCCCACTCACTCTGCACTTAGGGTTATTTGCAATGTTGCACAGTATATATGATAAATGCATGATGGATGCAAGACATGTGAATGTATGAACAGTGTGTAGGGTCTGCACATTTTAAATTCACACTTATGTGTTAATTTCCGCCGATATAAATAGCTAGCACTTAAGCTTTTCATCCACTTAACTCTCGTGTAAACATAACATGACAATAAAACTGATTTGTTTTGATCTTGATTTGATGTGTATTTCAGTGGAAAATATCAGGTATGCATCGTGAAAAATACTGCATCCAACAACTGTCCATTGTTTCCATGATAGAACTCTCTGTGGTCCAATTCAGATAAATTATGCATAATACAATGCATTGTTTTTCTCAGTACATATTCATAGGTTACATAGGGAATTTGTTAATAATCTCTATGAAAAAAGAAACAAAACAACCGTTAACAAAATGTACATATAAACATACTATCTCATTCTATTCAACCAGTTTACTCTGAGTGAGTTCTGTATTAAGCTCTAGCTAATCTTGCAGAGCATTTGCAAAGACCTCTAAATGCATCTCTAGGGAGTGGCCAGAGTAGGGCTACTGCACTTTCTCTTCAAAGGTTCTCTAACGTTTTGTGACGTAACATGTGGTCATTTAGCTTTTGCTCCACATCCCTGCCATATTGCAAGCATGTGCCCAAGGCTTGGGGGAGGTTGTGCGACAGTCCTCTGGGTAATCGGGCCGCATTCACAGGTCTTCCTAGACCTGATGACCTTGTGAGATATTCTAGGTTCACATTAAATGGCAGTAATGATTTTAATATGGCTCTGCTTAAAACTCTCGCTGATTACACAGAGTTGAAAAAGCCATTTAATGCCTGTAATTGTGCTCATATTGGACACAACTGAGAGAAACATAAATCAATTTTGGAAGCAAAATTCATCCAAATGTCTCAGAAGACTCATGAGAATTATTGTAGGCAACCTGACTAGGGTAGAATCATGTAATATCAGCTGTACATGAGAGGAAAGCTCAGTCACAGAGACCTTCCAGAATGTGAGTGAGCACTGAAAATACCCCCTTATGACTGCTATAGCCTTCATGTGTTAATATGCGACGGAGGTTATTAGATTTAATGCAAACACCCCTATAGAGGCGATAAAGGTTCAAGGATTATTCAAGTATAGACCTCAGCAAGGACCCTTACAGAAGGCAGCATGGGGTTCAGCTGCAAGGCAAAGCTCTGTACAGCTAGATTATTTTGTCTTGATTTGGCCTCAAAAAGAGCTTGAGCAGGCTTTTCCACTGAGCAGCAGGTCAGAACTTTCACTTGGTTGGTTTGGGTTCATTTTGATTAAGCATAGGAAGGTGTGCTGTTTCTCTGGAACCTGTAGAGTTCTGAAGAGTGTTCTGTTTCTGCATGCTGCCATGAGTGGCAGCTGGCTGACCAGTGTTGACATGTGTATAAATCAATTACAGGGCTAACAACTGGATCCAAACGGGGACAAGCACAGTGTGGCAAACAGTTCACATCATTCCTCAAACTGAACTTCATAGTGTGACCTGCAGTGCTTATTGTCTGGAAAAACATTTCTCTGGCTAAGTCTTTTTATATTGAGACTTTATTGTGATTTACAAAAGAGCTTCTTGTTTCTCGATTTTCCTGAAGTGTAAAGACATCAAGGATTAGAGTGACTGAATCCCCCAAAGGCTCAGAGACATGGTGGCCAAACCAGTTAACTGATGTTTATACTGAATAAAGGTGGTCTTAATTGTGTGCACAATGCTTTAAATCTTGATCTAAATGTAATATGACCCATAAGGTGTACTTACTAAAATGAATGAAGAATTATATAGTTTATTTTTGTGAAAGGATAATATTGTTTGTACTGAGCTCACTGACATATCAAATAAAGAGTATAAGCATAGCTTACTTGTAAGAAAATGATCAGAGCCACTGCCCTCTGAGCAACTTTCCGTACCTTCTCCAGTTGGCTTAAAATAAAAGACAACAAACTATACACAAAGTTTGTCCAGATGTTACAGAACTTGAACATTCAAGCAAAAATAATGAGAAAAAAAATCCGCAGGAACCATATTTGAAAATCCTAATGCTTTAAACATTAGGTAAACTCATTCATGCAGAAATACACTAAACATGGGGGAAAATGACAATGCTACTCTTCTGTAGTATTATTACACATATGAATTCCTGTGTACATAAAACTTCAGGAACATGAGCTTGAGAGAATATGTAAACCACAGAGAGTTTATCCTTCCCATTAGCTATAAGCAAGTCTTCAATGCAAACAAGGAAACAAGAAACAAATGTATAATTTATAACATGCCTTAAGACATGTAATTTGGCTGACCAAATTGTTGTCAGGTTTTCAAGGAAAGAGAATAATCCAATGTTCTATGAGAAACCAGCTGCACTAGGGAAGCATGTGCTTTGGTTAAAGTTGGTGTGTATGGATTTAGTTAAGAATCAGAGTCATTGTTAATAATAATAATAATAATAATAATAATAATAATAATAATAATAATAATAATGCCGTTTTCTGATACAATCTTAAACACTATAAGTAAACAATGGGTAAAGGGACTGAAATCCATGTTTTGATGTTAACAACTCACTAACATGACTAGAACATTTTTAAGGTATATGGGAGAGAAAAAATAGAGCCTCTAGCATGTGGTAATCAGCAGCCCTGTTGTAATTATTTCAGGCAAACACCTTCTGAAAATAAGTATTCCTTAAAAATCACATGTTCTTCAGATTTTTGTTTTTTGCTTGGAGGGCTTGGGTTTGATGCTAATAGCCTTGTTTGTCTACTGGGAGCAGAAAAGGAAACAGTTAATATTCACAGTATGAAGGGGGAAATTGGTGCAAATGTATGTGCACATCTATCTGTCTGGATATCTGGATGGGACAAGCTGAACTGAAAAAAGCACAACACGTATCAATGTGCTATAATGTTACTGACTCAGCAAACGTGTTACACATGGAGGATTTCCAACAAAGCATAACCTCTATTCCACACGTTCGTGTGCTTTGAATGTAGAATTTAAACGATTAGTGGAGCCAGATTACAGGAGCCTTTTTACGTCAAACTGCTTGGGGGAAGTCCTTTATGCTCTACAGTGCATCTCAGCACAAACGGTGATTCAGTTTTGTAGTACATTCTCATGAACAGACAAGCATAGACTGAGGCAATTATGCAATCAGTTACATTTGTTACAAAACTAAAAGGCAGGTTGCATGCACTTGAGCAGAAGGATTTTGTTAATACAAAAAGCAGATGAACAAATCCAAAGGAGAAACTAGTGTGACACAGGCAGAAGTCGAATGGAAACAGCCAAACTGCTCAGGGATAAACACAAACAGGAACAATCAAAAACATGGAAGTAAAAACACCTGCATGAGAACCAAACAAATAGGGCCCTGAGACATGGTGCAGACCATGAGAAAGTTTGCTTAAAGGGAGTGAAGGTGCATTTATAGGGAGGATAATTAGCCCAGAACTGAGAATAGGAGAGCAAGATGAGGACAGTAGCTGGAGTGGTGCCAGAGTTTAGTAGGTGGGCGAAGGCGATGACTGGAGCGAGACTGGGAGACCGAGTTGAGGGTGTGATGACACAATACATCAAAACAATGTCCGGTGACATCATGTCATCATCTGCAACAAATCCTAAAGCTTGTTTGATTTCAACATGACAATGCAATTACATTTAGCCAACACTTTTAGGCAGAGCAACGAACATTTATGAACGTTATGAGCAACGAGATTTATGAACATAGAAAACTAAAAGATATAGAAGAGCATGCTTTTAGCAGTAGATACGGTGGCTATAGAAAACTTGGACTTTGCATGTTCTATAAGGACACTTTCATTCCTTCACAATAAAAAAAAACTGACAACCTTGTGATTAGTCATGAGCTTTCAGGACTGGAAGAGACATTTACATCACCGAGCAGATCTTCAAATCTGGAGTGTGTTTGGTTTTCTAGGTACTTTGAAGGTCCTGGTTCGCAGAGCCTTTCAGTCTTTCATCATATCAGCAGAGCAGAATGCCTTTATTTTATAAAGAGCATATTTTTATATGTTTTAGAATATTATATAATATTAATATTAAAAAATAATATTTTGTTATTTTTTTAATATTCTCCCCTAATTTTCTGCCTAGCACAAGATCAATTATGTTAGCATATTTTGATTGCGCTGAATGTTAATTAACTACATTACAAGTATGAAACTTTAACCTACATAATACTGGAGTACTGACTGGGCCCCAAATCGGTATATCATATGCAACCAAAATAAATCTTCCAGTTTGCAAAAGACACCCAGATGATGTACTGCTCTGGCCAAATATTCCAGCACATGTCCAGAGCTATCTGCATGGTGTACTGCATTCTGTCATGCAACAGTGAAAACTCTTTCATAAGTGGGCAGAACCTTCATATTTTCATGTGACCTTGCAGTATGGTTTTCATTTGTCACATGTTTGGATACTGTGGCTGGGATCAGCATCCAGTCTGGAGTAAATGCTGAGTATGCAGTAGACAATATATAGTAGGAAAGCAACAATCCTTGTGCACCAGGACCCCCACTCAAGGGGTACACCCCCGGGGGGGGGGGGG
>JAOXYF010000009.1:6994782-7030518 GCA_028565775.1 Sternarchorhynchus goeldii
ACTCATTCTCCACCTGTGGACCCACACTCTCAGTCACCTGATTATTAACCATGTGCACCTGTGCCTAGTTTTGCTGCCTTTGTTTCTGCCTCTGTATAAGCCCACAGGAACACTTGTCCACCGCTGTGCTCAGGAAATTGTCCTGAGTATTACTGCTGCGTCTCAGGGCCCCAGGTCCTACAGCCAGCATTGTTCTGTTCTGGTTTCATTTTAGCTCGTTTGCTGCTGTGGTCCTTTGTATGTCTGGCACTATTATGGAGAATAAAGACACTCCATTCCTGCACTTGTGTCTGACTCTCTCCCTGTCGACATCACCGTCTCATTTTAAGAACATGTATAAAGTGCAGCTAAAATTGTACACGGGAAAAGAATCTGTCAACTGCCGTCAGGCACATAAACCATCAAAATTAAACCACAGAACCCAATATTACACACCAAAGTTAACCACAGCTACTGTGTGTCAAGTAATCATGTGGATTCAAGTAACTGACCCAAATATTCTCATGGTCTAGAAAATGCCTAGGTCAACTCTCCACTAGTGGAAATGGAGATAAAAGTGAAGTGAGGTCAAAGTTCATATAATGGCTCCCTGGGTAGCTTTATATAAGCTGACCTCTCAGAGGTTAAGATTTGTCTTAATCATGTAGCGAACATTTAAAACTACAGTGCATTAACACAGGAAACAGATATATGCTGTTGATAGTAAATTATACTGCTTGGTCATGTTCTTAGCATACACCATGCTAATAAAGATCAATGCAAAAACTTGCAGGAGTATGAAAAATAAACCCTATATTTAAAAGAGTTCATTATGTTGTCTTGGCCACACCTCCTCCGCAAGTGGTTTGTTCCACTGAGCACTGTGGCGAAGAACAGTACAAATGTTCTTGATAAGTTTAAAAAGCAAATTCTTGCCAAACCTCTGACTAAAGCTACACCGCAGCACCAGAAATGACCTTTGGAAAGACAAAAATGAGACTGATGCTGCTGAGATGAGGCAAGTTTGGGACGGGAATATACCAAAGAATGCATTAAAGGACATGAAGTAATAAACAGTGGCCATGTTTGTCACTTTTCTTGATGATGGCGATACACAGAGCATAGCTCCTATCAACTTGATTAGTTTGTATGACAATGTTTTAGAAATATTCAGCTCTTTTCAAAGTGTTCTTTCATTGAAACTGTTTAAATCATAAAAGTTTACAAACTTTTAAAGACTCGCTTAAAGGGTGGTATAACTAGAGAGGTATTTGGTCATGAAACAACCCACAGTTGTTTTTAGTACTTATGAGTTTACTCCAACAGAAGAACATGCTACTGAGTTCTCAAACCTAATTAAATAGTGATTCAGGTGGACCTTAAGTGTAGAGAACACACTCTCAGACAATTTGAATTTCATCTCTTCAGGGAGGCTGAAACGAGGAAGTGACATTTTTCCTCTGACACTAAGACATGTTGTTACTTCAGGGAACCAGCTGACATGGGAGTAATTACATAAAATTATTATTCTGTTACTGGATAAAATTGCCCTACATTTCAAACTGTATCAAAGAATTCCCACTTTCAATCCTTGGCAGGAAGTCCAGGAGGAATTACAATTGGCCATCGAGTGCTGAGTCCCACGGCTTATATATAGCACTCTCTGAAGTGCTCTGAAACACTCTGAAAATGCTCTGAAAAGCAATGTTCTTCACAAAAAGAACTTCCTTTTGAACACTGAGATTCCCTTCCTTGAAGACATTGTCTGCAGTCTCTGCCTCCTCAAACAAAAGGAGCATCTGAGTTCCTATTAGAGCATTCAGGACAATTAAATATATGCCATCCAACACCCAGGTAACATAAAATACAGGATTAGAAGTAAATGAGAACATAATGACTAGCTTTCATTGTATAAGGTGTTAAGCATGGGAGTTGGATTTATTTGGAAAAGACTAACAAAAGTCCTCAGTGTCATGAATGAAAAAAACTAAAATATGGTGTGAGGAGTAAAAGGACAGAAAGTGAGATGGATGCATTAAAGATTAGAAGAAAGAAAAATGATAGCAAATACAATAGCGCTTGGCGTAGATCCCTTAGGATATAACTCATATTTACAGACTCATATTTTATAACTCATATTTATAGACTGCTTAAAGCCACAGTATGGGATGTCAGAACAGTGAAGTCAAGACACAACATTTACTAAACATACTGAAGAAAGGGTGAGAGTCCTTTGGCTTTGAGAAGAGTGAAAGAAAGACAGAAGTAAAAGAGGGATATGGATAAGAGATAGGATGGACAAGACTCTCCAAAGAAACAGGTCTGGATGCCAACAGGGTAAGAATTTCACATGAAACTCTCTGAAAGGCTCTATGAAGCACTACTTCTACCACCTAAGTCTGCTTTATGTAATTCTCCACAGAATAAAAAGCTAGTGTGTTAGGTAGACCTTCTGTTTGCCATATGAAATCCTCGTCCTCCAGATTGTTGACAGATATACTGTTATCGTATTTATTATTTAACATCTTGATGCACTGCCCAGTGTACATACTTTGCCAGCTTGGGTTCGTAGCTTCAGTCAAAGCTAAGCACACTTCCCCTGACCCATATCCTACCCCTATCGCTCTGTAGCTATCCTGACTTATTATTAGGGTTTTTTTTCCAAATTGGCCATGAGAAGGGTCCATTCACAAAATACCAGAGCCAGTAAACAATTGGCTCTAGTCTCTAGCTGCAGTCTGTGAGGCCCTGCACTGAAACACTGATTTGCCCCAAATACAGTCTCATTTTTAAAAGGACAAAGTTGTACAACTACCACTGAGTTATGTGCAGTGGAGTCTGATCCTGTTTATTTCAGCATCTGTGAGCTGAACCATTTTTTGTCTTTAATCAATGAAAAAGTGTCTGATTTACACTTGATGATTATTATTACACTTCACTGTGGTTCTTAATCACTCTTTAATGAATACAATGTGTTCTTGAGAGAGAGCTAACTAAATGCGAGTGTCATGCTGGTTGCCTTCGACTCTCGTCGTGTATGTATTTGTGCGCGTATGTGTGCATGTGTACTTTCATGTTCAGTGTGCACGTTGTCTTGTGTGTGTCTTGTTTCGGTACTCGTTTGTAATCATTTGCGTCATCTGTGTCTCATTAGTTTACGTATATTTAAGCGTGTGTGTTTCTGATTGTCTTTGTCAGTTTTTGTCAACTCTTGCGCTGTGCCAACTATTCAAAATAAATGTAGTGAACTGTTGTTCACTATGCTCGGCATCCTGCCTCTCTTTTTGTGTTCGGCACAAACACCCATGACAGAGAGGTAAACTATTGAGTGTTTAGTCATCCAAATATGTTTGATCCTGCATTATAGAATATTTCTTTTCTCAAACAAAACTGATTTTACTAGATTGACCACATTTCCATTTCAGTCGTGGACAAGAATCTACTTTACACTGGTTTTCTAAACATTTTCACCCCCCTGGACTTTACTGCAGCTTTTGACACCATGAACCAAGATACACTCATTCCCAGATGTACGTCCACAGGCATAATTTAGCTCTTGACTGGTTGATCTTTAAAGGTACTGTGATGGTGGTGGCTAGAAGGGAGCAGACGGCTGGAATGTGACAGAAGGAGCTTTATTCTCCATGGCACATACAATTAGATATGAAGCGCACGAACGTGCCAACAGTTACAGCCACAAAAACAAAAGTAAGATGATATGTGTTTAACGTAGAGCATAGCGCACTCAAAGAGATAGTCCTCCGGGACGTCTTTAACGCTCGCTGGAATGTGTAACATCTAGTAACAGGACCTGTGAGCTTAAATAGTAGCTGTGAGTGCACAAAATAACTGAACTGTAGGTGATCTCAATACTCAGGTGACAGAGCGAGGCAGGGGTGTGTTAACTGGAGTGGGCATGTCCCTGGTGCTGGGTGCCCGGCACACCGTGACAGGTACCACACTTTGGGAGTGTCCAAAGGTTTTGTCCTAGGACCCATTTTTTAAAATGTAAATTTCACCTCAATATCAGATCGTTCAAAATCATAGTCTTAAGTTTCAATGTTACGTAGATGATATTCAGATCTGTATTAGCTCTGCATCTCCCACAGCATTGTCCCAGTGACTATAGGTGCATGCCTCACAGATTTTAAACATTGGTTGGATAATAACTTTCTGAATCTGAATGCAAATAACAGTCTCGTTAGCTGGCCATCAAACACAGATTTCCCAATTCTCAAATTTGTCAACAGCACTCCAGCACTGGTTATAAACCTTGGCTTTATTTTAAATGCTCCAGTTACATTTGAACCACATATAAATCTCTCAGTTAAGACTTTTTATTGCATTTTATTCCAGACTTCCATCTTCTGCTTAGCAATCCTGAAGCCACAATGCTAGTATATGCCATTAATTTCTCTCATTTATTATTACAACACCATTTTTAATGGTCTCCTTGCTAAATTGCTCAGCCTGCTCCAGCTCATTCAAAACTTTCCAGCCTCACTGAAGTCCTCACTAAGCGCTCAGCACACATCAGCCATATCCTTCATCAGATTCACTGGTTACAAATATCTTCCTTTATCAAGTATAAACTTCTGCTAACTTTCAAAGCCTTTCATGGTCTTGCCCCTTCATACCTCACTGAACTCCTTCATCCTGACTGTCTCTCCAGTACCCTTGGATCTTCTGAGCTCCTTCATCCTGACTGTCTCTGATAGTCCTGATCGAATGCGACATGACAGTCGTTTTTACCTTCTGTAAAATGAGCCATAAAAATAACTTAAACCCGTTAAAAAAAATATGAATCCCGTGCGAATCAACATGTGGGTAAATACTCCGTCACATCCCGAGGAAAGGAGTTTTTCGTGTTTTTTTTCAAGTATGGAGACCCTCGATGAGACGTTTAGTATCGTGGTGAATGGCACAGACACCTCGAATCATTCAAACCTCAGATGTAAAACTAATTCCAACAGCATTCAAATATTTTCACATCAATAGTTGCCGAATCTTGGTTAATACGTTTAAAGCTTTAAAGAGAGTATTTGACTAATACAGGCCCATGTAGAAACTACAATTTCTTTTAAGGCAAAAGAGCAGCTTTCACCTCTGCCACTTTTAACATTCTACAGAGAAATAAAACGTCATGGAAATCATGAAGGTATTCGTTACTGTGTATCCGATTCAAAACCCAGAGCTCACTGAGATTCTCTGAACTGCGTGTTTGTCACTTTCACAGCTGTAATACACAAAATGGCTCAAATGAAAATGGATTTCTAATTAATATTCCAAACTTGATATTTTGTGTTGTTTTGGACTGATAAACTAATGTCTTTGAACACAAATTTGGTCAAGTAAATATATACAACAATTTACGAATTTATACAACAATTTCATCACCTCTGCAGTCCTGCTTTAGAATTATATACAGTATTTTCAGTTAATATTTAGTGAAGAAGGAAATAAAAAAAATCATTAAAAAATAAGCTGCATAAACATTTACTGTACTTTTTTTTGTACTGTATATTTTTGAAGCACAGGCCCTGTTCTCATTAATTAAATAATAATTTATAATGCAAAGCATCTTACTAGCTGGTGTTTTTGTAGAAACAAATAATACATTCTGCATTTGTTTTTAAAAGGGTTATAATCTTACATTAATGAAAACTAATTAAACAAGTTACTTTTTAAATTTTATTCTGATCTTCATTCTGTGCAGCATCTGAATGAAGAAGGTGAGCTTTCCTATGATACTGAAGCTGAGGAAGTAAGAACCAGACATGCTACAGTGGTTTAAAACAGGACAAGCAACTGAAAGCATAAGATAGGAATTCATTTGTGTGACGATATAGACATTCAGACTCCAGACTGAGTTAATCAAAAGCTGTACACGTTTCTAGTTGTTCCAGGAAATGCATGCTTCGTTCCTGTTCATTTGTGCTCTTTGTCCTTAAGCCCAGATAGCACCACAGAGATCAGATAGGATATGTGCCTTCAGAAATCCTCGGATGGAGAACATATATCATTGCTGGCTGTGCTAAAGATCCCTCTCACATCAAAGGGGGCCATGGAATGCCCTACTGTAATCACATTTAAAGGCCATATGGTCTGTGTTGGAGCACTTTCTAAATGGAGCACATCCAAGTGTGTTTACAATAACCACAGGGTAACACTGGGACTGCTATAAGCTATCAGAAACCACAATGCCACTAAGATGTAGTTATCACTTCTGACCCATGGACATTTTTTAAATGGATCTACGGGTAACTCTGATAAAAAAAAAAAGGTTAACACTTCCAAAATTATACACTCCAGAATAGAGCAATTGTGCAGTATGTGTCCCTTGGTAAAAAGGCATTTTGTTTTGATTGCTGAGTGTCTGCAGGAGAGACCAAGGTTATCATTTCACCAAGAGCGGCAAGAGGTCAAGAGGAAAGAAGATTTGTCTTGTTCTGTGTTATTAATCACTGCAGTTGTGCGTTAGTGCAATAGGAACTATTCATCATATTAGTTCCCAGAGTGAATAATTAACTTCATGAGTTAATTAACTTCAGCTGATCATGAGTTTGTAGGAATAATGACAAGCAAGGAATTCATAAGTTAAAAAATGTATAGTGATAAACATCAATAAAAATTCAGCTAATGCAAACATTAACATTTTGCAACAATAGCATTTCATTGGAGAAGTGGTGAAAAATAGTTTGCAAATGTTAGAGTCTACAATTGGAATAGAAAGATTCTAAAAAGTTTACATGACGAAACAAAAATGAATAGAAATAATGAAAAATAAAATTAAGCAAAGTGAAAGAAAAAAAGACCCAAAATATATTTAAACAGGCCAGGTTAAAGTAGACTAGTCTGAATCTTCAAACAAAATAATTATGTTCTCTAAAATGTAAAATGATCAAACATGTCTGTTCTCAGTGAGGCTTTAGTTTTGTTTTGCATCAATCCACGTAACTAACAGAAAGCATAGCACTTGAGCTCTGTTGTGTCCTATAAGTAAAGAGGCTCTCAGGTCTCCTGTTAAACACACCTTAACTGGCTCTTAGAAACAGGGAGGAAGTTTATTCTCCTTTCATGGTGCCCAAAATGATCTTGGGGGCAGCGTGATGTATACAACTGTCGAGTGCTCCTGACCTTTGGCTCTGGGAGACTAGGTTTCTTAAAACATTGGTGTTTTGGGATTTCACACGTTGGAGAGCTGCTGTAAGCAGAGGCTTGTTTTTCTGAGAGGGAGATTTTTGTGGAAGAGCTCTGCACTGTTTTGGAGGTGTGAAAGGTAATAAAGGAAAGCTGAAAGGGCTTCTATAGCAGTGTTACAAACTGGACTGAATTACCATGTATGTCCGATCAAAAAACTTTATTGGGTCCAGCTGAGTCAATAGCAGTCAGGCAGGAAATCCAGGTACCTGATGGAGGTCACACTGGACGGAACACAGACAGGACAAGGTTCACATAATTCTCAAGATTTTTAAAGCAGCATCGTAATAGTCTTTGTAGATTAGAACAGCCTTTCCATATGTAAACTTTAGCAATATACTTGGCCTATATATGTGAACTAAATCAATATATTTCAGTTGTCTTTCTACATATTTTATTTACGATATGCCTTAAAATATATTTAAACATTCTGGTGAATGCATGATGTGATATATGTGGGATTATGTCCATATGCTGCTGTCATTCACAAAACCTCGACATCTTGTGTTCATTCAGGTTCTTCCCAAAAGGTGCACCATAGAAATGTCCATTGTAAATTGAACAGCTACCTACAATACAACTTACGTCTACAACGAAGGTTCACCTTCATTGTTATATTCTTAAGTAAGCAATAACCCAATAAGCTATTATAATTGGTTATACTAACTCAGAATTTTGCAACCGTGTCCCACATATTTCTTTCTTTGTCAAATTCTACTTCTTAAGAATTGGTAAAATTGGTGTTATTCTTTTGTCTGCTGTTGGAATCGGATAAATTTGGATTGTGGGTTATCCACATGTGCTCCAGATTCACGGACCAGTTTCCACATGGCTGTTGTTTTTCTTATTCACAAAGCTATTCGAACAACCTAGATAATGATCTGTAAAATTGTAACATTCAATCATTTGTTTTCTATTATTTAAAGTAACATTATCAAGTTCAAATAAAAGTTGTTTGTATGTAACATACACAAACACATACAAGAAAATCAAGATATTTGCTGTATGAAAATGATGCATTGAAATGAATGGTGCACTACAGTATAGTCTGAAGCTTTTATCAGGCATCATCACATGGATGTGCAGCTGCAAAGCAAAGAGACAGATTGAAGCGGGAACATATTTAAGATAAATAAACCATAATATTTTAGATTAGATTAGATTAGATTCAACTTTATTGTCATTGTGCAGAGTACAAGTACAGGGCCAATGAAATGTAGTTAGCATCTAACCAGAAGTGCAATATATCACATTATTTACATAAAGTGCAGAAGTAACAGTGACCAGTGCATAGTGCATTTTAGTGAATCAGTTTATCACACAACATGAAAAGGCAGGGATTTGATTTTTTCCTTTATGTATGGTATGTGGAACAAAACCTACTTCTTTCGATTTCTCAATTAAACTGCATGAAATTTAAGTTCAAACACCTAAATCGACTCATCATAAACAGGTGAACTGAGACCATGTGAAAGCCACTTCTGTCACTGGTGCTTTTGCTGGGTGCAAAACAGCATCGGTCCTAAGGAATCATTTGTTATCCAAATTTACCTACACCCTCAGGCCTCTAAAACTGTCCCAAAGGTCAATTAGCTTACAGTCGAATATTTGACGCTATTTTGTCTAACTGCTTCCACAGTCCATTTGCAAAATATGCTCTTTCCCTATGGGAAAACATTAAATCATCCCCTATGTGTGACAATAAGCAGTTGTTAGAAACATCGATTACTTTTCACTGTCATGACCGGTTCACCTCTCAGGTTCAAACAGACTGTAGCATTTTATCCCATCATTCAGTGATTCATTCAGCTCTCTGAAAGGCTGTCAGACTCAGAAAAAAAATAGAGTTCAAGTGGAATTTCCACCATGTGTTACTTCTCCTCACAGAAACCATTGTAACTGATTGAAATGCAATGGTGCAGTTGCCAATATTTCAGCTCATTTAGTCATTGCAAATCATGAACATCTGAATATCAACGAGAGTGAATATAACAACAACAAAAATATCTTTTTATCTATTAAGTATATTTGTGTTGCACCTCAAATAAGATAAGAATGACAATAAAAGATTTTTGTAAGAGCAGACTGTATATTAATCTGTATATTCAAATGTATATTCATCTGTATATTCAAATGTACATTAATCTGTATATTCGAATATTCATCTGTATATTTGACCGTATATTTATCTGTATGTTCATCTCATTAATATGCTAGTTTTAACATGATTATTTTGCAAACACCAATTAGTAAATACACTTAAATATGTTAAAAGAATCAGATGATATTATTTTATATTCAAAGCATTTATTGTATCATGGCTACACATTATATATTTTTTATGAATAATGCATAAAGGCAAGATATTGACAGAAATTACCTAAACTTATATTAAAGCTCCCTATTATATAGAAACAATATGGTGATAGAATGATTTTGTGCTCTCGTTACTGCAGATTCATAGTGCTTTGCACAAATCAAACCATATGCAAAGTCATAAAATGGTTAACGTTAAGGTTGGGAGCACTTTTTATATTCACAGATGTTCCAGTGAACATTAGTATGTGCTCCAACAATATTGCTTTAGCCTGTTATTATGATTATATATGTGTGACTAATTTCTCTGTTCATCTTAATATAATAACACTGAATTAGATATATGTACAAAATCCTCATTAAATAATATCAAAACATTGAGTTTACCAAACATCATAACCTTCAGTTAAATTCTTTGGAAATTACATAAGCAGTATACACCCCTTTAGTATTTTTAAAAATGGAAAATCCAGATGAAATGAGAGGGCTCCCTTGTGAGGAAGGAAATGCATTGCCCATATGCTATTGACAGTATCTTCAAGAGCCAAAATCAAATTAGGAAACCACACACAACTAAAATGACATGGATGTGATAAAATAAAGACCAAATACGATGCGTTGATATAATCATGATGAATAAGACCCCAAGGAGAAGTAAAAGATCCAGTGGTCACACTGGAAACATTCATAAATATGGGGCCAAAGGCAAAATTTCCAGTGACCCCTTTGCACTACAGGGGCCACAGTGCCAGGTCCTGACTGCTGACACCTCAGTCACTCAGCAATAAAAACAGGAGATGAAGTGAAACAGAGCCAAGAACATGCCGTTCCACAGTGCCAAGCTGACCCTCACAGACCTTCCTTCCTGCTTTCCAAAGATGCAGCAGGCTTGATTTTGTTTTTTTATATTTACGTGTATTTTTTTTTTAATCTGCCTAACAGTAGTTTGTTCTCCCCCACTGAACTCCATCAAGCCACTGAAGGGCTGTCATCCACGCAATGCTGCACTGCCAGTCTGTGAATGGTCTGTCAAAAATGTAATCATGTGCTACACAAGAAAACCCCCGTGTCGAATTAACACCTCCAGTGTTTATCTTAATCCAGCTCTATACAGGTGATAATTCAACAATGTAGGTTTTAGCACTGGGGTTTTTTCCTGTGCAGAAACTGCTTTCAGAGTCAGTTTTGTTGTGTTTGCCCGATGTGCTTTCCTAAGCAATTTATTTCTCTAATGTGCTGTGGTCATTTTGGGTTATACCCTTGTCATGTTGTAAGAATGAATGTTATGCAACCTGGATGTTGTTTGCTTGACTCTTGGGCAGCTGTTAATCATGGGCTCATACCTTGTCTGCTGTTCTGTTTGTGCTAATTATTAATGGCCTCATGGATACATTGTTTCATGCCCTTTTAGTGCACTGAACTCAAAAACAGCAAGACCCTAAAACCTTTTTATTTATTCCCATAAAATGTGCTGTACTATTATTAGATGTAAACTTCAAAACTGTGTTCATGCCCCCTCTCCAATTTCCTATTGCAAAATAGTCCTTGCAACTGTGTGATTTATAGCAAGAACATTTTATTTCTGGCTATAATGCAGGTTATACCAGAAATGTGAATGATAATGTGGTAAAAAAAAAACACAAAGATTTTGCACCTGGTGATTTTGAAGACAACTAATACTTGAATTAAAAAAAACTCCACATACTAGAGAAAGTAGAGTAGTTTTCAATAAGAACATTTGATTGTAAAGTCTTATTCAAAAGGGTAAACACTTGCCATTTTATTAGGTAAACCCTGCCACCTGTCACGTCTCATCGGGCACCTAGCTCCCAAACCACGCCCACCTTGCCACACTCTCAATCTCCGGTGTATTGAGCGCACCTGTCGCCAATCACCGATCGACTACTGAAAGCCCTTGTGCAGCACACTCAGTGCTACACTCTCCAGTAATCCGGTATTGTCTGCATTGCATTGCATTGCATTGCTGTTTTGTTTGTACGCCACTGGCAACCCTGTGCTAATAAACCTCTCAGCATGTTTCCAGGAGCGTCTGCCGTCACACCACCTTCACGCAAACTGTACATTATAAATTGTACATTACATATGTGGGGTATAAAGCAGTGATTGTACAGTCAGTTGTCATTTGATTCAATGTTGGAATGGCCAATTGAGTGGCAGTAGAGTAGGGAATTCCAGTCATATAGGGCCAGTGTGAATGCAGGATTGGCCTTAATAAGAGAGGCTTAGCCCTGTCCAAATAACTGGATAATACCATGGATGATAGTTAGCACTAAGTGTGTCAAGTCCAGTACCTCCTAAAGAGCTTTCATCCTTTTCACACACAACTGTTTTAAGGGTTTATGGAGAATGAAACAAAGGAACTACTAATGATCAACAGTTTTGGTCAATGATCAGAAGGATGAAAGGAGAATGGCAAGAACTTTGCAAGAGAGCCCAGAGTAAACAAATGGCATCTCACTTATGCAGACTTTGTAGTAAATTTTAGGTAAAGCTGAAAAACATCTGGTGTAAATCTTGATATGACACTTCATACTGATCTTTTATTTGATGTTCAAGTGGTCAACATTGCTAGAATATTACTAGAAATGTTGCAAAGCTTAGAAAGTTCTCCATGTCTTTAACACTGCAGAGTTAGACTGCTGCAGTGCCTTGAAGTCTTAAGGGTTAACCCTAACCCTAACCCTAACCCTGTAGGTGTCTAAACAAGCTCCAGCTAGTCCAGAATGCTGCAGTCCTGCCTAACACCTAAAACATATAACCATGCTGGCCTCATTCTCCATTCTGCCACTGCATTGGCTGCTAGTTCATTTTCATAATGACTACAAAATACTATCATTAACCTATAAAGCTCAAATTGGTCTTGGCTCGTGTACTTAAGTTACCTTAATATCCAGTATGATTGGCCCCAAATGCTACGATGAAGGTGCTCCTTTGACTGCTTTGTAGTTCCTAGAATTATGAAAGCTACAGCAGGGGGCAGAGCTTTTCTTATGAAGCCCCACAGCTATGGAAAAACCTCACTGAAAAAATTATGAACCTCAGACGCTCTATTAAACTTTAAGTCCAGGCTGAAAACCTACCACGTTTTTGGTTTAGATAAATACATCTTTAATACATAACAATCTGATGCTTCTTTGCTGAGCCGTACGTCTGTCCCTGAAGCTGGTGCTTGGCAGTGGTCAGTTCTGGTGAGGTCCCTTGCAGCCCTTTGTCTCTCCAGATGCTATAACGTCGGTGCAGGAATTGCATCCGTATTGCAAAACATCAGATCTTTGGTGGCTATGATATCGGTTGTGTCTCCCTGCTGAGCTGCATATGTGTCCCTTCTGCCTGACTGTATGCTGCTGTGAGACTGTGGGTTGCTGCCTTGGATGTCATGATGTCAGCACCAATGAGGTTCCTCCACCTGCAGCCGCTTGACCTGACACTTAATTACTTTTGTGCTTATTATTCATCTCAGGCCCCACCTGGATACCAAAGGACAACCCCACCACAAGCTATTATAGAGTGTTGATGTACTGTCATAAGGTGCTAAAATATCATTATTTACCCAATTTAATGTGTAGCTTTATTTCCATTCATGACTATTCTTGTCTGTATGACCACTTCCATCCGGTGTTTGGTACTCCCAAGGTTTCTTCCCAGTACCCAAGGGAGCCTTTCCTTGTCGCCTTTCCTTGCTCATTAGGGTTTTATTGTAAAGTTGCTTTGATTCATCATCTGATGTTAAAGACACTACATAAATAAAAGCAAAGTGAAAATTGAAAGAAATGTCTTAAATGATTCAGTAATGATGCCCCATATCACAAGGCATGACATCATATTGCATGTTTTCATTGATTCAGTGGCCTGCATTTGTCTTTGGCGGGAAAAAATAATGGCATTTGGAACCTTCAGCTAATGGTCTTTTATTTGACTGTAATGAAGTATACAGCAACAACAATGTTTAACATGTATCTGGTTACATTTTGATGAAACATTAAAAACTATCTATGGTGCTTGGGCATGGAAATATGTACTTATGTTAAGATGGCAATTCTAAAGTAATAACTGTCAACAAGCTCCAAAGGAGATTACTAAGGACGGGAAGATATTAGATTTACAGTAGATGCCAGTCTAACTGGGATAAAGACATTCTTTTATCTCTAAAAGCAGTTTTCGTTTCCCAGATGCAAAGAAGCGCATGTTACTCTATAATCCTTGGAGTGAAGAGAGACTGGACTAACTTCTCAGCCACTGTCAGTTTCCAGTGGAAGGCAAAACCGCCCCTAAACCTCAAAAGCCTGGGGTATATAGTTGATCTGCCTCTGGAACACATCGGAGTAATCAGCTACTGAAGCCTGATGCCGATCTGCTGCCCCAACCAGTCACCCTGTGAGCTCTGGGCCTCCTCAGCCTGCTAGAACTGAGGAGCCATTCCAGCAGCTGACACTGGAGGAAGACCTGAAGATTAGCGAAATACCTCCCCTCAGCACTGGACTCAGCAAAACCTCTGTCTCCTCATTCAGTTTGACTAGCCTTGTGGGGCTATGGACAAGGTTTCTCCTTGATCCTGAGGCCTGTCCAAATATTTCTGTTCCTTTTCACTGCTTGCTTTGGAATTGAGGAAAGTCAGCCATGCTTTGGCATGACTAACATACAAAGAGAAATAATTCACAATTAAATCTAAGACATCACTACTCCCACGCCTGTCTCATCTACAAAAAAAAATTAACCATTCTACAAGGCATTTTAGATTACAAAAAATATTATCTAAGCTGTAATACATAGTATTCTTGGACAACATAGTGAAGAAACATAACATTGAACATCCAGAGCAAATCACAAATGAAAAACCAAAATTTAGAAACAGAAGAACATCGTGTGCTAGACTCTGAAGTGACCTAGAATGAAATGTTAATACTACCGAGAAGACAAATTGCCTGTTGCCAAAAAAATCTAATAAAGCCCAAGCAAGTCCACTGACCCTTTGATAAACATGTGGAAGATGCTGCGTTAGTTTTTGTTTTCCCAAACAACACAATTGCCCTTCAGCAAGAAGAGGATGTGAAAGCGTGAGAGCAATCCCCAGGCTAATGCAGCATTCCCGTCTGGCCTTCTGAACCTTGCACAACCCCATTTCCTGCACCATAAGCAAACTGGGGTGTAATCTTTATGGGGACATCATACTTGTGCTGAGTCACAGCAGCTGCAAAGGACAATGCCACCCACGTGTCTCATTAGACATAATGGAGACTCAAGATGTTGGCAGTGAACCATGTGCACTTTCTCTTCTGCAAAGCATAAACAATTTAACCTGCATGACCCACTCCTCCTTCTTATTGTAAAATGATAATTATCCCTATAAATGTAATAGTAAAAATAGTTATTACATAGGTTGCAACATTAAATGTAAACATTGTTCAGTAGACTGCAAAGCAACACGTGTGATAAAGCCACTTTATAGAAAGTCACATCCAGACTGAATGTATTGTGTTTATGTACAAGTACAAAATGTATATAATCATAATGATCGGGCATCCTTTTAAAGACATAAGCTAATCAGTTTTCAACTGCCCAATGAGTGCTTCTAGGAATCAAAATATTTGTAAATGTTTATATAAACTTGAAATCAGTTTTTCAGATTATTTCCGGGCCTGGCTGATTATTAAAGAAAGCAGATATTTTAGTAGACTGGAATGCAGTGATATAAACAATCAGAGCAGAAACTAAGCAAAAAAATGGATGAGAGTTCCTGTTTTCATCTGCAGGAATTTGGCAAATAAGATGAACAACTGATCACCTCTGAATTTGCACCAACAGGGAGTACTAGAATCCAACTGAACCAAGGGGAGTAATATGTTACCATGGCTGGGCTACAGGGATCTTATTTAGAGGGAAATATCCATACGAGACTAATAATAAGCAATACGTTAAGCTAAATCCACATAAACCCAGATCTCATTTTCTTGTAAGCACAAGATTGGTTATGATTAATCTTCATCCACTGGCACTATAACAGAAAATTAAATGGAGTACAAAATGCCCTGGGGACACAGGGATGGAAGGTAGTTATTTAACAGCGTGAATTCTCTCATAAAGGTAGACAAGAACATAAAAAGGAAGTGTCACAAGGGAGAGAAAAAAAAGAAGTAAAAACAAGTTTCTAACAGCAGAAACAACCACCAAGTCCACAGGGCCTGTCCAAAGGCCATGGAGCTCGAATCTATCTTCAGGATGACCTCTTTTATGAGGAGGTTGAGGGTGTAGATCTGCTGTGTCCCATTAGATTCCTAAACTATACTAGTGGGATATGGTGCTTGTGTGATCCTATGTTTTTAATGCACAACCCTGAAGAAGCCAGTAGAACAAAGAAGTGTGTTCATTTGTGTGTGTGTGTGTGTGTGTGTGTGTGTGTGTGTGTGTGTGTGTGTATACACATAACTCTGTGTATACGAGAGAAAGATATTCAAGATTGTAGTGAAGTGCACAAGATTTCCAGAGAAACAGGACATTTCAGACAGAGGTACCTTATCAGCTAGCAAAGTGCTTCACAGCTGTTGAAGGACCTCTCTCTCCTTCTATATATGTAAATGCGTGATGTGTGTATTTGCAGAGGGTCAGTTCTCCACAAAGATGCTGATGAACGCGCCACCCCTAATCATTGCTTCCACTGGGAACAAAGAGCTCTCTATTTGACAATGAACTGCAGCATACAGCCTGCTCAGTAACAGGCATGTTTTAAATGGCAGATCGGGACATGTTGTGTTATGGTTGTGCATTCATTTCTTAAGTTATTCATCTCCCAACAAGTGACACCCTCAAACCGGTAACTCTACCCCTCATTGTCCAGTCAGTGAGCGGGGTCCTGAATGTCAGTGATAGGTACACACACACAAACACACACACACACACACACACACACACACACACACACACACACACACACACACACACACACACACACACACACAGCCTTCCACCACCCCAGCCAGAAATCTAGTCATCTGGATAATCATTATTTAGACTACAGCTGCTTTTGTTCATGTTTCATGACCCATAGTTTCTTCACTGGGTGATGGCACCATAATGTAACATGAACATAGCTATGATGTGATTCATTTTATATGGCTCCTGGAGTCATGTGTTGTACATTAAATAGTTTTCGGGTGAAGACATGCTGGAGGGCTTCCGTTAACCTGACGACTGGTGCACTGTACATGTGGTGTGGGAGACAAGCTTTCTGAGCAGCACCTACATCAGAAGAGGGAAGCCTGTCTACAAGGAGTGTCTTGTTCAACACAGGTGTAGGAGTCTAGCTGCTTCCACACCTCGCTGCTCCATTAACACTACTGATGGAAGCATCAGCTCTGAGGAGGATCTAATTCTCCTTTCCTTTCCTAAATGGTTTGCAGATGCATATTTAACTCAGCACTGGCGGCAGAATGGAAAGGATTTTTATAGGCCATATATCCTGCAAAAAGAGCCAAGCCTTTCTTCAAAGTTAACTGTTCACCCGAAGTATGTCATGAAACATTCTGCTGTAGGTAATGTGATGATATAGTGTTTAAAGAATGCATGTCAGAATGAAAGAGCAGATAATTTGTCAACAACTTTGTAATTGTTCTGCTGATAAATTTAATTGCTCCAGTCAGGCAGTTCCGGAAACATTACTGCACCAAACTCCACAAAGATAAAAGCAGTAAAGAGTACAGCAAAGCTCTACTAACAAGGACACACTATTTCAAACATAACTTATGGCTGTAATATTACACACCACCTGCTAAAGACCTGGCAGTAGGAAGAATACTCTAACTGTATGAGTTAGTGTAGTAAGCATTGAGAGTTTGGGTAAGAAACCTTCAGCCATTTGACTTTCATCTCCTTCGTCTCAATCAACATAAATTTTGTTGGGCTGCTATAAATCCAATCCATTTCGCTCCATAAATATTCCAAGAGTAACAAAAGCTTTCATTAAAAAGTTACCTGGAGTTGATTATCTGCAACTGATACTGCTCACTCACTAAATATACTATCTCCCCACCAGGTTTTGTATAGGTACTGAGGAGGCTCAGAACATTCTAGCAAGTTTTACATTGACTTTTGTGTGTGGTTATGACAACCTCTGAGTTCTGTGTTGTGAACCAGTCATACTGAAGATCATGGCAGGAGGGAGCAATTATATGGGTGAGCAAATAAATGTGATGTTGATTGAACAATAGAAAACCCTTTTTTTTTACTCAATAATAACAACAATAATAGTAATAGTAATAACAATGAGATAAAAAAGAAGAAATATTGTGTCTCTATCATGGCTGCCTCTGTGGTTTATTTGCACAAAGCCCCTCTCAACATGCCCGGCTCCACAATAACAAGTGAGTACAGAGAACATCCCCTTTCCCTGATTCACTCCATTTAGTCTGCAACCTGTAGTGACATGCACTAATTATCATGTAAACTTTCAAGAGTGTTGCCCTCTACTCTACTATCAGCAACATGTATGTGTGCACAAAGGTAAATATTATTGCCTTTACATTTTTGAAAGAATTCAAAGCAATGATGTGAAATAGTGACCCAAATCTTCATATCTTCATATTAATGTTGGGGGGGGGGGTGAAGTCGTTTACGCTACTTGTACACATGTGACCTCAAACTCACACTGTGTTTCTCACTCTCTTCACTTCTCACAGTACAGTCACTACAGAAGTACTGTAACCCATAAGAAGACACTTCATGTGATTAATTATCGTTCCTCATTTTGTTTGGTTTTTAACCACTGTGTAAACTAGTTCTTCATGGATTCACAAACATGATGCTTTACTTTGACAAGCTGTATTTCTTTGAATAGGAAGACTTTCATTCTGAGAAAAGAATGAAAATGAAACTTAATCTGAGGCCGACACAGCCACAGGATTTTTTCAAACAGGGCAGCTTATCTAGTTGTGGCAGTTTTTTTTATGTTTTGAGCTCTTTGGGATGAAATAAAAAGATAAAAAGAATTATAGTTATTTTAAGAGAGCTTGACACACCCATCCGGTCACAGATTAATCAATGAGAATTTGAATCCCCAACAGTAAGTAATCTTATCCCCAGTATGATATAGCTTCAGGGCTAAAAACTACAAAGTAGAGGAAAGAGGTGACAGTTTAATTGATAGCATCTTCAGAGGGATTACCTTATAAGGCTAGATAGCCTAATGCACGCAAAAGAAGATACACTGAACACAAAACAGCTTCCAGAAGTTTCTGGGACCAGGGTATATGGATCCCACAATGATAAGTAAACTCAAAAGTACACAATATTTGTGTACGTAAGTAAACACATACTTTGAATAATTATTTAACCCTTTTCTCCTTATTGTTAGTCATTGCCAGATTTTAACCTCTACCTAGGTCTCTCATATTGCATAATAGTTCCCACCCCGGGGAGACTCTTCCTCCATGACACATGTAAACAATCACCGTATCTTTATAAGTTATCTTACAATCACCGTATCAAGTTGTCAATCATGTTGTGCCATAGACATAACATGACTTATCAGATACCTCTTACTGAGTAGCATCAGTCTGGCTGACATGGACTGATGCTGTCCATGGAGAGGTAAGGCATTCTTTAACCACTCTTTCCATGCAGACAGTAGGGCTAGTTGTACTTTTGTGGACTCTTGGCCATGTATAGCTGTGACAGCTTAGGCCATCTGGACAATGTGAATGATGTATCTGAATGGCGGTTATTTCAGTGGTTTAGAAATCAAATTCAGATAGACAAAAGTAATTTAGAACCAATGGTTTAAAAAAATCTCCACCTGTACTTACATTTTTTTTTTCTGGACTTTACATGCTCAGACAACATAGACAATAGGAATAATTGAGTAAAGGCTTTGAGGACTGGGAGAAAGAGGTTCATTCAAGTAGCTGAAGCAAACTTCAGCATGCGATGCTGCAGTTATGAAAATGTCGTTGGTTAATCAAACTAAATAGCAAATTTTCTCTAAGATGCTCTGGTAATTTCTTTAGTAGCTAAGTAATGCCCTGTGACATTTACAGGAAATGAAAGTTGTGTTAATAATTAATTACTTAAGTATTTCTTCATTAATTACTGTAATGCTTAACTGTTTTGTGCACATTTAAGAAAATTATATAAAAAAGCTAAAATACCCAGGTTCAATTTGTCTAGCACGTTCCACAAAGTTCAAGATGCATTGCATAAAAGGATGGAAATTTCACTCAGTACTGCTTTACTCCCATGTTAATTAAATTCCATAAAAATATTTTATTTCCTTTTTGTTTTTGAAAGGAAACATTAAGGCTGCTAAACCTCTGCCATCAAACCCAAAGTTCAGGATATTTCCATCAACTGAAAAATATGTTTGAGATTTGTGCATTCTGTCATGCATTACATTTTAGTGTAAAAAACCTCACTTTTTAAAATATACTTACTTTTCTTTTGTTGGCAATATCATGAATGCCAGCTGTCCTGCCATGTTCTGATGTTTAGTAAATTGTGTTAATGTATTAATAAAATAAGAGAGCTTTGATACCTTTGACATTGGTTTACATAAATATGCAAAGTGTCTTTCTGAATTAACTGCTAGTTGTCCTATAGACTAAGACTGTAGGGTGTAATTAGGTAATTCTAGTCATCTGTAATAGTGAGCTGTCCAAATGATTAAGAATATGGAAAAAAATCATAAAAGTGTGTTCATAAAAAAAGTGTTGAACTAGTATGTTTTTTTTGTGATAGCCAGAATTTAATTAATAAATGAATGAAGACAAGATTTTACTCCAGGATATGTGTGGAATATGAAGTAGCAGCAAGGTAGCAGTGGGTGACTTACGCCATCTAGAGATAATTTGAAACACTACATCAATTCACTACATCATTTCTTCATCGGCGGTTATTGAATCCACAAAAATGTAGCGTGAAGAAGAGGAACAGTAATAGCTAGGGTTAGCTTCTTGCTTCTGTCGTCATATTTTGGCGTGAATGCTATCTATGGAAACGAGCTGCTTGCAGACTCCAGTCTCACAGTTTTGAAGTGATGACGTTAACCATTTCAGCAAATGTCACAGAATTTAAATCCAAAATCCATGGGATTGGAATCCATGTGTCGGAAATCGGGAGATATAAAGATGGCAAATATTTCAGAAGTTTACAATTACTTAATATTTTGTACTTCAAATCATGAAACAAATATAATATATTTGATAAAATTAAACGTAGACTACGTGCTAGCCTATGTGCTTAAAGACAGCTTTCCTGCACGCGAATAACGTATATGCCATTCGTTCAAATTCATACTGTTAAAGGCAGGATTGGTGTTTTTGTGACTTTTATTTTGAATATCTTTTGGTAAAATAACAAGATGTAGCGGTTTCTCACTTCACACTGATATACGTGGTTAGCTGATCGTATGACCAGCTAGCATTTGTGCTTTGATAATAGTAGTACACTTAGGATAAGGCTCTGAATGGATTTCATTGTATGAGAATAAATTTTTTAAACAGATTCGGGTCGTTTGAAAGGTTTGTTCTTGTCTGTAAATATTTTTTACACTGACTTAAATAACGGCAACCTATATAAAATGCGCGTAGGATGTTTGAGCAGACTTCTGACTTTTTGTTAGCCTTCTATGAGAGGTTAGCTAACCTATGTTAGCTAGGTAGCTAACTAACAATAACAAGCTACTAGCAAATCGTATCCTAGGTCAGCATTGAGCTCAATGGTACTCGAAATAATTTACTAGATTGTAGTTAGCCAGTTATCTAGTTACTGCCAGCTTTGAATTGAGAGTTTTTAAACATGTTATATGCTTTCATCGCCACTTTAGCTAATTGTGCACCACTAGCTAGGTTAGATAACACGCGTTTGGTTAAATAACTTATGAGTCATTCGATTAGCAGACTCGGGAAATGTATGTCTATTGTGAGACAATATTACATAACACTGTCGATTACAATCAATCCCTCACACTACATTCTGATGTTACCATCCTTGTTTGCAGCTGTGTTAAAATGCCAATAGATAGTAATGAGGAGCAAGACCCTCCAGCACTATCCAGTTCAGTTAGTGCTTTAACACCAGGAGGCACAGAGGATAATGTTGTTAACATTGGGACCCCTGGCCTCTCCATCCCGGCAAATAATCGTGAAGAGCCAACAGCAGCCTGTCCTGAGACCGTTGGGGCAGAGAACTCCAAGAGATCCCAGCTTCTACTCCAGATCAACCGTCAGGAGATTCAAGCAATTGCTCAGAGTGCTCAAGCATCCGAGCTCCAGGGCTTGGGAGTGGCCGTCTATGATCAGGATGTGTTGGAGCAGGGGGTCCTGCAGCAGGTGGACAGAGCCATCCAGGAGGCCAACCAGGCTGCAGCCAAGGCTGAGGCCGAAAAGGAATATGAGTCTGTACTGGATGATGTCAGGTATGGAGGTGAAGAGCTGTCTCTATCTAAATTGTCTCTGCCCTTTAACTATGTGAAAATAAGAGTTTGCACCTTGGGTATGAGTGCATAAACATTCATCAAAAAGATGTCATGAGGCTACGATATCCTGAATATTTGTGTCTCATGCTGCATTTGTTAGGTCATGCACAACTGCTCTAAAACACATCAACAAAATATTAGAACAGCTTACTCCTTATGCTACCTCCAGCAAGGACATCAGCCGGAAAATAGAGTCTGTCCAAAGACAAAAGGAGAACAAGGTAATCAAGCCATTGCCACATTCTCCAAGTGATATGATCATTCCTCCTCTATTATACAGATATTTTAGGACCTATAATAATAACTCAAGGTAAGATGTTTGGGACCTTCTACTGTATCAGCATTAGGGTAAGTTTATAAACCTCTCTTACAGGAGAAGCAGTTAAAAAAGGTCAGAGCCAAGCAAAGACGATTACAGGCCGTACTTGGTGGAGAGGACATACAGAAGCTTGAGGCAGAGTTATTGACTGAGGACGATGAAGGTAAGACTGAAATATAGTCTTTCACAGAGTGCTGGCCACAGGTCAGCACTTACAGCTCTTCTGGGCAAGGTGATAAGACAGGAAGAATTGTAAGTAGTGATTTTTTAGCATGAAGTTAGCTACGCTGGTCTGTACGCAGCATTTCTTTCTTTAGTCTGAGGATCAATTTTCTATTACCTCATAATAGACTAAACCATTTAGGCTGGTGTCCTGTTTCATGGACTGTACACTGAAATGTGATATCTTTGTGGGTTCTTACATATATTTCTATGTTTATTTTTCTCATTCTCTCAAAACCAATCTCAGTCGGTATATCTAACCTTGGTAAATTAGCTAAAATGTGATATGTTACTTGATGCTTATACATATATGCATCATATGTAGTTATTAGTGATTCTGAGCTTTGCTTGCAGCTTTGGACAGTGCATCAGAAAAACAGGACCAGGCTTTTTTTTAAAGCCTGTTATTTACAGGCTCTCACTAATTGGTCCAAATCTGTTGGTTTGTTGTACATCATTATTATTTGTTCAGTTCTAGAAATAATGACAAATCTGCTCAGAAAAGAATATCAGGGCGTAATTTATTGCAATAATAACAGTATTTGATCATAGTTTTCCTAACATCTATTCTCACCAGATAGGGAGTGATATTTGCGGTGTTTCACATGTACATCATCTTTAATTGTCTTTATTAGTAATGGTTTTACAACACAACTTACTAAAGTGACATACTAAACACCATAGTACTTGAGAGTCTGCATTCCTGTGTTCCTTAGGTCATTAACTAGTAAGACCACTGAGAAGAAATCAAGTATGCCTGGATTTAATGGCACCATGGTGTGATTCTCAGTAAATAGACATCTTTAGACATTTTCATTGTGTGTGTGTGTGTGTGTGTGTGTGTGTGTGTGTGTGTGTGTGTGTGTGTATGTTTCAGAAGCAGGCCCATCTACGCTGGGCAGCATGCTTATGCCAGCTCAGGAGTCAGAGTGGGAAGAGCTCATCCGCACAGGTCACATGACGCCGTTTGGCACGCGGATCCCTCAGAAGCAGGAGAAGAAGGAGCCGCGCAGAGTTATGCTCAGCGAGGACTCGGGCTTTGACAGGTACCTTGCCGACCAGGCCTTGATGGCAGAGAAGAGGAAGAAACCGCTCTTGAAGAACAAGACGAAGAAGGCGGCCACCGGTAGTCCTTCCGTAGAGCCACCAAAGAATGGCGCCCTCTCTAGGCAAGATAAGAAACTACAGAAACGTATGCGGAAGCTTCAGAGGACTGCCCTAAAGGCTCATCCCAAATCCAGGCCCAAGGTGGAGAAAGAGTTTCCCCGGACCAAGAGGAGAGGACATAGGGATGGGGAGTCGGGCAGCTCAGGCTCTGAATACGTCCCTAGTGATGAGCTTATGGACCCTGAAGAACCAGACAGAGAAGATGAGTTCTGGCTTGATGAAAATGAGTATGAACTTAAGCCCTATAAGAAGAAAGGTGAGGTCAAAACCAGGAAGCCAAGGAGAGAAGATGAGAGTGATGAATACTTCCCCAGCAGTTCTGAGGATGAGGAACCTGGAAGAAAAGGCAAGGTGAAGAAGTACAAGGACGATGGCAATATTGAATACTACAGGCAAAGGATTAGGTAAGATTAGCTGGGCTGCCTTCACCAAAATTTATATTAATACATTAGAAATTTCCTGGTAAACTGTCAAGCACAGTCAAATGTTTAGTTAATGATTAACCAGGTTTTTTTTGCCTACTGTGTGTGCTGGAATAGATAATCCATTGAAGAGATTGGCAGCTGCTCCTTGACTAAGCAAATCCAGAATCTATTCATGTTTTTCTCATTATAACATGCATGTATTTATTCCACAATGCTAATGTGAAAATAGATGGTACCAAAACTAACAAGATTGAGAATTTGTATTTATAGTAAGAAAATTGAGTTGGCACAGTGTCTTTCTCCATACTTTCTATGCTGTGATGTGGACGGAATATAGCCACATGTTTCTGGATGCTGCTGGCACTACAGTGTGGAGTGGGGGGGTGTATAAAAAAATACAAAAAACCCCAAAAAAACGTAATTAACTGAACCAATGCTTAGTCTTGACTTAATTACAAGTGCAGTCTCGGAAGCCCCAGATAAAGGGGACAGTTTCATTGTGAAGTGACGGACCAGGCCCAAATGAAGATGGATTTTTTTTCCCCTTCACTCCTTTTTCCACACCTTTCCTGGGGAGCTCAAACTCCTAATTGTCTGTATCAATCTTAATTTGCTTCCATGATGACACTGCCACTAACTGCTGTATCCCTGCAGCCAGAAGTGGTTCAATTAAAACTGCCCTGCAAGAATGATGGCGAGGGAGCTAACTAAGGCAGAGCTGTGCCTTCTCTCTCTCTCTCTCTCTCTCTCTCTCTCTCTCTCTCTCTCTCTCTCTCTCTCTATCTATCTATCTATCTATCCATTTGTCTATCTATCTATCTGTCTATCTATCTCAATATCTGGTTTTCCCTTTTGTCTCTGTTTCTCTGCCTCTCTCTCACTCTCTCTCTCTTTTGTTCCCCTCTTTTCTCAGAAAGACTAGGAAATTAAGCCAAGAGGCCTGGGATTAGGGCTGCCTGCCCGTACAGTAGCTCACACAGTGAAGCAAGCTTCCCTGAGGTGGTCCTTTTTAAACAGTGTTTGCTGAGTCAAATTAAGAATGGCAGCAGTGGAATAGTTTCAGTTGCATCTGGGTCTGTTTGGCTAGTCAGAACCTAGAACGAGCGTTATGTCAAATCAGCACGGGGGGCCCTTTTCAGTAAAATAGTGAGTGTCGTCCTGCAGGAAGTGGAAGAGGCAGAGGCTCCAGGAGAAAGAGCGAAAGAGACAAGCAGGAGAGGATGAGTCTGAAGAAAGCGACGCTGAGTTTGACGAAGGCTTTAAGATGCCAGGCTTTCTCTGGAAGAAACTCTTCAAGTGAGAAAATGGGATTTACACTCAAAATGACAAATGCATGAGCTTGAGAAATCGACTTACAAAACAGTGTAGCGCATTTCATTTATTTAGAGGACAGTTTTGTTTTTTTTGTTCTCTCTCTCTCCACAAATGTGGTCATCACACTGTAGACTAATGATTGATAAACAGGATAGTTTTCTTCATTGTAAAACACAACATTGTGCAAAACACAGAGCTTTCAAACGAACACGACGCAGTCTAACGACAGAGCTTTATTTGACCAGTGGATCTAGCGTTACACGTGTTTAGGACTCTAGGCTTTACAACAGGAAGCCACAGCTATTGTGCTGTCGCTGGTTTTACGACACGTCAGTCGGGCAACACTTACAGGCCATTTATTTAGAATCAATAGAGCTAATGGGCCTATGATTAATTGATCAGGTGTGGTGTTTGTGTTGTGCTGGGCAGGCGTTTTGTCCTACATGTTTGCTTTTGTCATCCAGATATCAGCAGACAGGTGTCAGGTGGATGTGGGAGCTGCACTGCCAGCAGGCAGGAGGCATTCTGGGAGATGAGATGGGCCTTGGCAAGACCATCCAGGTAATTGCCTTCCTGGCAGGCCTGAGCTACAGCAAGCTGAGGACACGTGGCTCCAATTACAGGCAAGAGACCCCGCACTGCCCAGCCCCTTTAACTCACACGCACACACTGGCCTGGGTGGGCTGCCTGGAACACTAATACAGACACAGGGATGTTGTTGTGTGAGTGGCTACTCATTGCTTCTTGTTTCTTTCTCTCTGGTTTCCTCTCATGCCGTCGCAACTGTGAGGTTCAGAAATCAAATTCGCCTTGTTTAACCCTCTAGTTCCTCTAACTCTATGCTTTCTCATATATTTTGTTTCCAAAGAGCGCGCACACACACACACACACACACACACACACACACACACACGTATGATGCCACTCCCATCCCACCCTCTCAGACTGAAAGTCTTGATTGCAATGAATATTTCAACAGCTGGATTGCTGGTGGAGAGAGGTTTGGCGTGAATTATTAAAGACGTTTCAATTATGATATCCCTCTAATTCTCTTAGTGGCGACATCAAAGGAAGAACAAGGACACGAAATGAGAGCAACTGGGGTGGGGGGGGGGGTGGAATGAAACATGAAACACATAATTAAGTACGTTTAAGGTAGTGCCTTTTTGTTTTTCAGAGCCGTGTTGACTCTGGGTGGGAGCATCCTGACTGGTCAATAATACTATGTCTGGCGTCGCCCATCCGCAAATTGATTGTTTGCAAACTCAATTACGGCTCAATATCAATGGCTGCCATGGTCCGGAATATCATATCGTTCCGTAATGCTCCTAGAGCCATTTAGTGCATTTTGTCGATTCATCTCCATTGGCGGGCGCGCGGGGGAGCACTGAGCTGCCTTGGCCTCAGCTCGGGGTTCATGACCCTCTCGATCAGTCTAAACATGATGCTCCTCTCCCCTGCACATCTGCACCACTCAGAGGCTTCGGTTCTAAGTGTGTACCAAGTTCTTCCTTTACAAACGCACACTTTTCTCATACTGTGTTGGGAAACTTGGGCCTGCCAATTTGGGGAAGGGCACTGAATCCGAATCTGGACTTCTAATCGAGTGTTTTGAAACTTGGGTTTACGTGATGGTGTCAGATGATGTACAGAATTTCCGCTTGCCCACGTTTAATCATAGTGATCGTTTACATTTATCACAGCCCAGCTTTTATCCCTTATGGAGTTATTCAGAGAGTACGTAACGGACGTCCTGAATGAAGCGTAGCGAGAATGAGAGCTGTGAAAATGAGTGTTGAATTAACCACGCTCTTCCCTGTGCAGGTACGCGGGTTTAGGGCCCACGGTGATCGTGTGCCCAGCTACAGTCATGCATCAGTGGGTGAAGGAGTTCCATACGTGGTGGCCCCCGTTCCGGGTGGCTGTTCTACATGAAACAGGCTCTTTTAATAACAAGAAGGTGTGTTGAAAATGAACTTTGTTGCCCTGAAATACCCTTGTGAGACCCATGCCAGGCCGTTTTTGCATCCTCCTCTTGCGTTGTGCTGTTGTGACAGTGTTTTTGTGTGTAGGGAACAGCGAGGTAAAGTTTCCCACTCTTAACATGACAACAAGACTGAGACAGAGCGCTCTAGACCCCATCTATAGCATTTATACCAGCGTCATATTTTTCCCTACCGTAAGCAGATATCCGAGCGTGGAGTAGATTTTGCTCCAAGGAAATGTTAAATTAATTAAAGCTATCTTATCTGGAGGTGCTGTAGGGCTTCTGTGAAGTGTTTACTGTGAGTGCTCCTCTCTTACCCCCCCCCCCTCTCCATCCCCCTGGCTGACACAGTGATTAATGGGGGCTGTTGCCTGGCAGTCCGTGCTTTGCCCTCTAGGAGGAGGATTGGTCTCTGGAGCTTGGAGGTGGGGGGTGGGGGGTTAGAGACGCGTTTGTGCTGTATTTGTGCCTAATGACAGAGTTTTCACGCTCACACTAACATTGGCCCCGAACAGATGCACCTTATTAATTGGCTACCAAGTAACAGAGGGGAAAAAAAGAACCAGGGGTTACATGGCTGGTGTGCTTTTAATTGGAATTCGCTTGAGGTTTTTTTTTTGTTTGTTTTTTTTTTTTTTTTTTTTTTTTTTTTGCTATGAGACATGGAGATAGCCTAGCGGGTGTGAAGAAGGCTGAGGTTTGCTGCAGGTCACCTGCCGTGGCATCTCCACCGTGACAGCCACTGGAAGCACTTACGTGAGCAGGACACTTTTGTGAGAAGATCGAGAACATCTCGTCGTTGGGTGTTTTTCAGGAGAAGCTCATTCCGGAGATAGCCGCGGGTCATGGCATCCTTATCACGTCGTACTCGTACATTCGCATCATGCAGGACTACATTCAGAAATACAACTGGCACTACGTCATCCTGGACGAGGGGCACAAAATCAGGAACCCCAACGCGGCCGTCACTGTGGCCTGCAAACAGGTAGGTCTTTGTCTTTGCTCTCCATGTTCTGCATTTCGTCCAGAGGGCTCAGAATGAGTGGAGATCACGAAGCAGCGTCCTTAGTGTTCTGATTAGCTTATGGAGCTGTAAAGGCAATTTGCATGTTGCTATTACAGACATTCACAACACTCACTGGTAATGCAGGTCCCAACTCTAGTGTGTAGCCTAGCCTGCTCAGACCTCTTACTTCTCTCCACCTAATTAATTTATGTGTGCTATAGCATTATGGATCACTATATTAAAAAATCCATTGTAAATTCCACATCACTTCGATTTAGTATTGAATAAACCACAGCTAATGGTGCTTTTAGGCCTAATGTATCATAAAGAGTTTTGATTCTACAATGATTCCTGATTATTGTTACCTGCACACTCTTCCTATGGTTTGCTTAACCCAGTGATGCTCAAATATGTTTTAACCACTTTTTGTGCATTGTAGCCTGTGGTTTTGTCTACAGTTTCTTTCAACAGTTTTCCTCTAATGGAGAGCCGGAAGTGTTCTGTCTCCAGGTTGTCTGAGCTGCGTTTGTCTCGGTCTTGTGCCTGTAGTTCCGGACTCCTCACCGCTTCATCCTCTCCGGATCCCCCATGCAGAACAACCTGAAGGAGCTCTGGTCCCTCTTCGACTTTGTGTTTCCAGGGAAACTGGGCACTCTCCCTGTCTTCATGGAGCAGTTTTCAGTGCCCATCACGATGGGAGGATATTCCAACGCCTCTCCAGTACAGGTGACACCATGCTATGAAATCCAGTATTAAATTTTTACAACATGTCACTTACATTCATTAAAACACTGATTTACTGACGACTTATCAACTCCAATCATGAGATTACTACATTAACACAATGTCTTAATAAATAATGAAAAACATCTAATAACTAATCAGTGTGTTTCAGACAGTGTGTGTGCTTGTGCATGTACATTTAGCTGAATATTATGGAATTTCAGGTAATTCCTCTCTAACGTGACAAGTATATATTTTCCTCAACACCTAAACTACAGCCATGTAATGAATTGTAATGACACAGTTGTACGTTTTAGCAGCCAGGCAGTGGCAGCATGAATTATTTAAATAGAATGTGGATGTGCCCTTGTTACCCACTTTATTAGTACACTATTTTATTAGTACACTATTTTATTTCCTCATTTAAGGGGCCTTAAGTTTTCTTTGACAATATAAGCATCATTTGACACTATAAGGACTGTCATAGTAAAAGATTAGACAAGCCCATGCTCGCGGGTGTTAAGCCAATCCCGGTTTCTCAGCACAGGTAAAAATATCAATAGAAATAAAAGTATAGAATTAGTAAGCCCATTTTATGACGTTTAGTTCTGTTGTGGAGGCAATGACCCCTGGTGACAGGCCTGATATTCTATTCCTTTCAAGTTAATCAGCAGTGAGAGATGTACATGACGCCTGGAGCCCTGTTCCACGGTTCTTTTCCGTTACCGCAGCATATGTTCTTCCAGCCTGGCCGGTCTGGCCCAGGGCCGCGAGCGCTGGCCTGGCCTCGCTCTCTGCCTTCTCCCCCTCTTTTGCTGTCTCTCGAGTGGGCTCTAATCCAGGCTTATTGTGAGCCCTGCAGTGTTTGTGGGTCCACTGCTGGCTTTTCTTTTGATCTGCCGATCCCTTTAAATTACTGCTAAATGGCGTTTGGCCTAACGCTGGATCAGGAGAACGTTATTGATAAAAGCATGCAGGGCTCTTCTGGAGTCCAGCAGCACTCTTATGAATCTTTAATGTGTCAATCTGCTGAAAGGAAGGGAAGAGGAGGCCTGGAACTCAAAAGCCTCAGGACGCGGCGCTTCGCTCGCACTTCATAAAGCGCGGACGCTCCAGCCATTATTTATCAGCCAATATTTACCACAAACCGTCTCCGAGATACGGCAAAGGATTCGACACCGACTCGTGATTCGAGCCGGTCGAACCCCTGCCACGTGTGCTGTGAGGCGTATCGAGGATTCACTGTAGTAACTCGCTTTGAATCTTTGCTTGAATGATGATTTTTGTTGTTGTTGTTGTTGCTCTTTCTGCACGTTCAGGTGCAGACGGCCTACAAGTGCGCGTGCGTCCTGCGGGACAGCATCAACCCTTACCTGCTGAGAAGAATGAAGGCAGACGTGAAGGCCAGTCTCTCATTACCAGACAAAAACGAGCAGGTTAGCACACAGCTTGCATATCACAGCAGTCTGTATCAAAGTGAGTGTGTGAGAGTGTGAGAAAGTGTGTGTGAGTGTATTTTGTGTGTGTGTGTGTGTGTGTGTGTGTGTAAAAAACATAAATGTTTTTTTCCCAGGTGCTCTTCTGCAAATTAACTGAAGACCAGCGGCAAGTCTATCAGAACTTTCTGGATTCCAAGGAAGTCTATCAGATTCTGAATGGAGACATGCAGGTGATCATGATATTCTCTTTCTGTTGATTCCATGTTTATTGGAGGCAATGAGGTACAAGGGTTATAAGATGTCCATGTGTGGGTAACATGAAAGGGGGAAAGTAGAACTAACACAAACTGCCAAAACGTTCATGTTGAGTCTACAGAGTTGCCGATAGATGATGAAAGGTTGTAGGTCACCTACAGATGAACTACCGAGATAAAACATTACCATGTGGGGATGCTGAGTTTATTTGTCTCACTGTTTTCCTGGAATAAGAGAGCCTTATTCATTATTCAGCTTACTCTCCAGCAATGCTTTCTGTGTGCTGCCAGTGAGCGTGTGGAGTGGCTTTCTGTGTGCTGCCAGTGAGCGTGTGGAGTGCCTTTCTGTGTGCTGCCAGTGAGCGTGTTTGAATGCCTTTCAGAAGTGTGTGCAATTATTTGACTCTGAATTCTAAGTCTGCCATGGAACTAAAGTTTATCCATGTTTCAGATTTCATGTGTTTTTGTTTTTACATTCAATTAGTGCCAGTAGACTATAAATCTGTGATTTTTAGCTTTACGTCTGCAGTGTCATGAGTTTTTCACAATTAAGCTATTCATCACTGAGCTCTAAATGTGTGCGGAAGCAAAAGCTATATGACTTTAGTGCAGTTTACAAACCCCTTTTGTGGTCACAGTAGTCCATTAACCCACATATATAATGCAAGGACCATTGAATTCTCTGAAGTAAGAGACTTCTTTTTACTTTAACCTGCTCAATGACCCTTATTATTAAATCAATTGAATTCATTAAGGCCTCCGTGATTACTGTTTTATTGAAAGGGTTCCTTTGATTGAACAAATCTGTTTTTCTTTTTCTTTTTGGTCTTCATAAATGTTAAGCTGTGAGGAATGCCCCATCTTTTTTCAGGTTTTCTCAGGTCTGATAGTCCTGAGGAAAATCTGTAACCATCCAGACCTGTTCTCTGGCGGGCCGCGGTTGCTGAGGGGAATACCTGAGGAGGACCTGACTGAGGAGGAGCACTTTGGCTACTGGAAGCGCTCGGGCAAGCTAATAGTGGTGGAGGCTCTTCTCAGGATCTGGTTCAAGCAGGGCAACAGAGTCTTACTCTTCACACAGTCCAGACAGGTCAGTGCTCCAGGTAGGGAAGAATGGGACCAAATGAGAAGATTTCCAAGGCTAAATTTTGGTTGGAGGTTTGAAAAACCACAATTGTTCTTCCTCAGGAAGTCAATATTTTCCATTACTTAAATCGTGATTTGCACTCTGTATTATGAATGGGTTCAGAAAAAAAATTGATAAACCTGAGCCATAGGATGATTATATCAATACAGGAGAGAGGGAATCTGGCAGACATCTGTGAAAGCATTTTAAGGACTGAAATGATTCAGCTCAATCTCTAGCGTGGTGAAGTTTTCCACAATCCAGCAACATTGTCTTAATCGTTCAAAAAAACCCACCTACCCTTGATGAAATCGTAGGTGTTTTAAAGTAGCAGATTAACGAGATTACAGAGTTGAAAGGATTCATTTAGCCGTTTTCTTATTCAGCTTCCTCTAAGCGCAGACATTTATCCTTTGCCTCAGTGGGCATGTTTTAAGTAAAGAAATGTGAATACACCCTGTGTATTGATGGATAAGATGCACTTGCCGTATCTCCAGAAGAAGCCACTAAAGCACCAATAAAGTTATTATGTCATTTTTCCCTCTAATAGAATTCATTATGAGCCCTTATTGCATTGTAGGGTGTCTGTCAGGACCCAGCTGTCTTTGTTCAATAGAAATGAGATTTGGCTTCAGAGAGAACCTAAAACCCACACAGTTGGTACTTCTGTACATGTAATATTAATCTCCTTTAATCCTATTAGCGCTAATCCTGTTCTCAGTGCTCTGTCTGAAACCATTTCTCCCACACACACAGATGCTAGAGATCCTGGAGCTGTTTGTGAGGGAAAACGGATACTCCTACCTCAAAATGGACGGTACCACCACCATTGCGTCCAGGCAGCCTCTCATAGCTCAGTACAATGAGGTGAAGGATATTACTGATCACTTGTGCCTGTTGTGCTACACCTTTAATAGCTATCTCTGTTACTCTGAGATCTAAAGTGTGTTGATGTGAATTATGATTTTGTTGACCAAGTTTTTTTTTTTTTTAATTATTTTTAATCTCGTAATTGCAAGAAACGTGAGAGGCATACTTTGATGTGTCCTCAGGAAAAGCCACTATGATTTGCTGTCATATTTTCTGCAGAACAAGGATATATTCATTTTCCTGCTGACAACCCGAGTGGGTGGATTAGGTGTCAACTTGACAGGCGCAAACCGAGTTATCATCTATGACCCAGACTGGAACCCCAGTACAGACACCCAGGTTGGTCCAAAACATCAACACCAACTTAGGTGGTTTTTTTTTGGGTTTTTTTGGCCAATTCATGTCTGCCGTTTGACCTAGCTGTTGCCTGGATGCTCTCAGTAGGAGGTCTGATTACAGCATCTCCTGTCTTTAGGCTCGTGAGCGGGCCTGGCGGATAGGACAGAAGCAGAATGTGACTGTGTACAGACTGCTGACTGCTGGGACCATTGAAGAGAAGATTTACCACAGGTTAGCTGTCTGCGATGCAGGCGCAAGAGTAGTAAGAGAGATTCCTAAAAACTAACGTGGTGCTTCTCTTGTCTCTTTTTATAGACAAATCTTCAAACAATTCCTCACCAATCGTGTTCTCAAAGATCCCAAGCAGCGCCGTTTTTTCAAGTCCAATGACATTTATGAGCTTTTCACACTTAGCAATCCAGATGGCTCTCAGGGAACTGAGACTAGTGCAATATTTGCAGGTAATAATGTTCATCAGTGCTATTCCTGTATTAAATTCTGATCTGAAAAGTATGATCATTTTCTTGGTTGGAAGATTTTAATTACTTTTTACCACTTTACAATATGCTGGTCACTCATTCTTCATGTGCTAAAAGTAAAGATCCAAAAATTAAAAATAATACTTAATAAAATCAAAGATGTAATTAACAGTATTACCTCGCTGTATGCCTAAACTGAGTATTTTGTTCTGAAACAACTATGCTCAGGTACTGGTTCAGATGTTCAGGTCCCAGACAGACGCAAGGCACATCATCGTCCTCGGTTAAAGCACCTTCAAAGGCACTCACCCTCCAAGACAGAGCAGGCACAGTCTGTTGTAACATGTGTAGAAGATCAAAAAGCTTTGTTTGAATCACCAAATAGAAGCACTCCAATACTCGGTGGTCACTCTAGCAATAACTCTAAAAAGGAAAGTGAGTCTTTAAGTGCAAAATGCACAGTGGACTCTGCTGAGGGATCATTAACCATCAGTCCAGGACAGGAGCAGTTTGGTGGCAGCACTCCTCAGAAACACAGAGAGAAGAAAAATCACTGTGCAACAGTAGCTGTGGAGAGGCAGAAACGCAAGCATCGCGCGGACACCCGCTTCGAGGGCCATCGTGTCTCACACCTGGTGAAGAAGAGAAGATATAAACGAGAGGAGAGTAACGAGCAGGGGAAGAAAGACGAGCAGGAGAAAGATGACTATGTTCTTGCCAAGCTCTTCAAGAAGTCAGGGGTCCACAGCATCATGAAACATGACACAATCATGGAGGCATCAAACCCAGACTACGTGCTGGTGGAGGCTGAGGCCAACCGTGTCGCTAAAGATGCTCTGAAAGCCCTGAGAGTCTCCAGACAACTCTGCAGGGTGCCCTTCTCCAGAATATCCTCACCAGCTACTCCAGTAGTTGCCAGGTAAGCACGCTGGAACTCCCACAGAATGTCAGGTCTATTTTTCTGTAGATTGGGAATAAAGAGATAATTTATAATAATTGAACTGTGCCTCTGTTTTAGAAAACGATTTGGACAGAAGAAAAATCCTCTTTTAACTCAGATGTCTGGCACAACACAACAAACCTCAGAGAAGTGCAAGGTAAAATAAAGTAAAGCATTGATTCTATCCTATATATAAGTGTTAAGTATTTAAATGTTTTTTTTTTATTTAATGTGCTTTTACTTAGGATGCAGAAATTATAAAGAAGTCGGGCATCAAGAAATCTGGACCTGCTGCCCACTTCAGCGGAGAGGGAGTGGATGAAGAGCTAGTTTCTGCTTCCCTCTCCTCATCCTCACTTCTTTCCAGAATAAGGGCAAGGAACCATCTTAGCTTACCACAGGGACAGGATGAAGAACAAGCAGAGGATGAGCGTCCATCCTCTGCTCTGGATGCTCCTCCCACCGAGCATGATGAGCTGCTAGTGGACCTGAGGAACTTTGTGGCCTTCCAGGCCCAAGTGGATGGCCAGGCCAGTACTAAGGAGATCCTGGAGTACTTTACCCCTAGACTGTCCTCCACACAGACACCGGTGTTCAGGGAACTGCTCAGGAACATCTGTGACTTCCACAGGCTGCCAGGACAAGAAGGCATGTGGAAACTCAAAGATGAGTACAGATGAAAAAAGGAGGATGTGTGTAATGTAATGGAAAGATTTCATTAATGTCTGAAATTAATTCCTACCATCTGTGGTAGGGCTGGACACACCATCTAGGTGAATAGTGTTATTTTTCATGAAATGGTTACATTGTATTGATGTAACATATTGCATTGGTAAAAAGGTCAAATATAGTATAGTTCATTTTCTTTCTTGCTGATTATGTACTTGGTATGGTGCTGAATTGTTTGTGTGTTGCATCGTTTTAATTTTGTGTTAAACCTGGGATTTACTTGATCACTTGTGCTACATTACTGTAAAAGGAATACATAATTCAGGGAGAGAATAATAAGATACAACTGTTAACAATTAATCAAACTTACAGTTTATTTTCTTAAACTCGCAGAGTCATAGCCTCTATGGGTAGCAAATGGTGTGAATATACAAATGTCCTCATAAATGTTTGTTCATTTACTGATTTAAAGGGTGTGAAT
>JAOXYF010000009.1:7030618-7071505 GCA_028565775.1 Sternarchorhynchus goeldii
TAATATACACGTTAAATATGCCGTCTGTGTAAACCTGGCGATTGTATAATTTTCAAGCCAGTAAGAGTAGTCAAAAACATGCAAGCCAAATGATGCTGAATGTCAGGTTATGGATGGTTGTTTGATTTTTATTTTATGTAGAACTTGGTCTTCCAAATACATTTTTGCACATTGCTTACCCGTTTTGTCTATTTCTATGTTATGAGGCTCATATATAAAATTACATCCTTATTAAGATGGTGATACGGAGATATTGCATTAAAACAATATATGTCAATGGCTACGGAATAAATGTGTGTTAGATTTAGTCTGTCTTATGTTAACATTGTCATACTATTATGAAAACACTAATTAATCATGATTTGAACGTGCGGTATTTGAGTTGAAAAGTTGTTGGTTCCCGGCACTGCGGTGTAGCGCTTTAAGTGCATTTTTTCCCGTTATGGAGGAGCTTTTGTACAACTTGTGAGTGATAGGAACTAAAAATTACAACCACTATTCTGGTTTGTCTGTATTGTCTTTGAACTTGTCTGGGTTTTTAGACTGCAGGATCTAAAAAGAACACCTCTTTAAATCGTGCTGATTTACGTCTCGTGAAATTCACGGGCATAGGTTGTCGGTCAGACTCTGTGATGAGATATTCTGTGCTATAAAATGACGTCTCTGTGCATTTAAAATGAGTTTATAGACCAGAAGCTGCTGACCGCGGTGCTGAAAGTTCGCATGAACCCTTACCTGACAAATTCGACGACTGTGGCCTTAAATGTTTAGATATTTCAGAAAATACTTTAATTTGATATTTTACTAGATCTACGTACAAATAAAATAATGATAATTAACGGACCACCAGAAATGAAGCTTGTTAGACACTGATAAGTTTTGGACTTGACGATTGATTAAAAGTGTATCATGCTGACAAATGAATAGGCTTAATCTGTGTCCACAATTGTTTATGTCATGTATTGTATTATTATTAATAGTAGTAGTATTAAAGTACGCAAATGTAGCTCGTCGAAATCAAAATAAACTATTCTGGACAGCGTAGTAAATGTTCTTTTAAAACGATAAACTGAAAAATAAACATGTAAACTATAATCCTAAAGTTCTAAAGTTATTTGATTTCAGTTTTTCAATGCTTTTTGCCGAGGTCATAATCCCAACTTTATTTTCAGCTGTGCATAAATTAATTACATGCATTTAATAACCAAAATATCATTATATTCCCCCCTTAATATCGTAAACGTTTTACGCCAGGGAAGCGCTTAATAGTGCAGGGGGCCGTAACAGGCTATTATCCTTGTGTAATGCTATTAGAGAACCAATTATGCGCCATTATACTTCCTTTTTTGCCGTTTATGTGATTTCATCCAATCCCGCCCTTGACTTCAAAATTTCAGCTGGTACTTGGAGCCTCATTTCCAGAGCCGAGGAGCGACCGTGTCTGTGCTAGGCGTCCCAGATGCGTTTTAAAAGTAATTGAAAGGGTCCCGCTGCATATCATTTACGCAAGAAAGGAAAATAAATCCTTGGACCCCGTGCTGTGAACAAAATCAAAATTTGGACGTACGAGCGCTCAGCAAGTGGATCCCCGCGTAAAGTGGACCCTTAACCCATATAACGAGCAATTATTGGTCTGACAGCCAATTTAAAATCCAAAAACAGTCATCTGGATTTTTAATATAAAAGGCGACTGTGTAAAAAATGCACCAAGCGCGCGTGCTGATGATTTGGGAATAACAATACGTAACACTGAGCAATTGGCGAAGTAAAGGTACATATTGCAATTCGGAGATGCCGTTGAGAATTTGACGTTACCACCACGTGTGTCATTCGGTGCGCCCGGTGGACCTATCCAAATGACTTGCAGAAGTCAACACAGGAAATAATCAGATTAAGTCCAGTTACGCGCAAGATTATAAAGGCAAGTGCTGAAAGCTTAAACATTCTGTGGGCAGCTGTAAAGACATCTGGTCACTCCCACCTAGTGTGCAAAAGAGGAGCGGGGAGGTGAATACAGAACGTTCAGAGAGACTGATGCAGGCAGCGTGACTATTAGAAATCTAAGGCTAAACAAGAGGAACTCCTAATCTGTCATCATCTTTTTTCGGCTGGCTCTACGGTATCACTTAAACGATAAGGTATGAAAATGTCGTCTTTTCTTTTGAATACTATGTGGCTATTCGGCTGGTTATGTAGCAGGGGTTGCTGTAGCGATGAGTTTTGGCATTACAACTATTGTGTACTCAGAGATGTTATCCAAAGTTTTCAATGTCACATATCCAATAAATTGAAAATCACAAAACGATCGTAAAATGTTAAACCTGACTTTTTTCATTCTTATATTTTGTTTCTCAGCACGAAGTTCTTCGGGTACTCCGGGTCTAATTTTTTTTCTCCGACAACCAGCATGTTTTATTTTCATTGTCCTCCACAGCTGGAAGGGGAATGCTGTAGAACTAACACACGTGAGTACTTTACCCGGCGTTTTATATTATGTATTCAGGAAAAATGAACATAAAGTAAACTAAAGTTTTTTTGTCAATTTGTCTAAATATCTTTGGAAGAGTTACGCTGTCTTGTGCAGCATTTTTTCCTACGAATCTTAAATATCCTTCACACAAATCTGACCCATGTTTGTTTTAGTGTTTTAATGCATTTAAACGACAAAAAGTGTCAGCGTCACATTTTATTACCCTCGCAACTTTAATACTGCCCTCGAGCCAAGACCTTTTTGTTATCGTCTGCATGGGCACAGATGTCTCATGTCACGCCTCTCAACCGGCGTTTTAGTGATGCTACAATTCCTCATTGTACAAAACGTCAGTCGCAAAACCGAATTCTTTACCCAATGACAAAGCTCCAAATCTGCCCCCCAAAAATCATTTGGGCAATTAAGCAGGTAAACGCATTTGAAAGAATTAGTATAAACTTTGAACAAGGACCACCATTAAAAAAAGCACTTACCATTTATATATCGCGATTTTAAATTAAACCCGATAATTATAATTACAGTGAATACAAACGGATTTGGAAACCATGCCTCTGGAGATTTCGATGATGGCTTTCTTAGGAGGAAACAGCGCAGAAACAGAACAACGTTCACTTTACAACAGGTATGCTAAGTCTGCTTAACTGCCTAATCGCACTTGGGATATTCATTGCTGATTATGGATCTGGATTTATTTAATAAATTTGTTCTAAGGTTTAACCAGACCTTAAAAATATGGAGCTAGGCCCTTTGCTTGTTGAACCAGGAATATCATATTTGACGAGAAGTAAAGAAGCAGGCTAATTGTGCATGTGAAAGTTGACGCTTGTACACGACCCACAGCCTTAATAACACTGAGGTCTGTATTTTACAGTTAGAAGCTTTGGAAGCTGTTTTTGCACAAACCCACTATCCAGATGTGTTTACAAGAGAAGAACTGGCGATGAAAATCAACCTAACAGAGGCCCGCGTTCAGGTAGGCTAAACCATGCACCAAGTTCCCTCCCACTGTCCCGAACTAAAGATAACGAATAGCAATCCATAATGTGTTCTAAGCACGTTTGGCCACAGACAGTAAATTAAGCCACTCTGTCATTTCCGTGGTGCACTTTAATAACATCAACATAATGTGGAATATTAGATTAGGTTGATTAATCGGTCATTCATAATTAACTAGTGATAATGTTCTACACTAATTTGTCCGCGTCTCTAAGGTATAAAAATTACTTAGATGCTTTTTCCATTTCTGTTCTTCACAAAATAGAGGATGCAAAGCTTTCAAGCACTAGAGAAAGGGCCTATAAAAGCCCCGGCTAAAAGCAAAAGCTGCTTTCTCAAACGGCAGCACCTTCCTATTTGTGTAGCACCTTCCTGTTTGTGCAAACATTCGCGATATTATAAATTTGTCCAAGTGTAATTAAATCCAATATGACCTGTATGTTATTTCCTGCATTCCATATTTGCTTTTGGGTTTCTTTGAGAGCGCAGATCTAATTGTAAGAAATATAATAGTTTGCCTTTTGTTCCCCAGGGTCATCTTACTATCGCTTAAACCCAATGACTGCAAAGCGATAATGGAATTCGCTGCTGTAAATTAGGGATTGTAAACAAATTATTTCGCCCTAATCGGATTACGAGATTCGTATTATTAAATCTGAACATGAATCAGTTGCAGCATGCAGGGATATTAAACTTACATTATTATTAGGAAATAAATTTTCTTTTTGTTGTAGTGTTGTGGGCACCTCCGTTCTGAAAGTGTCAATTGGCTTTCGTTACATTAAGAACAAACTGCAAATTGAGATTAATGGTGCAATTATGGACCATTCAGTGCTATAGGGGATCATGACTTCTAGCTGGAAGGTGCAAGGGTGAGATAATGTTGCCACAATTACATTGTGAATATTGTTGTCCTGCCAGTAAACAGTTGTCTCCTATTATGCTGAGTGAACACTATATGTGCAAGGCTTATTGTTTGTCTGTTGACATCATTGTACCTTTGCACAATGCTGGCTTAGGCAGTGGAGATATGACTCCATTATGCCCCTTCCCTATTCAAATATGATTAATGCGTTAGAGAGCACAGACTTAATCGAATCTGATGTTGTCAAACAATCACTAAATAGGGAAATAAACGACTTCATCATGGTTCTCTCTCAGAAGCTGGGAGACTGTCAGTAGGAAGTCATTAAAAAAGGATAATGAAAAATTGCTCAATTAAATGTTGTTATAGGCAATGACCTTCATTCAATTAAGATACAAGAACTTCTGTGCATATGCTCAGCAATTGTGCTCATGAAGTTTGAAATAAGTCTGCCTGAGTGAGGTGCAGCTGGCTGACATTCAAGGGCTAACACAGCAATACATTAGGAAAGTTTGTAAATGTAAACACAATAATAAAATATATTGCCGCATGAATTAACTAAAGCCATTTTTCGAGTATCCAGACACTGGAAAGACAAACAATTTTAGAGACAAAGCGACAAAGAATTCTATAAAAAAAAAAAACTCTTAACCTGCATTTTTTTTATGATAACTAAATTTCACACATTTTTCTCAGGTGTGGTTTCAGAACCGCAGAGCAAAGTGGAGAAAAACAGAACGAAGCAGCTCTGATCAAGAGGGCAATAAGGAACAGATTAGTGATGGGACTCCTCCTGCAAGAAACCTTAACCAGTCCCCTGTGGACCACAGCAGAAACAAAAAAGAACCCGTGGAAGCCCAGCAGAAGTACGCCAATGAGCTACTACAGTACCCATGATGCATTGCTGTTGCTTGTGTACTACACACTGCATGATGTGCCTGAATTCACAAGAGATTTATTTGAGCTTCCCCTTGCTCTCTGCCTCACTCAGCATTCACCGAACTGTTGGTCCTGGGGGGCCTTTTTTCCCGTCCTGTTTGCCTGGGACCCTTCTGAACACTGCGACATACGCCCAAGCCCTGTCACAAGTGGCGACTTTAAAAGGTAAGACAGTCATACATGCAGACAGATATATATGTGTTATAGACATATGTGTTGTACCTGTAGTTTAAAGATGCTTCTAGTTCAAAGGTATATTGAATTCAATTCTGCTTACTAGATAGGATACATTCTGTGAGCAAATGACAAAGCACTTTTGTAAGTGATTTTGGATAAGTGCGTCTGCTAAATGCCTTACATGTAAATGTAAATAGACGTTTTTGGTATTATATAATGATTTAAATGTAGTGTTAATAAAATGCAGTGCAGTGTATTTTGTATGCTGTTATGTTACAGGTCGATTAATATATTTTCTAAATTTTCACTAAATGAAATAGCCTTGATATTGAAATTATTGGTTAGTTATTAAATTATCCTGATTTAGTCTGGTTAGTTCAACAACATATTTTGGTAGTTTATCACTTTATTTAATCAAAACTGTACTAAGAAATTTCTAAATTGAAACTGTTAAAGTCTATTACATTTCATTTCTTTTCTTATGAATGTAGTGTTTCTTTGTAAATGGGAATTGATAGTGGTTGGTTTTCTCCTTTGAAATTGAAACTTGAAAACAATTAGATAAAGTGGTAAGAATGATAGGTGTAGCATGGATTACGTTACAGAGATTTTTACCTTTGCATTTTTCCACTCTCACCCCTGTGTTTTGTTGGTGTGTGCCCTAAGCAGGAAGCCCTTTATGCTCTTGCTGTGTGCCAGACCCTATGGGCCTGTCCTTCCTCCCTCCCTATGGGTGCCAGAGCAATCGGACTGCCAGCGTGGCGGCTCTGCGGATGAAGGCCAGGGAGCACTCCGAAGCTTTGCTGCAGTCAGCCAACCTGCTTGGAGCAGGACCGGGGGCAGGGGCTGGCTCTGCACTCAGCCTGGCTCAAAGCACCAGCGCTGCTGGGGGTGGAGACTCCAGTCCTAGCTCTGGCTCCGCAAAGCTCCCAACCCAGGGGGTTACCCCTGACAACCAACTACACTGCCCAAAGGACGGCCCGGACAAGAAATAAGGGAGCGCATTCGCCCAGAAAGCACAATTTATCTGGACATAAGGATTTACAATCTAATAATGAATGGCTGCTGCCCAGTTCCTCACATGCACTGATGTACATCAAAGGGCAAGGCGTTCACTGTATTTTATTATTGTATCATTTGAATGTGTGTGCATTAAACTATTTATTCGATTGTAATTTATCTATCATTGTTACATTTTGCTCATTATTATGACCAATATGTTGCCCATTTAGTTTAGGCGCTGTAATTGGTTTTGATGGTGGACAGAATTTGAGTGCATTCTGTCGGGGAGGAGGTTACCCTGGCTGCCAATGTGAATCCTTATCGTTTCTAAACCACTTTGATGTAGGGCTTATACTGCCTTGTATACTGTGAGATCAGGTGATGTTAGAAATTGCATTGTGTCAAGAACAATTTCTTAATGTAAAAATATACCATGCACTAATATAAATTACCTAATGTGAAATTATATGCAAATATATATCCATTGTGTTGTCTCGACTTATCTCGGCATATGATCTGGAAAAGCAATTTAACCTCAATATTCATGATGATGTCATACTATATATACACTATATGATACTGCGTGTCATCACTCTCGCAAGGCAATAATAAGCTGTGAGTGTTCTCACTCAGGTCCTGTTTTGACTCACTCTTTAAAACAATTAAACATGTAGGCATCCATGTACTTCTCCTTTGCCTATTGCTCATGCCATCTGGCTGAGATCAATTATGTATATGAAAGGTAGAGCTGAAAAGCGGAAGCAATGGTTGGTCTTATTATTTATTTAGTTTAAGCTACACCGCCAACGCTGGGCTCGTTTGATGCATGGCCACTTTACAGTGAAGCCAGAGCAGAGGCGGAGAAGATGCTAATTAGGAAGGCGGGGTGCACATACTGCACCGCCCATGTGGCACCTTCAAGGCACTGAGACCATCAACACTCTCTTGGTTGATGCTACAGGTTTTCAGGTACACATATAAATAAATAAAACATCTTTTAAAACAATAGCTATGATATAGAACTATATATATACAGTTTGGTTTGAAGCATGCAGGTTTTCCCCTAGATGTCCTAGAAATAATAATGAGGTGAAATATCTGTTAAATTAGTATCAGATCACTGTTACACCTCTGCAATGTCAGAGTTTGTGCATTGTTACAAAGAGAAAACTGAGACTGTATCATTTTTCATGCAGAGTCTTTTTGTAAAGTAAGTCCTGAATAGACATTGATCATCATAATTTTCTTCACTAAATTTCATAGGTAAGCACATAAATTACATTTTAGGCACGTGAAAGTAGGAATACTTAATAGGACTGCGTATGAAAAGGACTTAAACTGATTAAATTCATGTCCTTGAGGATTTTCAGGAAATTACTTTTGATAGTCAATAACACAATTAAGTAAACTACACACACATTAGCATGAATAATTGATATGGAATTATGTATCATCACAAAGTACTGTTTTAATAATTCATGATGCGACACCCTACTGACATGGCAGATAATGTCAGAAGTGCTGGCTGTTGGCAGAACACACTCTAAGTTAAGGTTTTTTAGCAGTACACATTATCATTACTTTATCAAAGTGAGTAGGTGTGAGAGTGTGTGCTCAACATATAAATCCTGAAGACAGGATTTAGACTAGAATTTAGACTAGGAATTAGACTAGGATTATGATTAGTTTGTCCATTCCTCCTATTCAAACTGATAACAAATGAAAGTAGAGTGTTAATGAGAACAAGACGTGCCTGCTGGATAAACATTTTGCAAATTGTTGGGCCTGTATACTGTATAAGGAATGCTTGTAAACTTTTTTCTTTTCTTGACATTTATATGAAAAATCATGCTTTCACAGGTGGCATTGCCAGTTCACAGGGAATGGAAAGGATGATAAAAAGTCATTATTTAGGCAAACTTTGTCAACAAAATAAAAAATCAAATGTCGACGGTGGATAGGTTAATTGATTTATCAAAGAGGTTAAAGTTCTAAGCCTGTAAATTAGTTTATGGATCTGCATGGTGCTTAAAGATGCAGCAAACTGTGCAGGTCAGTGCAGGTCAGTATAAACTTCAGAATATTAGCAGGCTGTCATTTGACAAAGTTCAACTTTGCGTCAGAGCACACAGTGATGCATTCTTCACGCTTCAGTGAGAAGAGGCATGGTAACTTTGCATGGACTGATTATGTTTCTTCTTTGAGTAACTCCGCTGTTTGTCTTTGAGAAAGGAACAATTTTAGAGAAAATAATCAGTTAATACAACATAATCTGTTAATAATACATTTTAAAATGAGTTATTTTAGTGTCAAGGCAAATTTGTTATTATGGCTTAAACAATCAAGTTATTTAGTAAGTTATATTTGATGAGAGGTTTTACACTCAAATGTCCATGTGGATTATTGATTATTCTGTGCTATTATATACATTCCAGCAGTAATTCATTCTATTATGAGAAACATTGTTATATCAAATTAGCTGGCAACTAGCCAAACAAACCTAGAAAAAACCCAAATCATTTGTTCCAAATTCTGTTTCAGTGATGTTAATGGGTTCTTTTGTTCCATTAATGATACATTGTCAATGAAGCCATATTCAAACACTAGAACTCTGTCTATTTTGAGATATAGACCTACTGCACAGGCTGTGATAAGGATAGTATGTATGCATCACAACTTCTCATACCTGCATTAGAAGACAAACAGCTCAATCAGTTCGGTTCATCTACAGTAATAATAAACCAGAGAGAGTAATGCTGTTAATGCTGTTTATCTACTAATTCTTCCTAATGTTCTTCAAAGAATAATAAAATAACAATAATACCACAATACCAAATATTATTATTATTATTATTATTATTATTATTATTATTATTAGTATTATTATTATTATTATTATTATTATTATTATTATTAGTAGTAGTAGTAGTAGTAGTAGTAGTAGCAGTATTATTATTATTATTATTATTATTATTATTAGTAGTAGTAGTAGTAGTAGTAGTAGTAGTATTAGTATTATTACTACTACTACTACTGCTACTATTACTACTACTACTACTGCTATTTTTTTAATATAGATAGTTCTGTGTTTAAGGGAAATTAATTGCACATATAAAGAAAAAAGAGTTGGATTTATTATTGTTATAGACAAGCTAATACAGTGCACAGAGCATTGCATTCTGAGACAGTATACTTTTTAAGTGTCTTTTAAATGTTTTGTCCAAATGTAATTTAACACAGAGATTTTTACTATTATTTTGTATTTACATGTAAAATCGCCTTGCAATCTTAAGCCTCCATGTTATCATCTGGAATAGCGTGACATGGTGCAATACTATCTGAGGCCACTAGAGTGGCCTGTTGTGTAGATTCAGTAATCACTGCACACTGAAAGCATATTGAAGTTTTTAGACAGGCAGAATATCTGCCTGTCTACCATAAGGCAATATTTCTTCTCTAATTTTATGTAATAAATATCAGCTACTTGCAGTTTTTCACAAATCAGTGCTATGTCCAAAAAAGTACTCAACATCATTCAAATCTGTATTTCCATTCAAATCTGCATTTATTAAACTGTTGAGAGGTGCTTCCAGAAAAAAGAAAAAAAAAAACTTTTGAAAGCAAAAATCTCTCAAATATGTAAATTTGAAATGAGATAAAACCAACTTGATTTTTACTCATATGTGTATATCAGTGAATTCTCTGTTAAACCACAAGAAAATTAATTTAGTTCTACCTAAAAGGCAATTAACTATATGACAAATGTGAAACACGATCAGGTTTGGGATTTTTTCATGCATATACTGTGGACCAATACTGTGTAGAAAAACAGGGAGTGAAGAGCTTGATCTAACCATATCAATATTATTAACACATCTTTGTATACAATTTATGCACATTCATTTACCAAAGGTCAATAAATATATCAGATCATCCAGATGTCAAGTGTTAAGTAGGTTCAGATCCAATTCCAGTGAATTCAATCCCTTGTTCTACAAAGTGGAAACAGGGTTACTCCAAGATAGAGCAAAATCTTTACAAGAATCTACCACAGCTACATCACAATTTATTTATAATACATAAATCATGTCCATAAATACATTTTTTTAGACATACATTATAATCTAGTTCATTCTTATCCTTGTCTGATGGTACAATAAATAATGGCATTATTGTTGAGGCTAGTTTTTTGACATCAAAATTCCATTGTGATATGACAAATTCCCTCTTTGGGTGAACTTCACTTAAGACTTGGGGCACTGTGACATAACTCATGTATACTCCTTAGTGTTTTAAATACTATTAAAAATGGAATGCTTATCAAAACCTCCTTGACATAAATAAATAGCTCTGCTTTTCCTATAGCTAGAAATCACAACTGCAAAAATATTTCAGATTAACCGCAAGCCTTAAAAATGATTTTTAAACAGCATAATGTTTTTCATGAACCTTTTAAATAGGTTCTTAATAAAATAGGCCAGATATACATTCTTTTTTTTTTTACTTTTATGTACATACAGACTAATTACTTTAGACATACTATTACTTTAAACAGTCATGTGCTCTCCATAGCAAAGTCCTCCAGTTCACTCATCGTTATAATATCTGTCTTTCTTTGTGTGAAGTCAACATTATTTTCAGAGCGCACAGATTTTTGTGTTTGTTCATGGGTTCTGTGCACAGGTTCGTTGTATAACTGGGCATTTGTGTGGTAATTAGGCTGCCTCTGTACTCCACTGTTTGCTTCCACCATATTCGGCACCTCCATAAGAGTAGCTGGTGCTGACATTTGTGATGATGATCTCAAGGAAGGTAAGGATGAGACAGGCATGGGCAGGAAGCCAGGGTATACTATGTATGGCTGATTCAATACCTCTACAGATGGTGGCTGTGACACATTGCTCTGAGGTTGCTGGCGCACATTAAGCTGGACATATTTGCCTGTCGCGGGGTCAAAAAACATCTTTGGCTTGACCTGAACTGGCATGTCCACCATGAAGTATTGTCCTGAGTTTGGATCTTGTAAGAGCTTTCTCTGTGTCACTGGAAAAGGATGAGCAACAATACTTGGGGCAGGAGGTGCGAAATTTGGTTTAACATGGTAGTGTGATATGGGAGGTGAGGCTTGTAGTGTGTGGTGTGATAACATTGGCTCCAGAGGTGAAGAGGGGAAGGTGGAAGCATTTTGGATGTGCTTGGTTTCAACCTGTCCTTGGCTATCAGGTGTTGTAGTCTCTGTCTTTCTGATCCTCCTAGTAGTAAGTTTCTTAGCACGCCGAAGGCCCTTCTCTGTTTTTGGAGGAACAGTAGGTGGTTTGCCCAGTGCTCTCACATCACTGCAGGATGATTCTGGCCTTTCATAACAGACAGATTCTGGCCTTACAAAGCAAGCTGATGCTGGTCTCACGTTGGTATATCTGATATGTTCATTGTCAAAAGCATGTGAAGCTATACTGTCTGTTGTAATTATTGTGCTAGCTGCCAAACTCTCCACATCTTCTGACAGTGTGCTGATGACTGATCGATTATCATCATCTTCAACCAGCTGACTCCTTCTGAGGTAGCTCTTCGGTTCTATTGCTGTGACCTCTGCTGAAGACAAACCGCTCTGGGATCGGATTTCTCTCAGTCTAGAAAGTTGATGTGAAGCCACTGCTGGCTCATGCTGGACTGGAAGGCAGACAGGCTCTTTTAAATCAAGCTCGTGATTGTCCTCAGGCTCATCCTTCTCTGAACATTTCCACATTTCCCTTGGTGAGCCAATCCTGAATTCTTCAGAGAATGATCTGCGAAAATGTGGCTTCACAGTTTTAGTAACAGAAGTAGTCCTGAGGGTGTTGTCTTTCACTTTAAACATGACAGGTTTTCCCATAGCTGGAGAAGAGGAGTTTGATCGTGCCTTTGCTACAGGAATTTCAGCTCCTTCTTTTTTGAGAATTGTTTTGTGGCTTACAGGAAGCATTTCAGGTAGATCTTTAGGTTTAGGCTCACTTTCCCTGGCATTGACAGTGTAGTATTGCAGTTCTTCCATTTTTTCTCCACCATTTGTTTCTTGTGGTATGACATTTTTTTGATTGCCTGTTTGTATGCTTTTTTTATTATGTTGACTACCCACTGAAGTTTGTGCTAAGGATTCTGGACTTTTTACATGGGAATAAACATTCTGCATTTTAGAATTAACTGGTTGTCTCAACCTGGACAGGGCACCATAGTTAACCTTATCTTGGGATAGTAAAGAATGTGTGATTTGAGGATTCTGGGACTGATGAATTCTATGATATTTTGGGTATCCAGAGAGTTGTTCATGTAAAGATTTGTTTGGTTGTGTTTGATTGGTCAGTGTCTTCCCTCTGGTGCTGCCTGTTTCCTTAAAACCAAATAATCTACCATCTGAGCTTCTTGTCATTGATGAGAGCTTTGAATGAGGAGTGATCTCACCCAAGGATGTGTGTTCATTATACATCTCAAGCATTTCCTCTGTAATTCTGCCTCTTTGAAATGAAGGGTTTTCTCTTTCCTGAATTTGTAATTTTTTTGTTATCTGACTTTGATTCTCATATGTGTTTTTTGTATTGACCTCAGCACTTCCCAGAGGCGTTGGCAAATTTCCTTGTAAACCTTTCTGTGGTTCCACACCAAACAGATTGTACTTGTGATGGGTATCCATTTTTTGAAGTAACTCCTTTTCACTCGTGGTGTCATCTTCAGCAGAGATAACCCTTAGCCTAGCATAATCTGCTAAAGCTGATATCTCAGGCCTAGTTGTTTTCTTTTCCCTCTGTATAATATCTGGTTTAGTGATAGCGCAATCTTTCTTCTTAAGTACTGCGTCATGGTTATAAGATACAATAGAACTTGGTTCATCGTATTTATTTCCTTTAGTTTCTGGAAGAAATCCTTTTCCTGGATAATACTGATATACATTAATACGATCATCATGTTTTACTTGTGAATTCTCTCCACTGTTTTCCATTTCCCCTCTAATATTACTGTTATCTTTAACCATCAAATCATGCACTCTACTCTTTATTTGCCCACTGTCTCTTCTTACTTTGTTAGTTGCTACTTTTTCAAAGTTATCCTCTTTGTTGTGTTGTGGCTCATCTATTATGTCCTTTACAATATTATCACTATTATTTGATTCACGTTCGATGGCATTCCTATCTTTAATCAGAGATGATGCTGTCTCTCTAGTACCCTTATTATTCACTGGTGTAATTTCATTGTTTGTATTTTTTCCTTGTGTGGGTGTTGGTTCCTCTTTCCACTTTTGATTGTCCGGTCTTTTTGTGTCATCCTCTGTAGTGTCCACAGTAGACGGCGATTTTTGTACAGCGACTTTCGCTAGTGTACTTTGGACATTTTCATTTGGATTCTTGGGCAACACAACACTGGCACTTGTACTGTCTAACTTTATTTGTTCATCTTGAGCAAGGTGCTTTTCTTGGATTTTCACAATGGTTTTATTTAATTCAAGCTCCATTTTAGGCATGTTTTTCTCTTCGAATGACATATTTAAATTTTTGACTAGAATCTGGTCTGTCTTCAAAGCAGTAGGTAATTTTTTTATTTGATCCTCAAGAACATTTTGACTTTCTTTTACAGTCTGCACATTAGTGAAGGTGGGATTTCCATTCTGCAAAATGCTCTCCCTTTTGCCTTTTGCTTCCCTTCTTGTCTTGAATTCGGTTTCCTCCTGTTCACAGAGAGAATTTTTCCCCACAACATTTTTTGCCCCCACAACATTTTGTGAAGACTTGCTGTCTTTGGTGAGAGCTGTATCTGTGTTCAGTATTTCTACTTTAATTGAATCTCTTTCACATTCTTCCTGTACACTGTATATTTTCTTAACTGCTTCTGCAGTCTTTTGCCTTTTCTGATCTGGAGCTGCATCTGGTGTGTGTTTATATAAATCTTCATATGAGTGATCATCTATTACTGTTGTGCTGTTACTGGTATTTGTGTTTTTTTGATTATCATTCATATTTTTCATTACTATTATGTCAGCATTTTTGTTCACTCCATAGTCATTCTCAGTCTCTTTCACTGTGTGTCTTGCAGCATCCATTACTTGTACTTTCTGCTTGACTTTCTCTTTTTCTTCCAGTGGTTCACCATCATTATCATTTGTTACGTCTGTCTTTTGGGCAATGGTAGACATGGTGTCCTGACTGCATTCATAAACTGGCACAACATTTGGTATTGGTGCCTTTTGTTTGACTAAAATGCCCTGTTTTTCAGTTTTTATATTTTTCTCAGATGTTGACATAACTCCACCAGCTGTCTGTGATGATTCTTTACTAGCTATTATTTGCTTCTCTTCTGTCAAACGAGTAACATGTTGCTCACCATTTTCTTCACTTGGTTTTAAAAATTCAGGAAGCTGAGATTTTTTTCTTGATTCTTGATGATGCCTTTTGATGTAATTAGCATTTGCTGTGTGGTCATCACCCCCTGTGGTTTTTTGTACTTTTTGTGAAGAGTCATTTATGGGTTCTTTCTCTTCTTTTTCTTGCATTTTATCCTGTTCTTTCTTCCTTGATTTGAGATGAATGTTATCTCCAGAGGGAAGCCCATATTTCTCCAAGAGGCCCTCATAAGAAGAACTAATGTCATCCACCACACTATAACAATTATTTTTGTCTTTTGTTGCAGGAGAGCTGTATTTTCCTACCACGTTTTCTTTTTCTGCCTTTTTGTTATCCAACAATACCTTCTCTTTCTTGATTTCACTTGCTTTACATTCAAACGTGCCATTTACTGTTTCCTCTTTTATATTGCCAGATATTTCTCCTCTCTCTACTCCCTCTACTGACTGCTGTTCTTGACCAGAACTATGTCTATTGTGGTTTGCAGTGTTATCTGTCTTAGGAGTATCAGCCATGCTTGACACACAAATAGTAAAAATGACTGGTTCATCCTCTGAAACAGTTTCTGATTTGCTTGAAACGTGTATACTATATATCACAGGTTCATCCACAGGTTCTTCATCTTTCTTACTAGGGATATGAATGATGTGTCCATCAGGTACAGGACTTATGATGTCTACACTGTTGACTGAGTGGTAACTCTCCTTTTGATTTTTATTATTTATGGTATCATTTTGCATGTTAGATCTTTCTTGAGACTCCTCATGTTTAATTTCTGTAGGTTTTAAACTGGAGTTACTATTTGCTTCAATGATCTCATCTTCATTCTTTTCATTAGGTGCATTTATGGCCTGGTGATAGGTGTCTTTTTCCATTTGTGTCCGATTTTCACTCTGTATGGATTGGTTTTCACTGTCTATGGATTGGTTTTCACTGTGTCTGGATTGGTTTTCCTGAATCTGTTGACTTTTTCTTTCTGTTGCACTGCTGATCTTCTGCTTTGAATAACAAACATCCTGTTGTATTTCATTTTTTTCTGGGTGAAAAGCCTTATGTTCATTTTCTTTAGGTTCTTTTAGTAAAGGACTTTCATTCACACCAGCAGATAGAGTTTGAATACATTCCTGCTTATTTGAGTTTGAGATTGTTTGATTTTCTGATCCTTTGTTTAGCTTAGGAGTATCATTGTGATGAAGCTGCCAAATTAAGGAATCTTTATTTGGTTTAGCTGTGCTGTCTGCTTGTAGCTTAATGTCCTGTTTGGCCCACTGCTCTGACTCTTTTTGTGTGCTCTTTTCTTTGGTTTCTGGAATGTGTTCACCATACACCAGATTAATGATCTCTGGTGATTTTAAGTCTATACAATTTGCATCATTTTTCTTATCTTTAGTAGTACTTCCCTTGTGTTTAGGAAGGCCTGTTTCAGTGTGGGTAGATTCCACTGTTGGGTCAACAGGGAGGTTTAAATTCTTTAACGTTGTCAGGTCTGATGGAGGACTCACTTGTCTAGTATTTGTTTTCGTAATCTCCTCACTTGGTTCCGTCGCAGGGGGTTCTTTTCCAGTGTTTTCATAATGGAGATTTTCCTCTCTGGTGCTCCTCTTCTCTCTGGCTGTTTCTTCCACCAGTACCTTCAAATTTGTGCACTTCTGATCAGTTCTATCACTACTAACAGTATGTTTATCCACCTCAACATTTGAGAGCAGTTTACTTGTTTTGTTAATAGAGTAATCAAGGTATTTAACATGCTCTGAACTGTTGCATGGCATAAGTTTGCAAGGTGCTATTTTTCCAGAGAGATCACCTCTTGAACTGTCATTTCCCATTGGAGCAAATGTTAGATATTCTGTCTTATTTTTATTATTCACCATGGGCTGGTGAGTAGCTGTCTCATCTGTCTTGACTACAGAAATTTCTTTACTGAGAGAGATGAAAGGTGGAGATCTTGAGAGACTTCTGTTGAGTACTGCTATATCCTTAAGAGCACTGGCATTTGTGCACTGTTCTTCTGGATTACCTAACCCACAGTTAAAGTGATTCTCAGTAGACTGTATGAGTGGCTGGGGTTGATAACTCTCAGGAATATCCTGGAATTCACCAGTTTTTACCACCGTATGTGTTTTATCTTGAAGTTGTCCGTTTTCTTTCTCATTAATAATGTGTTTATCATCTTTTGCTGCTTCAGTATTTTTGCCTGAGTCTGTAGCTTCTTCCAGAGTGACAGTAGTTCCTTTAGGTAGTTCCATGTCTTGCTCCATAAGAGATTCATATTTTGGGCCATTGTTGTCTTGGTTTCTTGATTCTTTGTATGAAGTTACACTTGAATATGTAATGTCTTGGAAAAGATGGTCTAGTTTTTCAGCAGTAATTTCTTTCTTTAGAGACAATTGGTTGAATTGTCCCTTCTCATGAACTGTGTTTTGTTTTATTGGATTTCTAGATGGAATACTTTGTTTAGAAAGACCCTTTTCTTTAATTGCTGATATCTCTTTTTGAGCATGTGCTTTCAGTTTTGAGGTGAGTATCTCCTGTTTTGTTTGGCCTCTTTCTTTGTATGAAAACAGTGCTTTGGATGTGATTCTATCATTCTCATTATTCATAAGTGTATCTTTTCCTGATTTTTCTTTCAAGCCTGTGCCAACATTTACCAGTCCTTCACTGGGGTTATGTGATTCCTTCCTGATGTAGACAGATGCTGGATTAGTTTTTTCAAGTTTGTAGCAGGGGTTTTGACCCTGTTCTTTCATTTTAGATGCTTCTCTTTTAGCTTCTTTGTCCTCAGTTATGTTAGATGTAAATGAAGGTTGGTTTTCTAATTTAGCTGCTTCACTTGCACTGAAACTGTGTTTATTTTCTCTGATTCTCTTTGCTTGCTCATTGTCTCTGATTGAGAGAATGTCATTAATGTTAAATCTGTCTTCTCTTATTTGTGAACTCTTATTATTCAGCTCTGTACTTTGAATGTTTTGTTTGTTAATGTCCAAGTTCATATCCCCAAGCTTTGTTGCATAACTCTCCTTGGGGCTAACTGAGTTGTTTGACTTGAGATCCTCAGTCTTAGGTTTATCCTCTGTAATTAAAGTTCTTTGGGCTGTTGTTTTTACACTCTGCCGTTGAACACATGATGCCTCTGATAAGGAGTAATTTGTTTCACCTGGTTTATCTGATTCCTTTTCTGTTTGTTGTAGTTGTCTTGGTGGAGACACTTTATCATTAGTTTGTTTGTTTTCACTTGTTCCAATATACCACTGTTTATTTGGTTCATAATTGTATGGCTGATAGGCAACAGATCCTTCATTTTTGTGTTTTTCCTCTTGTGTAAGAGAAAAGTGCGTTCTCTGTCTATAATCCTTTTCAGAAGTTATGTCACTTCTTGGATAATCATTGTCTCTCTGAAGACAGACCTCAGCTTTATTGTGTGCATTTTCTGGGCTTTTACAGAGGTTTGCTTCTTTGGTAGGAGATGTCCTTATGTTCAAAGGGTTTTGAAATTCATGCACATTTTGAGATACCGCAGGTGTGTTTGTAGGGTGATCTTGTACAGGATTATTTCGAAACCCTGTGTGGGGATATTTTTGTGAAGAGATTTCTGTGGCCTGCATCTCTTCCTCTTTTGTAAGACGCCCTTGTTTAATGTTCTCATTCATCTTGCTTATATACGTTTCCTTTCCCATGGTGTAGCTGTCGATGGCTAGAGGTAAGTACTGCTTAGCATTGGCTTTTCTCTGTTTGTCCATTTCAATCAATGCAGCTATCTCCCCTTTAAATGGCAGTACATTTTTTATCTCACTGTTATCAATATTTTTCTTGTTTGTGATATTTGTAGGTACTGGGTTTTCTTCAGCATTATTGGTACAGCCAAAACTGGGTTTTTTCACAAAATTATTTTCCTCTTTGATGTTGTAATGAACATTTTCTCTTCTGCTTAATGTCTGTTTTTCTGACCTTTGTGCTGTATGCACTGGTGGATATGCTTTGGAAAGGATGGTTTCCATTTCTGGCCTTCTTGGGCTAAGTGCTCTACTAAGCTTATAAATGTGATCCTCTGAATGCTTTGTTGTTTTATTCTGTGCTAAATGCATGTGTGGTGAGAAGCCATACTCCCTACTCTCTCTGTTAGAAAGCTTAGGGTGGAGAGAGTTACCCTTTGAATCCCCCTGAGGGATCTTGTAATTAGCAGCTTCATACTGAGATGGGGAGATTGATAATGCTATATTACAATGTGATCCATCAGCATGCTCTTTGTGCTCCACGGTTTGGGATAAGGAGACATCATACGTTTGCCGGACTAGGTTACAAAGTTCCCAAGGGTCAGATGCTGCGGAATATTCCTGAGTTGTCATTTGAGGTACTGCAGTATCTGAAAGTCTGGATTCAAAATTGTCTAGCTTTGGAGGCTGCTTACTCCGGTCAGTAATCTCAGAACTCTTACATTTAGGAGGACTATATGTGCTTTTGACCCTTTTTCTGTTGTCTTTGATGTTAAACAGCAGACTTGATGCTTTAGCTTTGTAGCTATCACGTAGCTGTTTGACATCAGGCAATGATTTCATATCAGTGTCAATCTGAGCTGGACAATCTGGAACAGACGGTGTATGTGCAAATTGTAGAATTTCAGACGTTTCAGTTTCTTGTCTTCCATGAATGACAGGTGTCAGAAGATGAGTGATACTGAATGGTATCATATTGCTGGACATCTCGTTGTCCCCTGCATGGCCTACTTTGTGTTGAATTTCATAAGCATGCCTACTAGGGTAGAACAAACTAGAATCTGCCCTGGTTATCTTCTCATTGGTTGGTGAGACAGTGGAGGGTCGATTACTTGGCAGTTTGTTTCTCATAAAGTTATTATTCTTTCTCCATGGGGGACAGCTGGAGGTTATTTCAGACTCGCATCTTTTCTCTACAGCAGAGGCTTTTTGAATTACTGTAGATCTAGAGCGCTGAGTTACAGAAACATCCTCAGTTTTTCTCCTATTAAACCACCTGCCTTCAGATGAAGAGGTTGAGGTCCTGTGTGCAGCTGTCAGTTCTTTGTAGAGAGGTGTATTATACCACCTGGGAAACTCACTGGTTGACACAAACCCTGAAGTTTCCTCCCTTTTAAAGGGAAACCTATTATAATCCTTCCACAACTGGAAAGGACTGAATTCACTGTGAAAGAAAAAGTTAGTGGAGTTCAGTGCCTTGAAGTTGATTTTATGGGATTTCCCAAGAGAAGCTGCTGTGTGCATCTGGACCACAGAAGTAGCAGATGCATGAGAATAATGTTTGTAAGACTGAAAGGAGCCTGTGTTAAAGTTCTGCTGATAGGCAGAAGAGATCTCTGGCAAATCTTTCTGAATGCATTCCAGAGCTGATTTGTCCCATGAGTCGTTGTTAAAGTCCCTTGATTTCTCCCTTGATAGTGCAGTATCAGTATCCGCAGTGCTATGGTAACCCTCCCCTGAGCTGAAAGCCTTGATGAGGGATGCCACTCGTGATGTGCTTCTTCTGTGTTGCCATGTTGCCTCCACAGAGCCATTGCTCATATAAGACAAGCATTCATCTCTGAAAACATCCATACAGGACTGCTGGAATGTTGAGGCCACTTCATTCCTTCTCTCTGCCTCCTGAATCCCATAAGAGAAGGTCTCCTGGCAGGTGGCCTTTACAACCTCCTTCCGATCAGATTCTTCACCAAAGGCCTTGTGGCGCTCAGTAGGGGAAGAGATCTCTGAGTCATTGTAGATGGCCTCCTCACCGATACACAGGCTTCTGAAAGCACGATCGGTGAGGTTGCTCACTTCCCTGTCTGTCTCGTCCATGTAACTACCCCCACCCGACGTGTCGCTGAAGCCGTCGGAGTGTTTGCGACGGCCGTGCACACTCCCCCGCCTGCCTGTGTGGCGCTTTTCCAGAGAGTTCATTTCAAACGTTCACTCACATGAGCAGGCCACAGTTGTCCCTATCTGTCTGTAAGACCTGCTTACTTATGGTGTCTTGCTTTTAAGTAGTTCACCTTTCAGAAGGTGATCAGACTGCCCTTGTTTCCTGCAATGAAAGCAGACGGTAATGTCAATAGTGCATGCAAGTAACAAATAGTGCATAAAACATGTTTTATTTTCTCAGGACACAATTACGGAAGTGTTCTCGAAAATACTAACAAATGCATCTCGGAATGATAATAGTTAAATAGCTTTTGACAAAGAAAAGTTTAGTCTTAGTATTAATGAATAATATACTGATTTATGCAGACTAAACATTTGCAAATGCTGCTCCCAAAATACAGTGTCTCAAATACAACCATGTGACCATTACCCTGTAGATAACTGAGCCATGCTGTTGCTATGCACATGAAAGACTGCATGTTGCATCACGTGAATTAATTTTAGAGTAGGAAGAAGCTTTCTATTTTCAACTATGGATAATATTTGAACACGTCTAATTACATATTAACAGTACTTATATTTAAATGTTAAATAATATATATAGCTTATGCTTTATTTTAACAAATTTTAAAAAGTAAAGACAAAATGTTTAAAGTGGTTCAAATAATGAAAATATGATCAAAAAAGGAAAAAGTAATTCCTTAAGTAATTTTAAAACCATAAAAAATGAACTGTCTGTCTCATTTTGCATTTTACTGAAATTTGTAAGTAAAATGCAATTGTATTTTAATATTGAAATCACATGTTATTATATATATAAAATTAGTAACATCTGGGAGAATTTAAGGATGTATCAGTGGTAGGAAATGAGCAAGTACAAATGAGAAGCATCTTTGTTATCTAAGATAAGTAACTAAATAAACAAGAGGGTCAGCGAGCCAACAAAGAGTTAATACACGGGCATGAAGACACGCAGCCAATGGCCATGACTGAGCTGCTCATACAGTGTCTTTATCAGAGAGTGAAGTGTAGCACTGGAGGAGAGTACCTTTAAACAGAGATAGAGAAACAAGGCACAGGTGCTTGTGATAATGAGTGAGGATCAATAAACAGGTGATTGGGAGCAGAGCAGGTAAGGTCCGTGTGTGAGTGTCCGTGTGTGAGTGTCCGTGTGTGAGTGTCCGTGTGTGAGTGTCCGTGTGTCCGTGTGTGGGGGTCCGTGTGTGTGTGTGGGGGTCCGTGTGTGTGTGTGGGGCTCCGTGTGTGTGTGTGTGGGTCCGTGTGTGTGTGTGTGTGGGGGGGGGTCCGTGTGTGTGTGTGTGTGTGTGTGTGTGTCTGTGTGTGTGTCTGTCTGTCTGTCCGTGTGTGTGTGTGTGTGTGTGTGTATCCCCCTCCTGAAGAATGTTCAACACGACATCACAAAAGACAAATACAGGTGCACATTAATGCATATTGCCATAAAAAAAATCAGAAGACATTTGCTACCTTGATAATTGTATTCAAAATATCAATTAAATAATGGCCAACAATATTTTAATAATACAGTATGTTACAATTTCCATTTTTATCATTACTAGCATTTTAATATATATATATATATAATTCTATGCTTTATGACATATAATTCTTGAAAGCATATCTCCTTAATTAAACTATTGACCTGTCTTAGACTCCACATGGTAACAGTTCAGTGCTTTGACCCAAAGCAGTCTAATTTTATTAGCTCCTGTAATCTTTATATACACTTTGCAAATGTCACTAAAAGATGAAGTCTTGATTTGATCATTTCGTGGCTGCTAGGGAGTCATCGTACGTAGACCAGAATAACTCTCAGACTCGCTTTTATTATCTGGCTTAGACTCAGCACTGCCATATCACAGTCAAAGTGTTTAAATGTTTACTTAACTAAACCTTGTGGAGTATGAGCACTGAATATACTCATTAACACACTCACACAGATAAATAAAACTGTCTGTTCTGTGCTGGTTCCTGGGCCTAAAGTTAAATGCAGGTGTTGCGTGAACACAATACTTAATTTTGCATCTGGTATTCCTGGTAGAGACATAAAAAAGCTATCAAACAAACAAAAATATACTTAAAAAAAAGCCTATCAAACACCATAAGCTTTTGTCAGTGTCTACCATGTACTGTCTGATTGATTATCTGATTGATCCATGCTACTTATGGGGAGAGGTTTATTTTTACAATTTTATACCATGTCTCTGGCAAAACCTGATATCTTGAAGCCATACTTAAAATAGAAGATGCATGCTAATTTTCACAATGTGATAGCATATGTCTATAAATAGTGTAAGATTTATGCTTAACAATAACTGAAGGAACAAGAGGCACGGACATGTCTGGAAAGCTTTTTTTTTTTTCTTTGTCATTTGACTTTCTTTTCTCTCTTTAAAACAGAAGTGTTTTCTCAGTAGACCTTTAATTAATGTATCTATGATCAAGTTCTTTTGTGTCCAGATATAACAGAATAACCGAAAGCCGAAAAAGCGATATCAGGGAAAATAAAAAAAGGACCGCTCTTACCGTCTGGCCTTGTATTTCATCTTTTTAGCAGTTTAGTAGATTCTGACTCTTCAAACAGAGGGCATTCGGCAAGCATTCCATAGCACACCCAAAACATGTACAAAAAAGAGGCCTTTTGTAAATGTTTGTTGTTTCTCTCTCTACTAGCACTTATTGTTGCCTCCAGAAAGGGAACGAAGAGAAAGCCCAGCTCCTTCCAAGAGCCTTGTTCCACTGGAGAGGTGACGGTGTTCAGAATTCAGCGGTAGGAGCACAGAAACAGCAGTGGATTCATGCAGTGAGCCTGGTGAGCTGACAGCACTGGCTGAAGGGTTCTGCTAGCACACGTATTGAAATAACCGTTTGGTGTCAAGTGACAAAGCAAATGAAACAAACTTGCTGCTCGGCTATTTTCAGATTCAGACATTAGCAGTCAAATCAGGTGTGTTTTTAAGGTTGTATTTCCATTGAACTGGAGCTGATGTTTACAGCAAAAACAAATATTGTCTTGTGGAGTTGTTGTGACACTTGGCATGTATCTGAGCTTGGGCATATGTGCTCAGGAGTAAAAATAGCCTGTTTCCTCACTAAGTGTGTCTCACTTTTTTGGTGGTACTTAGAAGTGCTTCTTATTTGTTTACAAATTATATTGATGTTTAAGATCTGAAATGTTAAACAGTCACAGTTGTACGATTTGTACAGGTGCAGTTTTAAAAGTGGTGCAATTTTAGTTATTGAGCTGATATAGCACACTGTGCAAGAGTGTAACATCATTTCACTAAATTTAAATAAGTCCTCTTCAGTTATTTGTTGTTTTATGTTTGGCTAATCCATAAACTGAATATGATTTTAGAGAACTTCTTTAACTGGCTCTCAGTGGTCATTTACCTCAGAGTAATAAAATAGTTACTGGGCAGTAGAAGGGGGTCTCTTCAAGCCAACTCCCCCCAAGTCATTCCAATTACAAATGGCTCCTAACAGTGAGCGTTCTTGCCCTGGTCATGCTTTGCACTCAGGCACTGCTATAATAGGAGATGGGTGCAGGGACTATTTTCCCAGGAGTCCTTGCTGCAGCTGAATGCCGTCAGGCTGGGAGTGATAGACATTCACACATGGGCAGGAGAAACAGCAGGCCTGGTCATCACTCACTGTAGCCATCCTCTAACTGCTCTCTGCACCCCCACTGTCTCCACCCAGTGGAAACCCCCCCCCCTGCCCGGCACAGAGTGCCCCAGAGCCTTGGTTTACAGCAAGCTGTACCAAAAACTGAACACACCATTCATTACACTCAATAGAAAAGCTACACCAAGTTAACCACTTGTCAGAATGAAAGGCTTTTTTTTTTTTTTACAGGAATATACGGATGAGGAGGGAGGTGGGTTTAGGTATATGTAGTCTTTTATGCCTTTTTAAAGGCATTATAGAGGGGGGGTTTTAGTCAGTACACAAATTGGTATGCTTTATTTACAAGTACACAATTCTTTCAATAGACTTGGCATTAGCTCTTTCAACATGCATAAAGATTTAAAAACGTCAATAAGTGTGTTAGTCACACCTCAAATCAACTCCAATACTTAAAAAGAATAGAAAAAAGAACAAAACTGGAGGACAAGAGTATTCATACAGAGGCTGTTTAACTCATACAGAGGCTGTTTAACTCATACAGAGACTGTTTAACTCATACAGAGGCTGTTTAACTCATACAGAGGCTGTTTAACTCATACAGAGGCTGGTGTCAATCTCTGTGTGCATGCATTTGGTACAAACTTACAAAAAGTGAAAGAATCTCTATAGTTCCTAAAATACTGTGGAACACAAAGGTTTAGGCTTAATTGCCATATAGGGATTAAGCCTAGGATTAGTAGTAAATAACCTCTGGAAATTCTTTATATGCCTAATCTGGTTGGGGAAACCAACTTTATTAGTTATCTTAATAAATGGCTTGGAATTTATAACATTTTCCCCTTAAATTCATTCATTAAGTGATTTTAGCTTCTTTAAAACGTCTATAGCTATTACATTGCTTTGTGAAATGGAAGAAATTTTAGTGGATTCTCAGTATGTTTGTTATATTTGTTTCTGCTTTTGTAATCCTTTGGTCATCCAGATCCAGATACATAAAATGGTACATGTGTTACTACCCCTGCCCAGTATAATGATCAATGCTTGTGAGCACTGCAGTAATGAAACCTGTTCAGTACAGCAGTTGCTGAATGTGTTGGTCACTAAATTCAACACATTATTCTGCAGAGACCAAGTGCTGAATGACTTTCTGTCCAATTGCAGCAGATTTTGTGAGAACATAATACCCAGTTTAATTCAATTATGCACATGCAATGAATTTGATGTAATAGACGGTATCAAATTATTTTACACAGGAAATTACAGAGACAAAGGTACAAAAACGGCAGTCATACTGGGAGACTCTCCTCTTTTACCCAGCCAAACATCCCAGTAAAGATAATGGGACCAGCATCTCCAGCTGTAGGAAAGCTAATAGTTTACTGTACATAATAAGTCATCACATATCTGCTGCACTTCTATACTTGCAGAGCTTGTCTGCAAAATGCCACTGAGATGACTTAATGCCTTGTGCTTCAAATCAAGCCACAGTGGGTAACAGATATTGATTGCATCAGGGATATCAGTTGGTCCACGACTTGTTAATCAGACTCCGCCTTCTCGTAAATAAAGCTTGAGCTAAATTACTTCCCCTTGGGAGAAGGGAATTATGTCTGCCTTCATTAAAGTAACGTGATCAATGGAAAAAAAACAAACAAAAAAAAACATGCCAGTACCTCCTCTGTTACATCACTGTCTTACCTGCCAAAAGTGCAGTGCTTGTGGTTTGGAAGGCATATGGTGCCTTTAACTGGACTGATAATGTCTGATTAACATTTACCATGCTACGTTAATTTTAAGTGACGTGCAATTTAGTTAAAGTCATTATTTGACTCCATTTTCTGAGTTTGAAGCCCACTAACATAAAAGTCATCGTTTTTATCTTTTGTGTGCTGTAGGAGTTTGTGGGGGATGCAATGGGGCAGGCTGTTTCATGTAAGTAATGTGGGATGGTAGACATCTCCATTTTCACTAAGGATTTTTTTCTCTTCATAGTGCCATAGTAATGGTGCGCTAGTCTTTTGCACATCTAACAGTATAATTACAAAACCAATTGACTGAGAATAATTTGCCCTAATTGCAGAGCCAATAAACAAGTAAACTGAGCGAGTGATTTAATGGGGGAGGGTTTTTCTTGCCTCATGAGTGGCTCAAATGAGTTTAACTAGTGCCAAGTGCACCCATAGGATGACAAGTCTCCTGCACATATGAAAGTGCATTCGCTTTGATTTCCCCTGATTCTCAACCTCCAAATAAAAGCTCAGAGAGGTGTGACTGAAGCCAAGCCCAGTGCCTAACCCACACTAACCTTGGCTGAGTGGTCAACGTGGACCCGAGGCCTCTGATTCATATGTGATATGACTTACATAAAACACGTGTCTGTTATTGTGCTCCGCTATCGCCTGCTGACTCATGTATGACATTAACGAGTCGTTTACTCATTGACGGAAAGCCTCTCTACATGAGCTCTTTTAATCTGCGCGCATATGAAATGCTACATTTCACTGCAGGAGTTCGAACACTGCGGGTGGGCGATGTCTTAGACTGTAATTGAATAACTGAAAGAACAAATGGGCTTTGACTTATTATGTTTACAAGTGATGACTTAATCGTAAATTTAAATTAATGATAATATTTTCCTCTATCAATAAATGCTTATTATTTACGCTGCTGCCCATCACTATTTGTTAACTATAAGGAAACGTGCATGTTCCAAGTGGTAACCAGATGGTGTCACTGTAGAGTCCGAACGTCGGGAAGGAAGTCGCTGCTGCAGCCCTGCCATAATTACATCTATAATAAGGAGCACAAATAGATCTTAGTGCAGACTCAGCACTTCAGCCTAATATTAAATAAAAATATGGTAGTATGTATGTTTGTATGTATGTTTGTATGTATGTATGTATGTTTATGGATGTTCCGAATAACGTTTAACACAAAGTTACAAAGAAGAAAAGCTACAAATTTATATTAGCATATTTTATTTACATTAACTGTATTTGAAGACAATATCATTTTTATCATATAATGGTTCATGTTTATTGCTCATATTCTTGCTCTTTTTGTGCTGTTCCATCTTTTGATGGAAGGTGTATCTTGTGGAGTTTTTAGGAAACAATAATTTGAAGAATAGCAAGCTATGCAGTGTCAGACGGTAATAATCTGTTATGGCATCTTACTTTTTAAGAAGACATATTATTCTCTGTGGTTTATCACACTAAAAAGCTGTGTTTTGTGTTTGTAATTCTCTTTCATTTTGATTTATTTCATTTCATTTTGAACTATGCTCATTATCAGTACGTATGTCAAGTGGTTAACATGAATCATTTGGGTCTTGATCAACTTTCATTGCTGTATAACAACACTCTGATGAGAGTTAAATCTTCCAAATGTGATAAATGTGATTCTGCTGTGCGGTTTTACTTATGTTGTACCCAAAAATTACGACATAATTATTTTTTCTAATTAATTTTTAAAGAGATTTCAAACTTTGAATGACACTATATACATTGTTTCCTATTCCTTCTTTTCATATCAGAAACAACACAATTAAAAGGTGTGTTTATAGTGTTAATGTAAAGGCACAGGCAGGGGCATGAGAACAGTTAAAGTGTGATTTCCTGCTGTGTTGCTACACATAAGCATGTTGTGCAATTTCACTCCCCTTGGCAATACCCCACAGCCATGGAAACCACAAGCTCAGCACATTACACTGCCCAATAAACGCTTATGTTTCTAACCACAGAAATGGACGAACAGGCTCTTTGGATGTAGGAGAGCAGAAAGCCAGGGAACGTGAATACATTCCTTCTGCTCCAGAATGCAGGCTCTCCCAGAAATCCTACTGAAGGTCAGAATAGTAATCAGCCGAAGCCCTTTTTCCCTCACTTTACTGAACGAGAGACCGACTCTCTCACACGGAGCTTTGCGCGCCTGGGCTTTCCCACACAAAAGAAAGCCAGGGTGGCAGCAGGCAGCCCGCCGTCCACAGTCCTTGTCTCTGCTCCGGTTTTTCATACGTAATGGGTCCAGCTGGATGTTTGTGCTGCTTCCAATAACTTCTTTCAGGAAATGACATTTCCTACAAACACTTTCCTGGAGAGGGGAGTGATTAAGAGAGAGAGAGAGAGAGAGAGAGAGAGAGAGAGAAGAGTGAGGCAGGGAAAAGGCAGAGCAAGAGAGGGGTGTTTCTAAGTGGGAACAGAACGTGCTCTGTTCCGTGCTGAACACACATCCACACACACAGTAAGAGGGAGAAAGGGCAAGCAGAAAGGGGGAAAAATCCCACACACGTTCTCCTTCTGCTCGTTTAGCTGGGTGTATGGAGCCTCTGGGTCTGCAGAATGAAACTCTCATCTGTTGTGATAGTTCTCCTGACTAGGGCCTTTTTTGGAGGTAAGCTTGTCTATTTGCATTTTGCCCTTACGATGCACAAAGGAAAATGTGCTGCAAACAAACTTTTTGTGAGTGAATGTGAGCAGCAAAGTAATGCTGGGTGGAGGAAAATAACAGCAGGTATGAGAAGGTTTGGCAAACTTTAATGTTTTAACTTTCTGAAACATGAATAAGTGAATAAGAATATAACATCAGTAGCATGAAGTGACTTTCAAAGTGACTTAGTTACACTGATGCATTTTAATTAATGGTGTTGTTTAGATACCCTGCAGCTGTGTTCTTTTTTCTATGTTCCATTAGTTAAAACCATCAAATTATATAATATATATATATATAGTGTATTGGTGTCATCAATATATATATATATATATATATCCAACGGAGTAGGTATAATCAGAAGTTGGTTGATGAACACCCTCACGGTTAGCCAATCAGAATATTTCTGACATTTGCGGCATGGGGTACATGAAAAAGTGCATTGTGGTTTTGGTATTGAAAACATTGTCATGGTTAACCAATTACGGAACTCACTAATTGGAACCAAACACAAGTGCAACAAAGACTCTTCCACCAGATGGATACAATCTTCTTGTCATGTTTCCCCCTCTCCTTTCTGGTTCAAGAAAGCACACAAATGTTTTCCACCTGTAGCTTTTTGCATGTTGAGCCTGAACCCAAACATTGTGTGTTTCCCTGGCAGCCCTGGACTGATGGTGCTCCAGATTTTTTTTTTTGGTTGTCATAACAGTGTTCTCTGGATCTAGAACACACTGCTCCCTTGCACATTTTTCAGTTTGTGGTTCTCACAGAAATTCTTTTAGATTCATGCTGGTACCATCACAACAGATGGTCAGACATTCAAATGTGTGGAGATATTTAAGAGAGCTACACATTCTCATTAGCATTTCTTAATAAAAGAAAATCATGTGAATTATGTGAAGAAAATGTGTCTTTCCATAATATGTTTTGGTTACAGCACCTCACAGTCTTTTTACTATATCAGTGCAAACCAATCTAAACAAATGCTTTTATGCCCCGTTCTCCCTTCCTCACGCCACCACTTCACTCATAAGAACTGATTGAGGCCCTGAACGTGACGGTGACCCCAGGACCTGTCAGTATGTGTCTGGAAGGCGATAATATCACTGTGTCCTGCCTGGTGTCTCAGAGGAAGAGAAGCAGCAGTGTTCTGGTGCTCCGCTGGCTCTTCTTCCCCACACCAGATGACGAGCACCTGGTGGTCAAGATGAACTTCAAGAAGGCTAAGTACTACGGCAACTACAGTCGTAGTTTTGCCCAGACTAAGTTCCAGCTCTGGGAGGAGGTGGAAGGGCAGATATACAGCTTGCTGATCCAAAATGTATCCAGGGAAGACAGAGGCAACTACACCTGTAAAGTGCAAGAGATACGCAGACACAGGAGCAAGTGGAGATCCTCCTCAAATGGCACGGGCTCCATGGAGTTACGAGGTAACAACAGCCATTGCTTTTGTGATACCCTTTATATGTATATGCTAGAACAGGTGTCAAAAGAATGATGTACTAAACAATCACGATGGTTTTGCAACCTCAGAAGTCCAAGGCACTTCAAACCATCAGCTTGGTTCAGCGCTTCATTACCCTTTTCCAGGGAGCACTGTGTGGTTTGGCTGGACAGTTGAAAACATGGTAGCATGCCACAGTCAGGGCTAACCACACAGCAGCTGTTTCTTCAGCTCACCAACCCTGCTGTCTCTAGTCCTGTATCAGCAAATTATTAGAAAGTATTTACAAACTCAGATGGTCATGGTCATTTCACAAAGCAAATGAAAATTCAGAGCAGCTAGTACCAGCTCAAGAGATACCCCACTGGATTTTTTTTCATTGGGTTGCATTTTGGTAAAACTGAGAAAAACAAAGAGGAAGTACGTATATCCCCCCTCATGCTTTAACTTTTGTGAGTGCACAAGGCCAGGCCTGCTACCCTATGTGCACATACATAATTTCTACTAGAAATGTGTCTGGTGCCAACAAAAGCAGACCACGGGGCTGTAAACGTGAGGAACCTGAGCATGCTGTGAGGACGGAGCAGGGAAGATTCGCCAGTGTGTAACAAAAAACATTTACTCTGGCTGCTTTAGGAATTTTCCTGTGCTGTTCAAAGAGTGAGAGGACCCATGTGCTTTACAATACATTACAATACATAATCCTCCAGTTGATCTAGTTAATATCTAGTTGATGGCATAATGAGACCAAAAGTAAAAACTACTGTGTTCATAAAACCTCGTGGGAGAAACTTCTTTTGCACATAATTGCAAGCAAATGGTATTTTCCCTTCTTTTGTGCTCTTATGGATTTGTACAGTCTTGTTGGTGAATCTTCTTGATTCACACTGTGGAGTTCATGAGTTAAAGGATGTGGCTTTGCTTGTATTATTAAATGACCACATCTACACTCTGCTCCACGAGGCCAAAACAAAGAGAAAACTGAATGAGAATAACCAACAAAGAGATAATAAAAAAGGAAGGGCAAGGCATGGTTCTCTCAGGACAACAACAGATGCGAAAAAACAACCTCCACCAGCTGAGGCTCCATCTAACTACAGAGTTAGACTAACCACCCTGTTACCACCAGCTGAGGCCAAGTACTTCAGAAACAGACACAGAACACAAACAAATCCAGTTCCCACCGGCCACAGTGATACTGCCTTAGATCTAAGCCCACCTTTTCAAAGAGTGTGCTCACATTTCCATTCTGCAGACCTCACGGAAAAACAACTTAAGCTCGGCAGAGTGGCCGACTTTTGATAGGGTTTGAGACCAGCAAATGCAGATCAGATGTGAGGTCGTATACCTGGTACGAATGGAGCCATGTTATTAAAGGCAGTCTGGTGCTCAGAGCCGGTGCTAATGAAGAGCACGTGTACCACACAGAGGGACGTGCAAACCAATAACAGAGCATGAAAGCTCTGGAACAACAACAAAAAAAGAGTCCCTTATGACATAGACTCTTTTACTGTCTCAGTACATTATGTTTGAGTCTGCTTGATTAAACACTGATTTTTATTGTAATATTGCAAATACATATTCTAATTTGTTCTTGATTTTGGCAAATAAGTGAATGTAAGCAGAGAAGCTCGAATAAAGGTTGATACGTCTGTGATAGCACTCCAGTTCAGCAGTGCACTGAACATCTGCAAGCAATTTTCTCTGACCTCAGAGAATAATCTGATTGAAGAAAAGACCAGTTGATGTTTGATGGACAGTCTGGGAGTGGAAAACCCCTCAAGAATAACCCTCTACCTTATCTGTACGATTACTTTTATTTTTATCAAGCTCTCACTACAATGAAGTGTTATAAAAGCAAACCAAGTCAAAAGGCAAAACTGAAATAGAATTGTGTCCCTACAAAATTCCCTAATGCTGCTCTAATGTGTTAATAGCCATTTGTTCCGTGATGCAAATTTATGAACAGCTTGTTCTCAGAGGCTGAGTGTGTTGCAAGGCTTCTATCCAGACATCCTCTACCACTTGGCTTGGTCTTAGTGGAGGCTCCTCAAACACAGTTCCACACTAAACCTGTGTGGAATACAAAGCTAGTTGGGTGAACAAATAGTTGATCAGAACCATTAAACACACACTGAAACACCAGGATAAATGGCCACTTACAGTATCTTAAATATTGCGGATGGATTATAAAAATAAAATGCTGTATGTTCAGCAGGATGTCGGCCTATATAGTAAAACGTTGAACTGGAAGTAGGACATATATACAAAATAAATATATGCACAAATGTTCTGCAATGTTCAGAATGCAGGGTGAAACATTCAATACTATGTAATTATTTCCAAGATGTATAATTATCAAATTATTTTTAAAAAATTAAATCTATATGTAATTTTATTCTCAAATTGCTGGTTTTATTGTGTCTGATCTGTCCGACTATGTTTGCTGCTACACTCAGTGTACAGAACGAGACAAGAAATGCAAATGATTATTGAAAACATGCAGCAGAAATACTGCAGTTTGTTGTGAGAGAGAGGTTTTTATTTTATTGCGCATAGGAGGCAGCTTGAAGAGTTTAAGTCTGTAAAAAGCACTTTCACTGCAAAGTCTGTAAGATATAGCTCTCAATGTGCTTATTAACTTGTTTCTCCCTTTATGATTCCAGTGCACTATACAGCAGCCTCTGAGAGCACTGATAATATATGGCGTTTGTTTCAAGGTATGCCGTGGTTTATACAGTAATTCATATAAGCAGTGATCCAGTAAACACACAGACTATGTCTTTCATAACTGCATGTTTTGTATAGAATAGAAAAGTTCAGCTTTAACATTTTCCAAAAAGTGTTCTTCTCTGGTCCCTTCCAGTCCTTTCCCATGAGATTATTCTCCACCCTTTACATGAAAGCGTTTATTTGACTATAGAGAAACACAAGAGCTCTTCTCCCATCCAGCAACAGCACACTGATGCAGTCATAAATCTTAGAGTGGATTTGAGTTACGAAACTGCAAACAAAGTGCACACAGAATATAGTAGACATGTTTAACTGCATTAGTCCAAAGAAGATAGAAGAAATGAATTTAGGAGAAATGAATGCTGCAGAAAATGCGCGATTCGTTCTTCTAAGTCCTTGTTCTGCTGTTGACCCACAGTGACACCCTTCCCCACACTGCCACCTTTTTTCTCTGTTTCTCCATCAGATCTTTATCTCTGTGCAGTGTTAATCTGCTCAGCTGGTCTTCTTTGTATGTTTCTCTTCACGGTGACAATCACATGCCAGTACATACAACACAAGCAGAGACTAAAAGGTAACGAACTCTCTGCTCCACGACTCCAACCACGTGCACTCAGTGTCACTGACCCACTTCTCTCTTAAAAAGTCAAATATTGTAAATTTGTGTTATAGCAATGTCTTATATTTAGCAGCTATACGTTTTCTTTGTTCACTTTCTACATCAACGTCTATCGTTACACAAATATATTATGTAATATTAAATCACATGTACATTTTTTTAATTATTAAATTATTTTATTATTTATTATTCCAGCCAACTACTACTTGGTGAAGTGTCCTGATAGCAGGTAAGCTCCATCCGTTCTTTACTGTCTGCAAAACAATGATTTCCTGTTCTTAGGTTTTGTTCTTGCACTGAATGTAGTTCAGGGGACACAGTGGACAGTGTGGCCTGTTCCTCTCCTGATACACACAGGAAAGAGAAGAGACATAAAGCCCAACCCAAAGGCATCACCCCACAACCACCACAGATTCCAGTCAAAGGTAAGAGTCCTTCTAGATGATCCTAACTGCTAAGGACACCAGCTAATTCAAACTCCAGGTGTCTGATTAAACTCTGCCTTAGTGATCGCATGTCTGCTCTTTTCTTTAGTACTACTCTTTATTACTGTGGATCTTATTAATTCAGTAGCTTTTGGAAATCATAACAAGATGGGAATTACAGTAAACAGATGGAATTAAACAGCAGTTAACTTGAATGCTGGAGCAGGTTATGTAATTTTAAATACATTAAATGTTTGGTTAAATTATCTTAGATCATCATGGGACACAAGTAAATGATGTGAGGTTAATATACAAAACCCTCAAACTATTCAGGGGTACATGTTGAATTTGTATAGAATAAAATGCATTGTTAGTATAGAATAAAATCCATTGTTAGTATAGAATAAAATGTATTATTAGCATAGAATAAAATGTGTTATTTGTCTATATTGATTCTAATGTTTCAGTTTTCATTTAGTGACTAAACAATGTCACCCATAAAAATGCAAACTTGAGTTTTCTTTTTACAGCTCCTGTCCCGAGTAAACCACGCAGAACCAAACTTTTAAAAGCCCACCCGAAAAAAACACACATGGTAGGACCCATTTCATTCATTTATATCTTAGCATAATTTCTTAGTAAAAGAATAAAGGTAATTAAGCAGTTAGAATATAGTTTCATGACTGTTGAATACGATCTATGCCGCTGTTTGCTTTAATCGTTTACATGGGTAATCTTGGATCTTGCACATTGTTTGTATTTGTATTCTAAAAGACTGTTGTTCTTTATTCAATCGTTTTGTCAATTTATCTATTATTTGCCACAAATATGCAACAGGGAAATGCTAATTTTTTGATACAGCCATGTTTCTTGAACATATTTCTGTATTATTCACTTCGTGAGACTTCCAAATGTATTTTAGTTTTATTGCTTTTTGAGGCACAAGTATTTATTCAGTGATCTTGATTTTTATTACATTACCTTATGTTGAAATTAAAAACATTTGAAATATCTCATGATTTCTAAACCCCATCTTCCAGAACGGCTCTTTTGTGAGATGCGCTAATAGTCTGTCAGACCAGTCTGCACATGCATCTGATTCATATGATGTTAATATTAATATATCAATTCTTTTCTTTCATGATATGTGACTTGGAAGAGTTTTGAGGACATTATCACAACAGGACTATTTGAGGACCATTTACCTGATTGTTTTCAGCATCTGTTCAAAAATATTTCTAAGAAAAAAAAAAGCTATTTTGTAAAAACTGTTTTTACAAACTGCCATTTTGTAAAACGGTGTCACAAAGAATCTGAGAAAAAAACAAAACACTTTCATTCAAACATATTCACACATAAGAAACATGTCTTTCAATGAACCCAATCCTAAAACTGAATCTGTAATTTCCTGTTGATTCAGCCATACATTCCCAGATTAGCAGATCCACATTCGGACCTCTGACCACTTACGTTCCTCAGCATTCTGAACCGCCCTTCTCTCTTTTATCTTCTCTCTTCTCTACTCCTCTCGCCTTAAAGCCAAGGGTGGCAGAAGACAGCCTGACATATGCTGAGCTGGAGCTGGTCAAACCATTACCCGAAGCTAAAAGCAGCAACTCAGGGACTGTGCAGCTGGAACCCAAATCACACTGTACTGGAACTGTATACGCCCAGATTCTCTTTGTGGAAAAGCAAGTGTGAACCCAGTTTTGAATTCTAATTATTTATGACACCTCTTGTTATATTGTGTATATGTTTAACTGATGTTGCATTATTTCTAGTATAGAGGTACTAGTCCAGTATCTGGCATCTATTCTCATTTTCTTTTCATTCTGGCACATTCAACATTGTGCCTGTGATATATAGGCTGTATATTTCAAAGAAAATAATTATTTTGCATTACTGTTGGATTTAATCCAATACATGTATTTAATTCTGATTGCAAAGATTTTTCAATATGTGATGTATTTACTGTTGGTGGTGTTTTTATTATACAGAATCCAGTCATCTTAGTTTTTTGAAATTGGAGAATGAGCTACAATAGTATTTCTCTAAATCGTTTGTTGATATTCCCATAGCTATTTGACTTCACAAGAAAGGCCAAAATGTTTCTGACTGCTGCAGATGGCAGGCTGGTTTTTAGAACTAAAACTCACAAAGAATTCATGTTAAAGTGTAACTGGCAAACGTACACTGTGCCTGTGTGCCACGCTTGGTTAGAAGCTCAGAGCTATTCCTGGCATTCTTTGCATTTTGAGCATAGTAATTCTGTTCAAAGTCCAGCTGTTGTATGACAGTTGGAAGGGAAAGAGTCCAGCTTCTTCGTCTGTGTGCTTTGCTGCTGTTAGACAGCATGAACAACAGAACCCCCTAAGTTCACTCTCGGGTCTGCCGTAATCCTCTCTGAGCTGAGCGGTGTGTGTCTGTCTCAATCTCCCCCACATGCCTCAGAGTCAGTGACTGTGATGATCCCTCTAATGGTTACATTTATTAAAATTATACTAATTGTAATCATGCTTAATAATTAGCTTTACAGTGCATTATAATTGGGTTAGGCTACAAGATGGTTCTGCCTAGGTGCTATAATTTATTTGATTTAATTATTCAGAAGAGCCCAAATGGTTTGACATTTAATATCATAAAATCACTGACGTATTAAAACTGAGATAGCCATTGTCTTTTGAGAAGGTCATTTGCCTCTCCATGAGATATATGATGATTATTTTCCAGTCTATTAAGCGCCTCTACTTAGCACAATTAGCCACTCACACAAAGGTTAAAGAGAGCAACCCCCCTCTTCACTGTGGTCACAGTGCATATTAATAAGCAGCTGCAGTGGAAGGAAGGGTAGTAGAGACTTATTAGAGAAAGAAAGAGAGAGACAAAGAGAGAGTGAGAGCAAAAAAGGGAGAGAGAGAGGAGGGTGGGGGGACAGGGCTCTGGGGATTAGCACCATCCACAAAGTAAACACACAGTCCATTGACTCTGACTCTCCTTTCTTTAAGACAAAGATGACCTTGTGTTGTCCTAGGCTATTTTTTTTCCGCAAGACCATTCAGAATGTAGCAGTTTCTCTTCTGCTCTAGCTCCTTCCTGACTGCTTGCTTTGTTAAGGACTGTAACTGGGTTTAGGGAAGGGCCTGCATGTTCTTTTAGTTTCTCCGTGCACAGACGCTGCAAGTACAAGCAACAGAACCCAGTGGAGCTGAGCCTCACACGCAGAGACCTACAACAGAGCAGAACTGGGCATGAGCCCAGAAGTGCATGAGACTGCTTTCATATGCTTTCAGTTCTACTGTGTTTTGAACATCAGTCTCTTCTCTGAACAAACCAGTTGCCAATACAGGGCTTCTTTTTTATTTCCTCAGTTCCTCAGTTCCTCACTCACTAACTACAACTGACTAGAACTTCTAACTAGTGAACTCTTGTGAAGGGACAACATTTCCATAGGTGATATGAACTGGTTCCGATACTCCACCTTGGGTCTCCTGCTATAAAAACACATGTTTACAGCTTTCCTTATCAGTACATGCCATATCTGCAAGACCAATGAACACACAATGGTGCAGGGCAGAGGCACAACCTGCCTGAATTGGTGATATGTTCCCAACCCCGTTCCACACAGTGGTTCAGCACCCCACCCCCCACATTCTCTGAACGGCACAGAATTCTTAATGACAGCCATTAAGAGAATGCAATCTTGAAAGGCTGGGAGTAAAGCAACAATTAACCCTGTCCCTAAGGGAGGCACACAGAGCGTGGCCCACTGGGAGCTCCTTCACTCCCCATAAACATGGCTCCTCGCTGCCCTCTCTTGGGGCCACAGCCAAAGGAGCAGAGCATGTCTGGGGAGCCAAGCAGGAGAAATCAAAAGCACTGCATGACAAACAATGATCTCAAAGCTCATAGCACCATAATACAGAGAAAGTGATGTGAAGAGGTTATGTTGGGTCATACTGAACGGAACAAATCAAATGCAATAAAATGAGATGTTCTGGTTTTACCTTGAAAATAACATTTTAAATTATCAATATAGTTTGAGGGGTAGTAATTATTTCTAATTTTTGTTTGCTTTATCTATTTCATGCGGTCATTAAATAAGCAGTTGTACTTTTTAGATTCATAATGATTCATAAATGGAATAGTGTGGTTTATTCTCTGCTCTCTTCTGCTTCCTGTGCACTTTCTCTGTGCTCTGTTACTATCTTGGATGTTGCCTAGGCAATACAATAGCAAGTCATGGAACAGTATGATGTAAACTGAATATTTATCATAGTTCTGTTCAACTCCAAACACAAACATGCACATGAAGCAGGTCATGTCTTGGTACGCTATTGCACTACAGTGTGCATATTTGAGATGCTTTGGAATTTTAGTAATCAATAGATATTGTTTTGATCATTTTACAAGATGTGGATATGGGATGTTTAAAAATGTAACTAAACCCATCATGATGTGGTGAGTTAATAATGGGGCTGAGGTTGACTGTGGTGTCAGTCTATGCTTGTGGTTGTGGTACTGAAAAACAGTTCGGATTGGGCTCACACAGCTCAGACAGGTTGTCTGAAAGAGGCCATTAAATCCCAGACGACAAAACATTTTTGCTGAAGGTTAGTGCCACGCGGCAAGAAACTAATACTGGCTTACCATTTACATAAAACATATCACTTAAAAACGCCTGTACAATTACAGTGTGCAAGCTTCATATGGGAGAGAGAATGGCATCTTGGATCAGGTCACTACTGAATGAATGTTTCCAGGGTTTATGTATTTGGTGCAAATGGGAAACTTTGACTATATATATATATATATCTCAAGATGGCACTTCATGATTGTAAGATGATAAGTTACACACCCAAGCATCAGACTTTTGATGAACCAAATTTAATTTTATTTGTTTTGTGTATTACCATTTACATATGTGTTTTGTTTTGTGTATTACCATTTACATATATGTGTTTCTGGCAAAAACACAGCATTCCTGGATTGTTTAGTAAAAAGTAAAATGCAAACTAACAACTGTCTACTGTGAATCCATGGATTTGTATTTTTTTGTTAGGTGTACGATCAGGAGCACTTCTCTGCAAATAAATGACAAATCCTTATATTGGTGAAACCCTGTAGGAAAGTGTTTGTGGGATTCAAGGAGGATTCAGCCCTTTTCTCCCTCTGTGGTTCCATGGAAACAGCAGGGGCACCAAGGACCAAAGAAACTTTCATTTCAATTACAGATTAAAAGACTGCCCATACAAAAACCAGTGAGTGTTACTTTAAAGGCTGTGTTGAAAAGGCTGAACACTAAATGCTGACTTCGTGAAACACTATGTGCAAATGTAGCCAGCAAATCTCTTTAAATAACAGACTGCTAAAATTCTTTACAAACGTACCATTTCTTTAAAAAAAGGCCCTAATATAGATCTGTGAGCAGAAGCCTGCTGCCCACTGAAGAACGTGCCCTCACACAGGCAAAGACATGAGCTCACGACATATCACAGTAAAGAAGAATGAAAGATAAAACCCTAGCTAAAGTCAGAGGATAACGCCTGGCTCTGAGACAGCACTGTAACTCTAGCAGGGCAATGTTTCTAACATAAACACAAGCCTCTTCATCCTGGGAGATTCAGGAGGGGAGACCTACTCTACAATAAAATGAATCTGCGGTGGAGCGCAGACAGAAAAAAGACTTAAATAAATAAGCAGGGTTGAGTTTTTGGCTCAAGCTAGAAGGCTTCACTGAGTCCAAGAAAGTATGTGTCATCGGTAAAGCCCAGCGCGCTCTGTGTGGGTTTGTAGAGTCAGCAGTGGTGCACAGAGCCGGGGGATTGGGAGGCGATGCAGGCAGCGTTTTGGGACACAATGTTGCTGCTGTGGGATAACATCTGGGGCAGGGGGGAGGGTTTCTGGCATCCCAGGAACCAGAGGGAGGGTCAGCATCACAGTCATACCTCACAGGTCCAGCTGAACACCCTGCCCCAGGCATCACCTACCAGCAGTGTGCCATGAGTCCTGCCATTACACACACACACACACACACACACACACACACACATATACATACACACACATGCACAGAGAAGAAAAAGAGAGTGTAGGGGATTTCATCAAACAAAAGGCAGTCAATGGTGGGTAATCACATGCGATGCTTTGTCACTGTACTTTTTTTTACAGCCGTACAAACGTCCCCGGCCAGGTTACCGCGTTAGCATTCCTCTCTGTTGCCATGGAAAAGACTAGAGTGCCTGTTGTAGATGAAGCACTCAGACATAGCTTGATTCCCCACTAAACCAGCTTCGCAGAAACCCAGGATATCAGCCTCGTCTGTGTGAGAGGCTGGACCTGCAGCCGTACCTGGATATGGCCAGTGCAGTGATGGCAGGGTTTTTCTTGTAGCGTCGCCGGGAGATGGCTTGAGTCCGATTCAGCTCCCGACACAGGACCAGTTGTCTCTCCCACCGTACGCTGCCACATTCTGAGAAAAGTGCACAAGGAGAAGAGTGAGGAATGAGCCACTGTTTTTATTAATGGTCAGCATGTTGTTAAATTGAGAAAAATACATCTAATATAAAGCCTTCACTGTTACAAAGAGTGTTCCCCCAATTTAATTTGTGCGTTGTGATACTTATACGCTCTGACGCTGTGCTGTAACCAATGTGCACCAAATTGGATTTGGATATTATTGCTTTCTAAATTGCATGCCTACATCAGCGAAATTGCTCATCAGTGTTTACCGGCTGTATGTTTAATAACTTTGCCCCATAATTCCTTGTAGCTGGCCCTAATGCCTTGCATGCACAGTGCACAATTATGGTATGTATTTGTATCTACATGTCAAACACAAGTTTAGTACATAAAAAAATGTCTTTTACAAAATGTTAGTA
>JAOXYF010000009.1:7071605-7089291 GCA_028565775.1 Sternarchorhynchus goeldii
CACCCCCCCACACACACACACACCCCGCCAAAGTCAAACTTCTGGCCGTGTGTTCCAACCATGACACCTAAGAGTACATCCAGTATAACTACATTTACAAACAACATCTGTGAAAGATTCCTTGTGTTTGGTTCGTGCTTTTTCATTTCATACATTTCTTGGATATTAAAAAAAAAAAAGTGTGTTTTTTTTTTTCTTTCTCCCAATGACACAAGAGGATTTCTGTTCTATTGTTGTCACGAACAACCACATTAGTTGCATTAGAAAAACTCCTGGTTGAAACAGTCACACAACCAGCCAATCTAATCCAGCACAGCCAATGGAAAGTAAAGATGGGAGGAAATACAGGCTGTTTTCTCGGCCACCGTTAAGGTGAAGTGTATTAGTGTTACCTGTGTCTCCTGCAGAGAGCGGTGTGGCAGACCCTTGAGACTCTGTACACTCCTCATGTCCAGGTAATTGTACCTTTGTATATTCAGTCTTCCATATCTGCAAGAGAGCCACACATAATGAAGAAAAAAAAAATCAAATGCAATAGAGGCTATAATCATAAATCACATCTGCGGGCCATTGATGTAGCCCAGGTCCGTGTTCCAATTTGATGCCTAATTTAGAAACCATTTTGATTTAATAACCGCTCTTAGCTCATCTAAAGTGAGCATACGTTACTATCACTGCTTCCTTGGGAGTCCAGGTCCCAGCCTGGGAGGCCTTTTTCAATACCACACTCATCAGATTTGAATATTTTGCAGCTGTATTACCTGACTATTAAACAGAAAGAAAAAATAAAAACTAGGAGAAAGATTTATTGCCTATATACAAGGCTTACTTGTTAAAAACTATTCTCATTTAAAAGCTTGCAGCGGTCTAAGCATTAATAAAGCGTAAAAGCTGAAAAGTGTGTATGCACAGTGTGTGTGGTTGCAGCTGCAAGGTACCCACCCTGACAATGCCATCCGCGCAACCAGTCACAATGACATTGCGCGAGTCCCACTCATACTTCTGGGTGAAGCAGCAGCACAGCACAGTACCCTCCAGGCCACAGGGGGCGCTCACAGAAGCCAGCAGCTGCCCCTTCATTGTCCACAGATACAGATGTATGCCTGCACATGACACAATCTCACCCTAGCAGAGAGAAAGCAGAGTAAATTGTGTAAATATGCACTACAGCAGGGAAGGTCCTGATGTAAAAAAAAAAAAAAATAGCAAATAGCTGCTGGAGAGGAAGTATCATCTTTCAACCCAAAGTCAGGAATTCCCCTTCCCACCCATTGTTCTTCTGAACTCTTAGAGATGTGGAACAGTGAGAGGAGAGGCTTTGGCTCGAGTGTGGAGGGAAGGATGTGCTTGTGGCCTCTCCTTCCTCAGAAAGTTCTGGAACAGAGGGTCCAGTGAGAGGTGCTGAGGACGTACACTGGTCACAGCGAATACCACTGGAATCGATCTGTACCTGAGCTAACCAACCAGCCAACCGTGCTCAGGAGGCAAAAAACAAACAGCTGAAGAAGACGAGCCCTATCAGCCTGAGAAGGGTGACCAGCACACACAGAGACAGATGGGGGAGGGGGAGGTGTCTCAGCGACAAACCATGTGTCAACACGACCGTGTCAACTCACAGTCAGATCATTGATGGCCAGGGCGGACACGCCAGACGAGTGAGCAGGGAGCTGAGTGATGTAGCTGAGCTCCTCTAGATCCCACAGGATACACGTCTGGTCCTGTGAGCCGCTGATTATCACACTGTGGGCCTCAGATGCCACCACACAGGTCACGGTGTCCGTATGCCCAAATAAAGCCTGCGAGAGAGATGGAGACATGGGTGGCATGTGTTAAAATAATCTAGAGACAAAAAATAAAACCCCTATCAGATTTACCAACTTTTGGAATTATAACTGCTGTGTCCTGTGTACGCAACAGTGATAACAAGAGTTAAATATAGGAGTTTGTTCTTATTCTTTTGATCATTCCTTGAGATCGGCATGTCTTTCAATATCGGTGTCGGACCTGTTTGAGCTCCATGTGCCTGAGCTTGTCCTTAGTGATGGAGACGTCCCACACACACACCACCGTGCTGCTCCCAGCTGTGATGACTGTATTACTGTTTGGGCAGGACGCACACACAGCCTCTCCCCAGTCCGACAGACCTTCCCACACTGCAAAGCTCTGATACACAAGACCAGCCACTATAAACCACATACAACTGGAACACAGAAGAATGAATGTGATTGAATGAATGAACGAAGGAATAAAACACCTTGTCTGCTGTGTAATTCCCAAACGAACATGTGTTATCGTAATAGCCCCAGCAGAAGTATGTATTCCAGTGAGGAGGCATGAGCAACTTGTTTTTCTCCATGACCAGCACCTCCTTCTCTCCACAAACAATGTGCCCAACCGGGCCGTGTAACAGTTCTGGCAAAACCCATAGAGAGGCACCGTTATTCTCATACCAGCTCAGCATAGCAGTATACAGCACATTATGTAATCAAAGCATCTCCTGACATCTATAATCTGCCCTCTACTCACTTTCCATTGAATTGGAAATAGCTGCATTACATACTTAAAGATGCATCTAGCAGGTAATTGACCAAATACTATAAATGAAAGTGACACCCTGAAATAGTCTTGCTCTCCCCTCTTGATCAGAGTGATGACAGAGTGAAATGTAAGCTGAAAGGAAAGGTGGGGGAGAGAGAGAGACACACACACACAGAAAGACAGAGAGAGAGAGAGAGAGAGAGGGAGGAAGGGAGAGAGAGAGAGAGAGAGAGGAAGGGAGAGAGAGAATTTTCATCTCATTTTCCAAAGAGACCCTTTTGGGATATTCAGATTATTAAATAAGCCTCAGTGGCAGCATCATCATGATGCGCCTTAACAAATAGAAAGAGCTGTTGCCCCTCTGCCTGAGAAAATTAGCCTGTGAACAGTCTAGCCAGCATCTTCCCTGCAGCTCGGACTGCTCCCAGTGGACATGGCCCCATCTTGTAAAAAAATAATTGAGGACGGGATAAAATAATAAGGTGGCTACAAATGATTAAATGAGGGCATTTCTCAAGCACGGGGCTGCAGAGTTTCCTCCTGCAGCTTTGGCCTGCTCAGAGAGCTGCTTTGTACCTTTGATAGGCTGGACGGTGGGCTTCAGTTTGTCCAGGCTGAAGAAGAACGGGATGATGTTATTGGCCCCGGACGTCTCCTTGCTTGTTGAGCTCTTGTGTGAAGCCCGGCTGGGATGAGGCTTTGTGAATAGCTGCCAAATAAACATTTATTATGCTAACGACTGTTCTGTTTATCTAAAGCAAATAGCCAACAGCCGCTTGAAACTTTGACAGACTGGTTATTACTCTTAAATGTATCTCTTTCAAACAATATTACACTTAGGCCTTGTTTCCCAAACACATAATCTCAGGCTAAAATGATTATTAAAATTACACAGAACACTTATGTTCTGTAAGGAACCATCATTGACTGTATTTAAATCCACGCCTGGACTGAACTATGGAATACAATTGAATTAGCTTATGAATTAGAGAGGTGGAAAGAGAAGACATGTCACTATTAAAAACTGTGACACTGTGTGTGTGTGTGTGTGTGTGCGTGTGTGTGTATGATATATGTTTCATTGTTCTATAAATGTTTGGTGTGACAAACACCTGTTTGGGAATTTGACCAAAGTTGCTGATGTAGCCAAGAACTGTGCTTTTCTGCAGTGGGTTCTTCATGGTCTCTGCATCGTACTTGTCCGCGTAGAAGTAAGGATGGAAGGTGTTGAGGGCCTCAATTGCAGGTGGCCCCTGCTGTTTGTAGCCAAAGATCAGGTCGATCCACAGGTGCAGGTTTCCACTAACGTAGTCACTTTCCAGCGCCTGCGGAAAAGTCGCAAACTACAGTTGGAACGCAACACCTAGCCACAGCTGAGGTGCAATCCAAAAAAACCAAAATGAGAACTGTGACTAATGTTATGCCCTTTGAGAAACATCCGTTACGGTTTTGAATGTGGTAAAGGTATGCAAAACTGTGGAGGCAAGGAAAGAAACTTTCATTACACTTGAAATTGGAATTGCATTCAAAACACATTTAAAATCAGAGAAAAAGTTAAGGGCTGAAGACCTTTTGTGCTGTTCATATTTGTTTGTCTTGTTCACTTGGTGAAGCTCTGCTGAAATAGGCATGAGGGCCAAAACAGTCCCAATAAGACTATTCTTAATACGGGGGGGGGGTGGCGCAAAGCCAAGCAATAGAAACAACCAACTCTAACAACAACAGCTCTCAGTAGTGGAAGTTCCCTATATTGTCTTTAGTTCATTTGCATATGAAGGAAAACTAGCGGACAAAATAGCTCATTTTGTGTGAACTGGAAACAATACAAATATTGCTCAGTAGATTGGGAACTGATAAAGCCTGGTCCTTATATGCCTGCAGGCATAGTGCGGAGAGAAAGAAAGCATTCATTCCAATAAGCAGCAGGCTACAGTAATGGAGTTATGAGAGAGTGCAGATATTGTGCTTGTGCTGAATTGGGCCTGTTATCATGTAATGGCAATGGTGTTAAGTAGAGTAATGGGGCTTCCTTGATGAACTCAACAAGTGCCTATTATCTCAGGCACAGCACAAACCAGAGCTCAGCCAAGAGCATTGAACTCTTTCCAAACGCATCCAGCAGGGTCCAAATGCCAAAAGGTGTTTATATATGACACAATTGCCAAATGGCAATGATTTTATTTCTGTTAGAGTACTATAGTAGTAGAGGCTGCCTCTGTTAGAGGAAAGGACACAATGGAAGATGGTACTGAGGCACTGAAGCATTTGACAGCACCTGACAGGGATTAGAGACTGACTGGGACTGACGAGTGGGGCTTCTGACCTCTCTGTGCATGCGGATAAACTCCTGTGGGTCTTGTTTAGCCCACGGGGGCAAAACTACATCACCCAAAGATGTCCCATCCTGCATACAGCCTATAAGACCAAGCAAAAAATAATAATTACAATTAAAATTATGGGCATTCAACTTTAAGTACTATCATCACAGGCATGCTTCAGTAATATTTTTTTCTAACACGTTACACAGAGAGATTAACTATAGTTTAGTAACATTGTAGACATCTAAAGTCAAACTCTCACCAAACTCAAAGTTGTTGGAGTTGATGAGGAAGTCTGGTAGGTAGTAGAATTCTGGAATGAGCTCCCTCACATCGCTCATGTTGTCTCTAGAGGCCGATTCCCACTCTTTCTGTATGCTGTGGAACATTCTCTCCGGAAGGTCAAACGATCCACCCTGCATGTTCCCACAACAATAGAATTATGTGTCCATTTCCACACAACGTTACTGCTGTAGGCAAGACCCAGCCAGCTCAACCAGGGCAGAAGCCACTTCACACTGTATCGATTAGAGTCATACTCAAGACCACCATGGAAGAAAGAGCAAACCATACGACATCCTCAACACTACACTGGAACAATGCTGTATTGTTCACTTGTTACAGCCTGGTTCAGGCTGCTATTTCAAAGCAAGGTGCCCAGAGAGATACAGCATAGACATGAAGATGACAAATTCATCAGAACTGACTGAGGTGTTCTTTCCAGGTTTAATTCCTGATGGAAATCTTGGCCATACATATGTAATTTGCAGTAAAAAGATTATCCTCATTGAATGAAAGTAATAAATACTGTACATAGCAAATGCAGTTAGTGCTCTAAATCCTGTTATGAATATTACTGTACAGCAGAAAGCTGCTCATGTGTGGAAAATATCATTGTGAAGCGTCATCCTAATATTTGTATTGTGTTATACTGAATATTAAATATGCATGGCATTTTATTTTAATCAATTGATGCTTACTCTATAAATAAAATATTTTTAAAGACTGAAATGTGGTTTTGCATGCCTCTGATGTGAGAGAATTTATTTGCATACATATTAAAATTTTCACTTTAATTCACTTTTGCAAAACAAAGCAGTTCTTGCAAATCCCAACAAGGCAAAAACATAATGGTAATCCTTTCATTTAGTAAGCTTATTTGCAAAATTGCATTTTCTAAAAGAACCTCTGTCACACAAGAGTTTCCATAGTGATGCTCTGGAGATTTTATGCTTCATTTTAAGAATGAAATGTGCTACAATTATGGCGCCTAAAATGTCTAGAGTTCCCACAAAGCACAAGGTCAGAAAGAGTGGGAAAATAAATGAGGGAGACGTTTGATGTTTGGGTGCGCGGCAGGTGAACGGATGCTGTGATGAGGGGCTCACCTGCAGAGCGATGAAGGTCTGAGAGAACGGCTCCATCCGCACCAGGTAGGAGGCCACTATGATGCCGGAGGAGTAGTGAGTGCAATAATGGCACTGTGCGGATAGTTCACCTGTAACAGGCATAATCACCACATCCAGCATGAACAGGAAGCAAGAGAAAGATGTACATAGATGTTTATTACAATTAAATCAGCTTTAAAGTGAAACGGAATGATAAACATATACTCAGTAAAATACTTGTAACTTAACACTCTTAGCTGGTAATCAGTGATACAGATGTGTTAAGTCTCACCATCACTGCTGTCTACTTCGTGGTATCGTTCAATGAATTTCTCTCTACGTTTCTCTGTCTGAGCACCCATTGGTTTGGACAAATCCCTGAATGTAGCAGGGGATGTTAAATCCAATGTCTTATAAGCAAAGGGAGAATCAAAAAGAAAAGAATCAACTCTACATAACCTCCACAATGTCCCAGGAGAAGAAACCATGATAGACACTTAAACAGACAGACAGACATAGAATTAAAAATAAAACCTCCGATTCATAATCAGCAATGATCCATGGAAATACTGGATACTGCATCAGATCATTGTATGTCCTTCCAGCAAGAGTGTTCAAATGCATGAGGTATTCAAAGTTATTCATTTCTCCTTTCTGTTAAAATAAAAAAGATTAGTCAACACACTGCAGTAACACAAAATAGAATAATGACATGGAATAATTCACAATTCTCAGTAGTACTGATTTACACTTGACAAATGCCAGTACTGCTATCAGTCTGATAAGAGGGATATACCATCATACACATTACCTGCCACTTCATAAGAGCTGATTTGTCAGGGGCCACTGTCCTCCTGTACCAGATGAAAACCAAGTCAACTGTTTAAAAAACTAAGAAATCCTTAGTATTATACCTTATGTATTTGAGCCAGAGACAACAATGCAATTTTTTAACAATCAAAAGGATTCTAGAATTTAACATTCAGAATTATGCTTTAATGAAAGACATCATAACAATTCTATGGTTACATAGCAACAGAGCATGGAATCCAACAAATGTTCTATGTAAAGAAGGTTCTGTCACTCAGTAGAGAAAGTGAGGACTATGCAAAACACGTTCAAGCTCTGTGAGAGGTGAGCTTTTATATATTTGTCAGAATTTTGTCCTAAAGCAGCAAATAGTGCCACCTATGGGTTTTTAGACATAAATGTTAGCTTGAAAAAGTTTATGAACAATTTTACTGACATTACTGCACAAAGGTTTCACACTAATAATGTAATAATTATTTTCTCAAAACCAAACTTGATGGAGTCCTTTATAAATGAAAGGGCCTGAATAATTATAACATACTTAGCACATATGAATAGTAAACATGTAAAGCATTTACAGAAAAAAACAGAAGTTAAAAAAGGTGACTTTAATAACCTACACAAGCTATGTGAACAAACATTTATCTTGTACTACGTACTAATCTGTCCTAGATAACTGAAGAAATTACCCAAAGCAGTTGTAACTGACTATAGGCAATTATGGTTCAAAAACATTGTTGGGGTTGAAATGTATTTTGACAGGATACAAATTCAAATGGAAATCCAAATCTAAATAATTTATTATTGTTGTTGTTGCTTTGTTTTATTTTGTCCTGTTTTGGGAGGTGGGGGTACAAGTTAAAGCACAATAAACACTCCACACCTCCAGCCTGTGTTGCTTAGCAACAAAGTTAAACAGGACATAGTCTTCTTTTCCCCTCTTTGACATGGCTGAATAAAAGAGGCAGTTTTAGTTGGTCTGCTCAGTTAATCAGCTGGATTTGGGAAGCTGAATTAGAGAGTGCGATATAAACGTATCAAAGTATTTCCTCGTTGGAATATATGCTTTGGAACAGGGCTAAACGAGTGAAGGACAAGAATGACTTGCTTACTCTGACACAAACGAGGATTAACCCCAGTGTTCATACCAGCTCCTGCCAAATAAAATCCACCTTCAACACCCTAGGAAGCTGGTAAGTAGAATGTGAAAAGTGCAATATTCATTTATAATTGAGCATAAATACTTCCATTTAACATACAATGATAGTTATTGATTTATTTGAGTACAAGTAATATTTTAACAGTCTTTGGGTAGAGTAAATATGCTTTTGTTTATCATATTCCAAAATACCAAGAAAAGAAAGAGGAGATTAGAAATTACATCATAAAACCATTGATGTTTTGATGTTTTTAAGAAAAGGCCAAGGTGAGATGTAGATAAACTACATAAGTACACAAGGTTTCCAGAGAAATAGTATGTTTTGGACAGAGGTACTTCATCGGCTGTTCAAGCAAAGCAAATTTGAAATATTTAATTCCTCAACCAACCACCAGTCCAAGTTATGGTACTTTCTCGTGTTATACTTAACCTATGGTATTTTCGCATCCCTCCAACTAGATTGTTTCAAATGATCTGCATTAAAAACGTGTATTAGGCCCTATTACATTCCATACATCACAAAAGTGTATAAACATAAGAATGAAATCCAATAATCTGTTTGGGTGAATTCCCAAATCTTTTCAAAATAACACATAATGATGAATCATCCCGTTGGTCAGCCCAACATAATTGTACATGTTTGGATGCAAAGGATTCGCACACCAAAGCCTAATGGAAACAAGCTAAACCATATTAGCCTTGTACCTATATGCACTTGAATATGATTAATGAGTCGCGAAAAGGGCCCGAAGGGCTTACAATGCAGCCACTCTTCTTTTTTAATAGGGGGGTGTGAGGTGTGGGGTTTTAAATCACTTCCCCGAGTGTCATTTATCAAAGCACTGATTTGACTCCATCCGCACAGTCGCACAGCCTGTGAAAGTCACACTGGATCAATCAGCTGTAACGTAGGCAGCTCCCACCCTCACCAGCAAAAGCCATTTGTTTGTTTTTTTCGCCTAAATTTACATTCATTGCTCTTGTCCTCGGTATTATCTGGTATTAGCTTCAGTTAGAGCGCTGTGTGATCCAAAGCAATCCCTTTAGGGTGGGATGGGTGAGTGAGCCGGAATGTAAACATTACACTCTGCTCATTCCCCAAAAGACCCTGGACCCTCCCTGAACTGCCTGGGGCCTTACACCAACCTACTACTCGTATCTAAATAACTGGATTGATTTATCATTAAGTTGTGCATGTTTAGTTAAAGGTATTAGATCCTGAGATAACAATTACACAGATGAAGACTTAATCAGGCTGACAGTACTGAGAAAAAAGGCTTAACCATTAATCTGTGTTCATGCAGCACCATGGCTAAAGGGAAGAAGGGTGGAACCAAGGGCAAAAAGATCACCCTTAAAATGGCCAAGAATGCCCTCAGGGTGACGCCCGACGGAAAGCGCCGGCTGGACCTCAGCAACATGGGTCTCGACACCTTTCCTAAATGCCTCTTAAAACTGACCGACATGGAGGAGCTGGACCTGAGCCGTAATCAGCTGAGGAAGATCCCGGAATGTATCGGCAAGCTGACCGGCGTTTGCTGGCTAGACCTCCACAGCAACTACATCAAGCAGCTGCCCAGGAGCATCGGGCAGCTCGAGGCGTTGCGCCACCTCAACCTGTGCAACAACTGCCTGGACTCGACCGGCCTCCCCGCCGACATCGGCAACCTGAGGAGCCTGCAGACGCTCAACCTGGGCATGAACCGCCTCACCGACCTGCCCGCAACCATGGCCGCCCTGACCAACCTGAGAGAGTTGGGCCTGTTCGACAACCTGCTCGCCAGGCTCCCAGAATGCATCGGTGTGCTGCCCAACCTGAAGAAAATCAACACCAAGCGCAACCCCGTGGTCCTGGCACAGGGAGACTCCACAGAAGTGAAAGCCACCGAGGACCTGTACTTGGTGAAGGAGGGGGATCTGTGTAAAGTTTGTCTAGAAAAGTGTAAGGAAGAGAGACAGAAGCTGACAAAGAAAAAAGATCGTCTTTCAGATCGTCTGCACAGGAGGAGTAACTTCTCAGGGCTGATCACACCAAACTCAGTGGCACAGAGCAATCAAGAGCTGTGGCGGTAGTCAAGTGCTTCACCTCAGGGTGCTTAGAAGGGTCACGCCCAACCGGCTAAAGAAATATCATATCACATGGACTTTTAGATTCAGACGATAGACTATAAGCATTCGCTGCTGTAACTTTACACACACATTGTTTTATTTTCCTTAAAAGAAAAAAAAATGAAAAAAAAAACTATTAAAATTAATGCCAGCTACCAGTAATAGCATTGCTCTGACCACCAAATGAGTACATTTATGCTTTATGAGGGATGATAGCAATAGCTGGTACCAAGACAAATGTTTTAAGAGAATAAAGTGGACTTGCTACACCCTTTCATGTGTATTAGTAAACCTTGGAAAAAAAACAAAAAATCAAAGTTACGCTTTGATGCTGTGGGTACTGGGATGCTTTAGCAGAGTATTTCTGTCATCTACTCAGAGGCTTTTAGAACGGTGTGCCCTTAGCTGTGGTGTGCAGTGGCTCTGTGAGGGCAGTGTTGGGAGAGAGGGTGCAGCTTTGAGGCCAATGAAGCCCCAGGGTTACTTACCTAACATTATGCACGGCCTCCATCACCCCTCTTCCCTTTAATGAAGGCACTACAGAGCACAGCCTAGGGAATGAAGACAAGAGAGATCAATCCATCTTGGCCCTGTCTAACCTTCTGTACCCACTGACCAGCGCCCACACTCCAGGTTTCTACCTTTTAAAAGCCTCGGTGTGGTCTTTGTCGACAAACACTAAAAACACAGACGCGCCATTCCTCATGAAGATCTCAATAGCGTTGTCCTGAATGAAACAGAAGCACAGACAGGTGCTGACACCACACAGCTAAACACAATGCATCACATACGTACACCACCCGTGACTGAAGCTCAGAGAACTCGAATTCCAAACGTGCTGTGCTGGGGAGAAGCCGAGAGCGGAAGCTGGAGAGGTTTAGCGCTGCTGGAGCCATGCTCCTCACCTCAAGAAGGAAGCGCATGAAGCGAGCCTCTCGAATGTCCTCGTAGGACCAGCGTCTGCAGCTCGGGTTCATGCTGCTCTGCTCCCCCTTCAGCATGCCACAGATGAACGAGTCCCTCACACTGTAACACGCACATGTACACACACACAGCGCATCACACACACACACACGCTGAGACAGTGACTGCTGCCATAAGATTCCTTCAATACTGCAGCAAAAGTATTATTTAGGTGTCTAACATGTTTCTTCTGGATTTTTTTTTGTTTGTTTGTTGTTGTTTTTTTTCAGAAATCAGAAAACCTGATTAGGACGGCAGTAAACCAGCCTATCACAAGTTTTCTTAATATGCATTTTTAATCATTACAGGCATTATAAAGCTATGGGTAGCATAAATAAAAGCAGTCCTACAGTGGCAGTGAGAGCAAAGCTATGAAGCAGGAGAGCTGAGAGGAACAGGATGGAGGCTTTACCTGGTGGGGTGGTGCGACCCACAGCACACATCCCCGCTGGAGGAGAGAGTGAAGCCCTCACACACATACAGGTCTGCTTTTCCGAACAACAGCACCCCCTCTGACAGTATGTGGCCACTGACTACAGCCACACACTGCTTGGCTTTGACCTAGGGGGTGGAAGTGAGACAGCTCCCATTTAATTATAAATATCAAGTGCTTATAATGGTTTAAGGACTTTTATCGATCTGAGAAAGGCGTGAGCATAGTGGATAAATAATTCATGCAAACACAGCATAATAACGTGTTAAATTAACATCTACAGCGTAGCTGGACTTCTATGAAAAACTGTGAGTAATTCAGTAGGGATTTTCCTGCGTGTCTGTGTTTGGCTATTTAACTGATGGGAAGAAAGTCTGCATCACATGCCTCTAACCCCTCGCTCTGGGGCAAGAGTGTCAAACAGGCACAGCCCTCTCCCTGATTGATCACTGCTACCAATTCATTATCCAAACAACATGGCGGGGAAACAAAGCAGTCAGGCCATGTGTACGGATGACCAAGCGGTTTGGGAAAGGGGTCGGAGCCCTGCAGGCAGCACCCTAACAAAAAAAACCCAGATTACACGTGGCTAATTTTATTGTCTCCCCTCATTTCACAGCGTGCGCATGCACCTGGCCTCGGCCCCGACTCCACCGCTCCGGGCCCTTGGGACCCGCGTCTCCGGAACATATGGGGCCCTGCCTCACTGGCAGCCGCACCACAATTAATACAAATCAAATCAGAGGCTCCTCTCCACGCCAGCACACCCCACAGCATCGTGGAGAGGCCCCCACTGTTTATTACTGGAATTAATCAATGACACACACACAATAGCAAAACACTAATTGATTAAAGCCTTGTTTCAATATGTGGTACACCTGGCGGACCCTCAGCCTCAAAAAGAGGTCGCAAACAGAATCGGTTCTGTACAAAAATTTGATTCTGAAAAGTCAAAGTCATTCAGCAAGCTTGCCATTTTAGCTGTTACGTAAATACATTTCTAGCACATCAAACAGTACGATTGTTTCAAAAGACTTCAACTTTTCTTTGACTGAGGCTTTGGATAAGGAGCCTCAGTTAAGTGCGTTCATGGATTAATAAGCATGGGAAGAACTATTCATCTGACAAACAGCACAGTGGGACTCACCCCTTTCAAATGAATACACGACAGCTGACATCACCCCCTACCTCTGCTTAATAATACTTCTGTCAAGAGCTCCCTACCCAGTTTACCCTGATGAGCCCTGACAGTCCTCACACACTAGGCCTTTCCTGCTCTAATAATGATACTTACATACATATGCAGAGGAGAGCCATAAAATTAAGCTGTCACATTACCTCCATTGGAGAGGAATTAAACAGAGGTCACCCCTGTGGTCTGTGTCGGGTGGCCCGAACCCCTCACCTTCTCGTCAGGGGCCAGCTGCTGCAGGATATGCTGAATCTCCGCACAACGCTCAGGTAAGTCCTCGGCCGGGGGTAACGCCTCGCTCAGTGCAGGGAAGAAAGTCAGCTGCTCGCAGTCTGAGCTGGGCTCCTCCGCAGGGGCCCGGTTTGGCTGATACAGGGTCCTGCTCTCTGAAGCACACACACACATACATGGACATACAGGCACACACACACACACACACATAGAAACACACACGAGCATGCAAACACAGACATTTCGGAATAAGATGTGGTGTATAGAGAGGATGTCTGCTTATGATGAAAATCTGCTTATACCTGTATCTGCACTGGTGAGTTCTGCCACACCTGTACTCTCCTCTACATGACTGGTTTTCATATAGAGTCCTGACATTATGGAAGGCAACTAGAACAGAAAGACCAGGCTCTACATGGAGGACTATAACACACAGTAACATAGAGCAGCAGTAACAGCCAACCAGCTGTTGCTGTGTGTGCGGTGACCCCTGACCTTTTTGGACCGTCGCAGTGCCTTCCTGCGAATGCGAGGTCGTGTCCTGTTGGGCCCCTCCGCGGCGTCCTGCACCCAGCCCTGCTTGAGGAAGACCCCGGGGCCAGGGCCGAAGAGGCCCCTCTCACGCACCAGATCTTCCTCGACTCTCAACCACTGAACAGCCATTCGCTCATTCTCACAGTGGAGCATCTGCATACCACAGCAGAACACCCAATCCAAGTCAGACCATTCAACTGATGTGTCTTTGACTCTTTCGGCCCTGTCTTATATTATGATTATATTTGGAATAATCCATGCAGAGCTGCCAGAGTTCCTTATATACTATACACATACATATACATCTACACATACATATAATGTGGATATACTATACACAGTTCCTTATATACTTATATACATTTCAACAAAAACCATGACAAACCTGTAGATGATTTTTTAGCAATCTTTCAAACATATGTTCTCCATTCTTCCTGTGAACTTCCAGATCTGAAAAAAATGTCTTTAAGAAACACAGCAGAAAAACATATAATCAGATAACGGTAAATAATGACAGTTCAGACTCTGTCTTTAAAAATTACACGTCTAAGTAGCAATTCTGTGTGTATGCAGTTACAACTGCATTTCATAAACTGCATTCATCAGGCAAACAACCCAGAGGCTCCTGAACCCTACAATAACCCAGACTCCAAATGCAATAGTTCTCAGTGTGAAGTAATTAAGTTAAAGTATAATATCAGCACAGTGTGAGGTGGCTGCTGGCTGCATGCCACAGTCTGCGTTCAGCTGATTTATTATCCTGATTGGCATTAGCCCTTCAGGAGGCCTGTGCACAGGGCCACCAATGCGTTCAGGCTAATATTTACTTAAAGAGTCATTAAGCTAATCATCACAGTGGTATCCTCTAAAAGCTAGTGAGGGAACTAGAGAAGCCAGGCACAGCGTCTGACTCAGGAAGTGCATTAAATCCATCTCACTGCTCTGTCCACTCTGTTCACTCAGCCAGAGGCTCATCTGTTAAACAGTATAAACCAAAACTCTGAGTGACCATTACAGCCATGTGTGCACAATCTGGAAAAAAAAAATCCTCAGTGCTGCCTTTGGAAAACCCACTGTCTGACCAGAAGTACTGACGTGTTCACGGCAAAATACTGTTCACTGAATTCAGCAGGTAGAGCTCACACTTTCAGATTTTAATGGCGACACTATGGAACATTAACTTTACCCAAACACGCAAACCTCCCCTCCTAGAACCCCGAGGAGGCTGTAGGCTGAGTGGAATCCACTAGGTTGGATATCTGGAAAATATTCCTGAGTTTTGGACTCGCACTCATCAAACCCATCATTTCTAGGAATTCAGAAGAAAAGTCTGCTGCTTATTTTCCTGCTTTGTTTTTTATTGCTTATTTTGTTTGTGTTGTGCGCTACGCTCTGGTGGTAAAACCACAGGAGGACTGGGTCCCCCCTTTGAATCTTTGCGTCCTTTACTTGGTGATAATAGCTGTTGTAATAAAGGACCATATAAATAGATTTCAGATGACTTGTCTTGGATGATTCACGGTTACCCAAATCACTGGAATAATTTATTCATCACATCACAGTAAATTAAGAAAATATCTGACCAATTCTGTAAGGAGCACCACTGAGGAGCATTAAAACTCTCTCAAACTTTCAGATGACTCAAAGCACTAGTCACAAAACTAGTACAAACAGAAAATAATTCATTTGTATTTTCCAAATGGATGGGAGGATTAGGAAGTGTTACAAAGATGAAATTCACAGGAGCAAATTAGAGCCCCATTTCCACAGATAAACACTGAATCATGTCCTAATCTGGTTCCTTTATTTAGAGAATCATAAGTAATATATAGCATTAATTACCCTATTTACCAAACAGGAAAAATCATTGGCCTCTAAAATGTGCCACATTAAATAGCATCCCTTCTGCAATTATCATCACACTGATTTACATTTTAATTACTTTCTAGAGAAAACATTACCTATGATGATAACATAACATAATGTCAACTTCATTCTGAGCCATTGGTGAATGTGTAATAAACTTAACTTGATCATTATCCATGTTAATTATCTTTCTGTTAGAAAGATAAAAATATAATTATGTCAACAACGTAATTCTGAAATGAATCCAGAGAAAAGTACTACTGAACTACAACAGTACTACTATACTACTACATACTACCGGACAATGGCGGCCATATTAGTGACACATTCTAGAGCCTTTAATGATGGAAGTTAATATGAAGGACTACGTAAAAAATCTAATTATATAAATGACTCAGTGTTTTGTTCACTTTTACAATCTACTTCAAATTGGATACTAATCCAAGATTTGAAAAACATCATGTCTAATTACAAGCTGTTAAATTTTCAAAAATACTTGGCAATAGCTGTTACCAAATCATATAAACACAATTCACAATAAAAGTAAGACTATATCATTTTATGTAACTTTATGTAATTTTACGTTCTTTTAATACTAGGATAACTCTCACATTCCCTAGAAAAGACTTTTTTTACCAAATTTTTCAGACTACCTTTTTTTTTTTTGGAGAAACAATTCATCAAAGCAGTTGATAGGCTGTCAAGAGTTGATATGATAAAGAATAACACAAAATGAATAATGTTTTCATCAGATTGTGACTGCCTATAATTACCGCCCCCTGTTTTTGAGGCCGAGACGGAGACAGCAGCAGTTGCACAGAAACGGTAATTTCATGCCTCGTGCCTGAGTAATATCTCTGTGCATCCTTTTCCAGATGGCGACGTCTTCAACGGTGGGAACTAATGATGTGGGCCAAGTTTCAGGGGGAAAAACAACAATAACAGCGTCTTTAACCTTCACCAGCAAACGCAATGTTCTACCAAGTGTTCCCGTGGAAAAAAATGAACAAATATCAATTACAATGCCCACTGAGGTGTACTCAGCTGTAATGATCCAAATTGATTTAGAAGACGGATTGAGACAGTGCCACAGGGGAGGTTGAGGCTTCTGGGTGTGTCGACTTTGGGAGGGTGGCAGGGCACGGTGGCCAGGACAAACACTTGTGAACGAGCGCTTGCTCACTTCATAGCTCCCTCACTTCCTCTGCGTTTCTGTCTGGGTCACGTGAGGGCTCATACCGACAGTATCCGCTGACCAAATGCAGTTCGATTCTATTAAAAAAAAGACTAATTGGCGTCTCCTACCTCTATGTTGTAGCCTGAGTCCTTTCCCAGCTTCCTGAGAGGTGTGCGCTGGGTAGCGCTGAGCAGACCTGCTTTCCGCTGGCCGTTCTGCAGCTTCTTTTTCTGCGAGTCTGAGAGGAGATTGACTAACGTCAAAGCACATTTGAGTCATTCTTCAGCTGCTCTGCTGGGCTAATGCTGAAATACTGAAATTCCGTATGAAATACTGAAATACTTGTGTTGCAGAAATAAGTAGTGTACATCCACCACTTCCTCATCTTAACTGACAATAAACTACAAAATGAAACCACACACACATGGAATAATGAACTAGAGATTCAAAAGGTCACCGAAGATACATAATAGACAGAGAGACTGACCTATGAAGACCTGCCAAGCCTTTACTGCGGTCTCCTCCCACAGGGGGCTGACGTCAGTCATGGTGACGGCGCGCTCTCTGCCGGTGTGCTTGGCTGACAGGTCAATCTTATAGGCCTCCTCCAGCCCCTGCCTCCTCTCGAGCATGACCTTACCCCACGTGCTCTCCACGAGACTCATCAGATCTGACTCCACTGCACACACACACCAGTGACAAGATATCAGCACGTAAGCTCATTTAGACGCTGGACAGCTGAGTGGCGGGACCAGGGCCTGGGGAAAGGACTTACCCTCGGCCGAGTTGGGAGTGCTGGGCAGGGCCGTTTCGCAGCCACTCTTGGGCAGGAAGAGGTGGCCCCAGATCCTCCTGGTCGGCTTCTTGTGCATCTCACAGCCGAAGCCCTCTGGAAAACTGGGGGAGCGAGACAAGACAGATCAGCATTGGTGTTGTTTTCCTGCCCTGGGTGGTGAAGAGGGGGGGTT
>JAOXYF010000009.1:7089391-7148249 GCA_028565775.1 Sternarchorhynchus goeldii
CCGGGGGGGGTTGGCGGGGGGGGGGTTGTGGTACCTTCCCGAGCGGATGAGGAGCAGACAGTGCAGCAGGCAGCTGGTGAAGGGCACGCTGGCGTTGTAGGTGGCCATGATGACATGCCAGTGCTGATCCAGGACCTGCAGGGTCCTGAGGATAAGCTGCTGCTCCGCCGGCGACTGCCGTGGCCGAGACAGGAAGTACAGCAGGGCCCTGTTCAGGCTCTTGTACAGAACACTGATGGTGGCCTCCCGGTGGGTCTGGCCCCTCTCCATTGCCTGCCCAAGACACAGAGCCATCCCCAAAGCATTAGTGCCGGGCCCAAAAGACTCCAGAGCTTACAACACTGTCTGGCCATGCATGCGCACCACAGCTATCTGCTCAGCTATGAAAACCAGCAGGTTTTCAGGATCCACCACAAACATGCCACTGTAGAGCTTCTCCACCAGCATCTTACTGAAGAAGGCCACATTCTCAATCAGTATGGCAACCTTGCCTTCCGATCTGGACTTGTGTGCATCTGGAATTAAAATCAAAACAATGGAGCTTATGTAGAACTACTACTCATGGAAGATTTTACAGACTACAACAAAATTCAAGCCAGAAATATTTACAGTGTTTTTAATACAAATATAGAACATGTTATTTTCATATGAATTCAATATCTCAGTATATTTTTCGAACACTTTACCATCTCTCGCCACATGAGTGGCCTGACCCTCCTCTTCCCCCGTTATGTGTATGATATCCATTAGAAACTCTAGCAGCTCACTCTGAAAGCTCTGCTTCTGCTCCTGACATACGTCCTCAGGGGAGAACTGAAAAAGCACCAGAACACTATTAAAACGTGTAACATTTACTCAGCCATATGCTAAATCTCTACCCACTGCACGTAAACATATTTCACGTTAGCTGGCTTTGCAAGGCATGGAGTCTTCCAGAGAGAAACAGTCCCTCAAAACTGGGCAAATAGTGGCACCTTATGGAGAAATGATTTTACACACTGGGCTAAGAACTAGAAAATTATTACACAGACACAAATGTGCAAAGTATTATGGAAATGATGCAAAAAAAACAATACATATAGCAGGTTAACTGCACTGCAAACAAATAACTTACAATGGACATAATTTCAAAATCACATTTCCATTTTGTTTACCACTAGAATATTTCAGTACACGCTTGTCCATGTAGGAGCTGATGTCCTCACCTCCAGGAGCTGGATGAAGGGGTGATGCTGGGCTCTGGCTGGGATGTTTATAAGGCTGTCCATCAGCAGGATGCGGATGAAGTCACACACCTGTTTGCGTGCAGGGTGAGAGAGGCGGGACCCTGGGGACTCCCCCACAGCCACTCCCTCCCCATTATCCTGGAGACCCACAGGGCTCTTCAGAGAAGAAAACGCACACACCAGTCAAGTTCAAGTACCCAGCCTTTAATTCAATATGAAATTTCCAGGATTTCCATTTTAATTTAACAATAATTTATAGCCCCTTGGTGTCTCACCTCAGTGTCATCAAAGGGGAAAACTGCACTGGCCAGTGAACTGAGGAAGTCAGGGGAGGACCACAGATGATCTCGAGGGAAGAAGCTGTGAACCAGGCAGAGGAACTGCATCACACTGCCTGGGTACTGGACTTCCCATCTGTCTTCACTTCCTGTTACTGGCTTTTTTGAGAAATGAAAGCCCAACTGTTTAGCTAAAGCTTATGCATGTCTATGTGTTTGTAGCTTCTCTGACGAGATCAATAAATCCTTAGTCAATAAATGCGATTGATCTTTCTTACCTTACAAATGATCATCTTGACCAGCTCTATAAGGACACAGGCTGCCTCTGTGCAGAGCTGAACTCTGTGATCATTACTGCAGCTGTCAATCACACCCTGGAGCATACTGTCAATATCCACCTAGAATTAAAATAGAGATACACTTGCTTAATCCACTGAACAAAACATAAATCACACAATGTGATTTTTCAAGCTACTCTCAAATCAGATTTCAGTAAGAATACATTAATGACTCTAATTAACAATATAAATAACAATGCACCAATGCGTCTTTCTAACCTCCTTGCACCTTTATGCTTTGCAGCTGCATTATTCCAGCAGTTACCTGTCCTTCAGACATGTCAGCCATGGGGAGGTCTGCTTTTCCTAACAGCAGTGCAGCAAAAGCTCCATATATCTGCGGAAGGTTAATGTGGTTGAATAGTATTCTGGGCAGCACGGTGAAGCCTGGAAGCATGCAGCTCAGACACTCATACGACCAGGAGCGTGCCTCCAGGTTACCTGAGAAAAACGGCAGCAAGTTAACAAGGAGCGAGAACACGATTACAAATGGATGATGTTTTTCTGTGGTTGCTAAGTCTAAATGGATGGATTCTACTTCGCCAATGCCACAGAGCCCTGATAGAGAATGGCATATCTGTAACTGTTTGCCAGCCATCAGTCATGTTGTTTACATCCACAGTAGGTTGTACCTATGATTCCAAGTGGCATCTCCATGGTTTCCATTAGTGTTCCTGGTGACACGCCTTCTTTAAACTTGGCCAAGATGCTTGGATTGGATAGAAAATGGATCAGCAGTCTAAGAGCCAAGAGCACTGTGCTGGAGTGGTTGTGTCCCTGTAAGAAGAGGAGGAACCAGTCTGACCCCAGCGTGAAGAACACTTCTTCCTGGGTACTGCCAGAAACAAAGGAATGTTAGAGAATCATAATGCGTTACTTAAAATTATAATTGGGACACTGTAGCAACCAATCCCATGTGTTAGAGACTCACTTGTTAGGTAGAGGAGTGTCAGAGATGATTAGTGAGGACAGCACCTCAAGCAGCTGGTTTCTGATCCAGACGGTTCTTGCAGGTGTTTGGCTCAAGGCTAGACAGAAGTTCAGGCAAAGCTTCAGTCATCTTTAATCAAGTCTCCAAAGAAACATGTTCACTTCAGTACTGAGGAACATACTCTTCTAAATACAAAATAATGGTGGAATTTAAGATTTAAAGTGGTACATATTTACCTTGAGACTGATCGTCTGAAACAATACAAGGAAAGACTATGTTCTCATTGAGGGCTGGATGCGACAGTGTATGAACTAAGAAGAGTCCAAGCCTGAATGAGCAAATACAAACACAAAAAGAGACGGTTCCTGACTTGAACTGCACAGGCCTTTACCACATCAATTTCAGATGATCACCTCGAGGTGTATTCTGACTGCTGACTTTAGTCTTACGCACATGCAGTAATTACATGTGGGTCAAACTGCAGTAATTACTGTAATAATGACACGCAAGTATGAGAGAAAGGCTTCACTCAAAATCCATAGAAATAAACCAACAGCTAAAATTTGCATAAAAATATGAGCATATATTCTGAGTCACTATCTGGCTGAAGATGATTAAACTGCTCCAGGAATGCTTTTTTCATTCACGAATAGATTCTCCATGGTCAACTAAATTAAGCAATACTAGGCCTGGGCGTGCCTGCGGATGTCTCTGGTGCTGAAGTGTCCTTGGATGGACAGCAGGTGTCTCAGGATGGTGCAGATGAGGGTGACTTTTCTGTGCGTGACAGCAGGATCATGCAGCAGGAAGAGGAGTCGGGACATCAGGGCAAGACTGCGCAGGGCCTCAGCATTGCGAGGATCTCCGCTGGAAAAGATCGCCATGGTAATTATGTGGTGCAGCACATTTACATGTCAAATGCTATGTGAAGCATCCCTGGCAGAGAACTGGGCCAGGTTTCCTGTAAACAAATCACGCATGAGCGAAGAGAGGAAGTGAAAGTGCACTCTGTACCTTAAAGCAATCATGTTTACACGAGGCCCTGAAAAGTCAATATCCAGTGACTGCATTATTGCATTAATCAGTGTAAGGTACCTCGATGATTTCAGGATATCGGCAAAGTGATTTAAAACAGATATATCGAGACTTTCTGGAGTCTTCTGCCAGACCTATAACAAAAGAAATGAATTAAAAGCTTATATATTGTTTAACATGTTTTTTTTAACATAAAAGGAAGATTAATCATGAAATTTTATGCAGATAAACACAAAAGTACCTCAAAGTCACACAGCAGATCCTGGAGAGCAGTGAAGTCATGGGCATAGCTTGTTCCCAGCTCTGTGGTTCCTACTATGGCCAAAATGAGCTGGAAGGTCCTCCTGGTGACTAGCTGAGCCTTCATCTTCAGCAAGAAGGCAAAGAGCTGCAGAGAAGGACCAATCACTTCACTCTTCTGTTATGCATACTCGAGTAGCTTACTATCCTGAATTAGTTTTTTTTTTAAATATAATAGATCATAAGAAATAGGTTATGAATGTTCTATAAAAGGCTTGTGCTACAATGCCTTGATGCAGAATAAACCTCTTTCACTCTGGCTGTACCTTATAGCCGTTGATGCGTTTCATATCTTGTCTCATCATCGGATTCGTGTCCAAAACTGACAACAGAACTTTCACTGATGCATAGAGAGAGTTGTCATCTAATGCCATGGCAACCAGGCTGAGAACAACTGCAGCTCCACCAATGTACTGGAAACTATTGGCAGCACTGACGGAGGTAAAGGTTCTCACTCCTGTGAGTTAAGGGACAACAATGAAACTTGCTCAATCACAATGGCAGGCAACTAAAAATAATGTTACGTTGTTATGCATTATTATTGATTATTATCATAATGGTGTAGGTAAATGTACAGACTAATAAGAGTATACATTTTTTACCAAGGTGACCAACCAGGGCAGCCCCAATGGTTCTAGCTGTTCCACTAAGGTGCTGACTGATATTTCGGGCCAAAAAGATAGGGGTGGAGTTATCCCGTGATGTGATGCCCATCTATAAGTAAACACAGCATAACGAAAACAATCTTCTGTGTTACAGACAGGTAACCATTCCAGTAATTTAGTGCATAAAGTATTATGCTAAACTAATCCAGAACTGATGAAAGAGAGGCACCTCTTTGGCTATAAGACGACAGTCCACCTCATTGTACTCGTCTCTGATCTCTGCTATTGTAGTGACAGTGGCCACTGCTGCATTTATGCCAAAGGAAATCCTCTCTGGAGAAACTAACCTCACTGGAAAATAGAGGATGTACATCAAAATGACCATAATTTTATATAATATGAGTCCAAAATGCAAAGGAAGCATATGGAGGTAACTATGATGGGGTGAATCTGAAGTTTTCTAAAGGTAAAGCAGACAGAAACCATGAGCATCACCCACCTTGAGCATCAACAGCAAGATAGTTGCCCAGGTACTTAGTGCCCTGCGCATACATGGTATCTACTGAATCAGAGACCAGCACTTCTTCAAATAGGTATGTTGGACCGACCCGCCAGATCAGAGCTGCACGCTGTTTCCAAATAGGGGGGGTGCCAATAATTCCACAAACATCAATGACTGATGACGGATCCATTGCAATGCACTGACCTGGGAACGGCTGGATGTATCTCATCTAGCAAAAGGAGACGAGCATTAAAACTTACAGTAGTTGCTGCATGATCCCAAATTATTGGACGCAAACAATATAAAATATATAATAAAATACAGATTCAGTCGTTACACTAACCTTTGATGTCCCAATCACCTTTGTGTTCAGATAAGCAGTTATTTTGCAACTCTTTTTGATGTCTTTGGCCATTGTAACAACGAGATGATGCCACTGGCCTGGGAACAGCTGTTTGGAACACTTAAAGCGCACTGTAGCTGGCAGGGGAGTGGGAGTGTGGACCTCTGGTTCCATCATGTCTGTCGACCAATCACATCATGTCATTAAACTACTCTTAATTGCCACTAAACAGAAAGAATTAGACTACTATATCATCATCAGTACTGATTCTGTATGTCAGTCCCATATAAACAAGGACCGTGGCATCCACAGTAATCAGTAACCCTCTACTGCACACATTATTACACCATCATGTTTATCTTTAAATATCAGAAAGTTGCAAAGAAATGTTATTTTGCCATTTTACCATGCAGTAGATGATTAAACTTCACTCCAGAGCAGAAACAAATAGATATCAACAGAGGCGTCACCTAAGAACTGGTAGGCCTCCTCCTCGGTGGAGATCACCAGGCAGCCGTCGGAGGCGGAGATGGTGATGGACAAGCAGCTGAAGTGCTGCTCGGCACGGGACATGTGTCGCAGCACAGTGAGTAGGCGCACTGGGTGAGCATCACAGGCAGAGCTGAACCTGCTGATCAGGAACCAGCAGGAGAAAGACAGTCCAGCTGTGGGCGGGAATCCCCGGCAGTCTGTGGAGTAGAGAAAGGTGGTGGTCATCAGATTAAACTCTTCAGAGAAGGAAGTCAGGCTACATTCTTATGGCAGACCTGTTTCTGTTTGGGGAATTTATCGTGCAGTGAAATGTCTGCAGTTCAAGGAGATGCTGGTCTGTGATAGCAACCATGGCTATATTTCTCACCGTTACCAATGCCTCCTGTGGGGATAGAGTCTGCACTGACTCCTTTTACTGTGGCAAGAGATGGAAGACAGAGACACCTGAAAGAACAGAATGGAAGGATGCATGAACTTGTGCAGTTACAATGTCAGGGCCTTCATACCTTTGACCTATTTAATGCAAAAGCTTTATTAGTTTTTGTTGTAATTAACACTTAGTTCTCTGTGTAGATTATTCCATATAATCAGTTTAAATTACTACTCTATTATAATATGTGTTTTCATGTTGCAGACAGAGTGTTAGACCTCAGAGGGCTTTAGGTACAACAGGAATGACCAGGTTAACAGAATTCCAACACAGTCATTGGGGGTTTCAGATGTCAGGTGCTTGAAACCTACCCATATCCACTTTCAGTCATGTCAAGCTCCACAAACGATGGAGAGAGAGACACTCTGGGAGGGCGGTGGCTCCGTGGTGATGTCAGCGAGACAAGGCTGATGATGCGGTGTAGGGGTACCGGCACCCCACCACCTGAGGACATCCTCAGTAAGCTAAATGTCTTCTTTAAAGGCCTCTTGGAAACTTTTGTGTTACCTTCTATAAAATCTTTTCTCTGGTCTGAGCAGTGACCTTTAATAAATGAGAGTACAACACTTAAAAGATACATTTAAAAGATATGCTAATCATAAATTGCAGGTTAAAAGTCATTCAAAAATGGGAACCAAAAAAAGGATGTGCCTGTACCATTAGTGAGAGGACTATGGTGTGATGTCACGGCCTCTGAAAAGGGAGGAGGAACCCCTTTCTCAGTACCACTCTTAAAAGAATCTCCTAAACACAGGAAATGTCTGAAAGGAAAAAAAGCTAGCATTAACATTAACCAAGTCCTCTAATTGTATACAATAACTGAGCAAACATAGTTGTGGACACTCTGTTCATCACAAAAGCTCATTTCCATTGCCTTGAGCTCACCTCAGGGACTTATGGTCTATGGACTGGGAGGCGAGCTTCTCCAGGACACGCACCACAGGCAGGTGCAGTGAGGATGTGCTGCTCTTGAGGATGGCTCCACAGTGGCTCAGCAGCGTGGTCAGCAGACCTGATTCACACATGATCTGCCTGTTCTGCTCCGACTTCACCACAGACTGCACGTGGTGGGCCACAGCCAACTGCAGCTCAGCCGACAACTGAAGAGGGATGATCAGAGGTGCACAGACAGGGGTCTGCATTTTAATTTTTACACTGCTATCATAAACGATCAATTATATTAACACAAATTTTATATAATATACAGCACTTGATAATCAATCCTTATTTTAATTATATTGTTTGAATTGTAGTGTTGTGCTTTAGTTATTATTAATATTGTGCTTCAAAAATAAATTGGACTTGCCTGTAAGAAGCACAACATATTCAATCACAAACAGATTCAATCTCAGGACTGGATTACTAGAATTTTAAAAGTATTTGAGTAAATATTAGCCAGCAGTTTATTACTAACCTGAGGGTTACTAGCGCAGTAGATATGAGGTAGTAGAGACACGATGACTTTAATTCCTCCAGGGTGCACTATTGTAAAATCACAGGAAAACCTGAGAATAAAGTTGCTATTGTTACTTTCATTTTTGGTAAGCAGTTCTGATTGTATATTTGTTTTCCAACAGGATTACCAAATCAAAGTAAACCTCTTTTATTGCTTATTTTGTGTCTCTAGATACACTGCAACCAACCTTATTTTAACACAAGTGGTTTGCTCAGTCTTCAATTTTGTACAAGGCTGCTGTGGTGGCACAGAGCCCTGTCTGGGATTCGAACCACAACTCTAGTGGGCTAAATTGTAATTGCTTAGACCCTGCTGCACACATCAGGCAAGCCACCAATAGCACCAACCTGCTGGGTTCTGTAGATACGGATGAAACAGAGAGCGCCGTGTTCCTGACCCTGCCCTGAAAGTCTTCCTGACTGGACGCCTCCTCGATGCTGTGGCTCGAGGGAGTCGGCCGCGCCTGCTCGACCTCCACAGCCTCCTGCAGCCCTGAGTCAGCCACAGAGATTCCCTTGGAAAACTGCTCCAGGAAGCTGAGCAGCCTGATGCAGTCCTGCAGCGGCGCGGGAAGCCCCGAGCCCTCAGCCAATTCCACAAACTGCGGGAAGCTCCTGCAGCCCACGGGAGCGTCTTCCTCCGGCAGGGGCCCGCTGGCGAAGCAGCCCAGCCTGAGCAGGGCCTCGGCCAGCCGCTCGTACTGGCCGGTGGCGTGGAAGAAGTGGCCGTTGACGTGGTTGAGATGCACGGCCAGGGCGACCGTGTGCAGGGCGAGCAGAAGCAGCTCCATGAGGTCGTGACGGGCCACAGAAGCCCACACCCCCGCCGGTTGATCCAGCAACGCGCCCTCCATATCCACCACCATGGAGAGCAGGGCGTTGAAGCCGCAAGCCGTGCGGAAAGCGGTCAGGCTTTTCAGGTTGTCTAGCACTCTCAGGATAGACTGAGCATGGGAGAGGTACAGGGATCAATACAAAGGATGGATTTGCTCAAGCACATTGAATTCTTTTGCTCTGCATGATCATCAATATCACAGTTAGTTTAATTACTTTAAGGTCTCTCCAAGTCAGTCAATGGCCAAAACTAAGATGTGTTAAAATTGCTCTGATAAATGATACATCACTCTAAAAAGGGGAGGAGGCTGTTAAGTGGAAATCCAGTTTCAGGGGGCTGAGCAGAAATGAATTTAGCCTTTATTCAGTTTACCATACTAATACATCAAAGAGCTAATGTGTCATAATATGAAGCCCAAAACTAATTAGGACCAATAGAAGTAATCAGAATAGCTTTGACACATTTCACATAGTGGTCTGGGTGAATCTAATTGCTACCTGCTTTAAACCAGTTACACTTTAATAGTCTGCATGTTAGTATTCTTGTGCTTGGACCTAAAAAATGGACTTGTACAGTAACTGGCTAATTTAGTTACATAAAATTAGATTTCTTTCACATTCACTGATCTGATATTGCTCATAATTTTCTGTGTGTCACACCACCAGACTGTGATCCTAATCAAATCGAGCCTGAGATAACAGCTAATTGTATATTAGCAAATCAATCTGAATTTGTCTGTAATGTAATCAGACTCCCAAAGGCTAGGATAATAAATTCACACACTTATTATGTGCTAAAATTGTTACAATTTGTTAAAATTAAAATATAAAACCTGAATCTGACAGTATCCCCCCAAAGGCTGAGCTCAGTTCTGCACACAGCCACTCCCCAGTTTTTTCCTATTGACTTTTTGTTACATGTGAGTACAAATGTGAGAGAAAACGAATGAGAGAAGGTTGGTAAAAAGAAACGATGCTCAGACACAGAGTGCAAAAAGGTAAAAACACTTCAAGATTTAGAACATCATACGAAACCTCAAAGGACGAAATTGAGAAAAGCATGAGAAACGCAAAGCAAAGTGGGAGGAGCCACACCTGCAGCAGGTCTCGTTTGAGCTGTAGCTCAGTCTCAGTGGATGAGCAGAGTGCTCCCACAGCAGTGCTCATAAACTCCTCTGGGTTCATCTGAGCCAGTTGCTCCAGGACACACAGAGCTGGACCCCGGAACTGATCATCATCCAGGAATATTTTTATATAAGGAATCATCCCCAAGTCCCTTATGCACACTGACATAGTCGTGAGAGAAACCATGAGTGAAAATTGCTAAAACCTGCCAAAATCTTTTCTCTGTTTTGTCTGTGCAGAGGAATTGTTAAACACTCCTTGGAGAAGTTAACATAATGACTTCACAATACCTGTGTTTTTGATGGATCTCAGTGCCAGAGCAGCAACTAGGTTTAACATACTGGTGGTGAGCTGCCTCTCCCAGTCCTCCTCTCTCAGCTCGGTCTTCCCTGTCCGCAAAGGAAAATCTCCGCTCAGCTCTGCAAGTTTCATCACCCGCGCATGTGAACCAAAAGGGCGGAGGCGAGCGGGTGGGCCTTACCGGTAACGCCGGCCTTCCTCAGTATCTTAGCCCTCCTCCGCAGCTCGTGGAGGAGCAGCTCCATCAGACCTCCGTCGGCCAGCACGTCGGTGAGCAGGGCGCTGTGCTCTGCCAGGCGACGGAGACAGCTCAGAGCCGCCACGCTGAATGCCTGCGATGCCCCCTCCTTCAGAGCGGCCTGCACCTTCCTCAGCACGTCATGGGGGATGTAGGACAGCTGGAAGACCACGGTCTCCAGCAGCTGGAAGAAGAGACCGTGCACGTTCGCCGGCTTCTGACACACGCACTCGGCCAGCTGCGACAGAGTCTGCAGCGTCCACTCCAGCAGGAAGAAGTTGGCCTTGTCCCACGACCAGATCATCTGCACTGTGCGCAAGATCTGGGTGCAGGTCAGAGCACTGCCCGAACGCAAGAACGATGACTGGATGATCTGGAAAGCTTTGAGGTTCTTCACTGCGAAGCCTGGAGATGTTATGTAAATAAAGTTACAGATGGATTAAAACTCTGTTATGCAGCATGCATAAATAAGAACAAACATTACATCTGCATTCAAGTGTATATAAAACTCAAAAGTTTAAAAAAAGAACGGTTGGCTCACTGGACAAAAATGCACTGATGTTTAAAGAAAATAAATATTTAACTGGAGGTTAACACGATTGAATTTCACCCTTAATTAAAATCACATCAGAGCCAAATGGAATCACGCTACAAAAAGGGCCATGTTTCCTTCTCTCTGGAGTGAGGTGCTCTGCCTGGTGATAAATGGTGGACTGCGGTACAGATCAGGAGAACGGATGCAGGGAATCTTAAGTGGGTTAGCGATGAGGGCTACACTTCATCATCTTGGACATAATTGCCTTTGCCTTGTCGTTAACACGAGGCCGCGGGGGGAGAGGGGAGGCGGGGCCGGGTGTGCAGCAAGGCACGCTGGGTCCGTGCTATATTCATACCTTTGGTCAGGGGGGGGTCGAACTTGAAGCCTGGTGGCTGGGGGTTGTTCACGCACAGGGCCACCTTTAGCTCTGCCTTGCCGAACAGTGTGAGAGAGGCTATGAGGTCTAAAAGGTCTACCACGGGGGAGAAGTGCTCCTCTGCTGTTTCCTCCTCACAGCTGAAAAAAAGAGAAAAAACAGGTGTCACTGGTTGGGTCTGTCATGGATACTGGGTACTGCTAAATTTTTAAACTTTGCTTACAGAAGTAGACGAGTAGTAAGAATATAATGTGTTCCGTATGTAAAACCTTTAAAAAGCCAAATGTACAAGATAATTCGTCATTTTCAGTCAAAGACCTGTTGAAATCTGTGAACACTAGATAAAAGGTAGGTGCAACTGCTGAAGGGGGACATTTCTCTCAGTGAGATGTCAGAGCCTTGTAGTTAATGTTCAGTCAGGAGTGAAAACAGTCCCCTGAGTGTGGCCATGGCTGTGTAAATAAACAGGACTGGATGCGGGAGGTCTCGCCCTGCGGTGACCTCTCTGCCAACAGGAGCCGTGCTCAGTGAACCAAGGAGAGAGCCAGCATGATCCTTAATGACACAGAGCTTAATTTACTGCTGATCTCATTACAGTAGCCTTCATTATTAAACACACTGGAATGTAGAGGAGCTGGAAAGGGAATGTGAAAGAAGAGAGGAGAGAGGAGGAGGAAAAATCCCCAAGAGTGTCAGCAGAGTCTCAGCAGGGACATTAATCCCAAGAGAATTTCCTGAAGGGGGGGGGGGGGGATGACAACCCCAAATCAAATTACACTCAATCTTCAAGCTTCAACATATGTGTGTATTTTCTTATTAGTTCTAGCCATTTTGTCCTTTCTATTAAATGCTGCTTTTTGAGTGTGTGAGGACATACCGTTCCATGATTGTCTGGAGGACAGTGTAACCATCATTGTTCTGAAACTCCTCAAAAAGAGCAGAGCTGAGTGGGTATGAGTCCCTCACGAAGCTGAATACACTGACGGCCACCTCGGCTAAGACTGGCCCAGGGAGCTGATTGTTCATTTTCAACATGTTTTGGATGCATATCTTCATAGAGTTCTTAGCTATGTAGAGGACAAAGACGGACAGGTTAAACAATATATAAAAATCAACTATTTATCTTCAGGGATAACATTAGTAACGCATGTGCAATCTCCATATAAATGTGTATATACGATGCAGTTCACTTTAGCCATATTCTCTAGGACGTCGTTCTCAAGGATATCCCATGATTATGTTCAAACAGCCTCTGTCATTACAGCATGATATGATGTCCATATTTAAACCACCAAATTAGCCATTTCTAAGAGGATTGTGTCCAATACAGAAACTGTTCTAGAATAATAATGTGAATAATTATGGTCTGGAACAGACAAGTGAATTAGGATGCTATTGTGTAAAAGCAAACACAATTATCCTACTGATAACTATATTTACGTCATGTTAACAGCATCTGACAGACATTCTTATCCAGAGGAACTTACTAATTTACCAGTATGGTAGTATATGTGCTTCCTGAGAATTCAACCCCTACCCTCACTGCTACAAGCACCACCCTCTACCTGCTCTGCCAGGTGAGCTGCAGGAGCTATTTAAAGGAGCTCGTATCACGAGCTTCAAATCATATTCAGTAAGCATATTCACCTTTTGCCAGTATTCTTTTGATAATTGCTATCCTAATCTCACTTACCTCTTCAGAAAATGGATTTGATCTAATAACAGTGTTGTATATATTGCATAATTGGATTGCATATGTATCCCTCCATATATACAAAATGGTAGAAGTACAACATTTATGAATACACAATTATGAACACCTAACTAGAAACTTGGAGAGTAAGGAAGTGAAAGCATGTGCTCTTTTAAACAATAGTGTATATAGGCTTCTTAACACTCACTCTGCCCTGACAGGAACAAAAAAAGCTGAATGTGTGTGTGTGTGTGTGTGTGTGTGTGTATGCAGGTGTGCGAGCTGACCTTGCAGTGCCGGGACGGTGTTAGGAGCCTGTGCTGCTGACACAGCTCTGAGCACGCGTGAGGCCTGCCTCCTCCACGCAGTGCTGCACTGGTCCCAGAGGGAGGTGAGAGCGATGATCAAACACTGCAACTCCTGCGTCTCCACCAGCTCCTCCACGAACCTGCTCCTCCTGCACAGCTGTAGCATCACCTGCGAGTCGCAGCACAGCCAGGACTTCATACGGCGCCTGGCCCACTTTTTTGCACTTAAGATCGCAAGATTAAAAATGCCCTACCTGAGTAAACGTGTCTCGGAAAGAACACTTGTCATCCTCTGCCTGACCTTTGACCTTGCAGGGAGGCAAGGCCACAAACAGATACAGGCACTTGACTAAAGCTGAAGCCAGTCCAGCCTCAGTGGCAGCAATCATCCCCTGGTAAATGAGATGTTATCAGTCATCACCATTCCACTGAAACAGTCATCACACTGACTTCAGCTTCAGGCCGAGGGAAAGGGCTAAATTGTTACATAAGTGCTTGAGCATTTACACTACCACATAATTATTAGTAGATGAAAGATTTCCACCTTATAAAGCTTCTTCGATTTCTGTATGTCTATGGTACATGGTATGTGAACCTTTGGTAATTTTTCACTTGTTCCCAATGAAATACCCAATGAAAACATTCTGATAAGCAATAGAAGTGGAAAGATTTGGTCCGCTCAGTCACAAAATCTAACCTCACTTATATAACCTCACTTATATAATTACCAGGGATCAAACCTGTGGTTTCTGAATTATTTTAGCCTTTACTTTATTGATTACCAAGCACTCTGATGAGGAACAATGTTGCAGAAATTTTCACAAAATATACAGACCTCTTGCAAGGGCCCAAACCTAAAGACAAGGGCTTTTACTTTATTCATGCAAACAGAATCAAGTTGAAGAGCAAGTTTAACACATGCATACAACAGCACCCTCTCATTTAGCACATGCATGTGAGTAGTATTAGAGTAATATTAGAGTAGTATTAGAGTAGTATTAGAGTAATATTAAGTAATGTCTTAAGAAATGAGGCGGCGGAAGCAAAAAAAAGATGCTGGACTTCCAACCAGCCCATTTCTGTCTTCCTTTCTTTACCATGCAAAAACTGAACACATACTGTTGTTGCCCTGTTAGTCTGCTGAGAAAATGGCTAACATTTTAATAACAAGCTAATAGTTTGATAACAAATCACATTATATCACATTAACACAATTCCCCTAAAAAATTCCTCATCCACTCCAAAACATCCCCAACTACAAAGACAAGACTGTGAAAGCAGTCTAGTGTGAAGGAGGCATTACAGCTAGTCAGCTAGTCATATGATTAGTCACGTGGTTTGTCATGACATTTTCCAAGGCAGCAGCTGGTATACAATTTGTAAACGGCAACCTATAAAAAGCAACTTTTTGTAGATGTACCTAATAAAGTGGTCGGTGAGTGATGGTGCAATACAGTGTTTCCAATAAAGTGTGTGGTGAGTGTAGAATCGGCTAATACTGTTACTTACAGCTTCACTAGTAGACAAAACAGACATGGCCTTCAGCAATAACCATCCTTTGTTGCTGTTATGCTCTGAGTGTTGAAAAAACTGCTCCAACTCATGCCGAGCTTTCTCTGTTGTAAATAAATGTAAATGTAATGGAGAGATTAGATATATTTTGCTCAACCACTATCTCTTAGAGTAAAGAAAATATATGTATTTTTTAAAATCTGAAATGAAATACAGATTTGTACCAACTTTTCTCCCATACTTAGCATGACTGAAACTTTTAAATGAACACATTCAACAACACTTTAACAAGTTCTGGTTAACTGTGTGCAAGCAAGTATAGACAGCACTAAGAATTTTTTTTTTATCTTCTATAAAGGTAAGCAGCTCTTATAAATGCTCCAACACTCACTTTCATGTTGCTAAAAGCAACCACAGATTCACAGTGCATGACCATCTGTGAGATGTGTGAGTGGTATGACTGAGCAGTGTTAGCTTAGCTGAAGGGAGCAGGCTAACAGTACCTGCGGGTCTTTCTGACACCCTTTGCTGAATGTGAAACACCAGCGTCTCTGCAACCTGAGAGGCCAAACCCTGCAGGTCCAAGTTCTCAGAGCCACTGCTGCTTTCAGACACCTTCAAGAGCACAAACATGGAAGTCCGTCTGTCTTTTTCAGGAACTGGTGAATACACAAGAGCTTGCGAACAATGCTGCCTTTGTTTCAGCAACAAAAGATCTAAAAATAGCATGATATAAATAGTACAGTTTGCAATAGCTATTAAGAAGTTGTTCTGTGCATCAGCACCGCATGCACAGAACATTTATGCGGAGAAGTTTTTGGTGAAATTACAGATGTATTCATACACATATTCATTGCACTTTCATAAACACAGATGGAAGTTTCATTTCTCTATTATGTAAGATCAATACATGGGTAACTTCTACACAAATGTCTCATGACTTTTCCAAAGATATTTTTTCAGCAGAGTTTACACTGCATGCTAAGGCTTTTTACATGTAGCAAATACTCGTTGGAATGCAGGACTGACACATGCATAGAGAAACTAAGAAGGTATCAGCGCTTATAAGTCAGATCAACGGTATTTTCAAAACAAAACACCTCTAGATGTTGCAGAGGAAAAATGCAAGTTCTAATTTGGTGTAATTTTACTTCCTTGAGAAGGAGGAATGTTCTGTTTACAGAAAATGTAATACTGGTCTGATATGATAATCATTGTTCACACCCAGGTCTCAGAAAATAACCATTTCTGATTGGCTGGCAAGAGGCCATTATTTTATTATTTGGGAACACCTCTAGTAGCATTAATGGTTTTGTATGGATATGAGCAAGTGACAAAAATTCAGCTACACTGATATAGAGATCTTATTGTTTACACCTTTTCATGAAGTGGTTCTGTGTGTTGCTGGGTCATTACCTGAATGAACAGGGGCAGCAGCAGGTGGAGCTGCTGCTCTCGGCCTTCTGCAGATGTCCTGCCCAACTGCAGGAGCTGCTGGCTGAGAACCTCTCTCCTAGACTCTGCGTGTTCTCCACCTCCCTTCAGCTCAGCAGCCTCCACCAGGTCCCCAGAGGCTCTCAGCTCCCCACTTTGCTTATTCATCTTCTCTATACTGACTTCCTTTAGAAAGTGGATCAAAGGATTACAAACATACAAACAGTCCTTTGTGGATGGCTTGGTGGTTAGCATGTTTATTTGGGAACACCTGATACAATGGGGGTCTTGGGTTTGGATCCCTATCTGGGTGGAGTTTCCATGTTCTCCCCATGTCTGCATGGGTTTCCCTCAGGGTCTCCGGCTTCCTCTCACAGTTCAAAAACCTGGAGGTTAGGTGAAACTGGCTTCCCAAATAAATTGTCGTGGTGTGAATGATTGCATGTGTTCATGTCCATGAAGGCTACCCTTAATATAATTGTCCGTATGTGTGTGTGTGTGTGTGTGTGCTCAGTGCTGGATGATGCTCTGTTCTGGCTGTTGTCCTCTCTCCCCTGTGCCCTGTGCAGTGCCAGGGGGCGCTGTGGTTTCTGGTTGAGAGTATGCGCAACTGGCTGCCAATTCTCACTGCCATTTGACTTAATGTAAAGATTGAAAAGCATACTTTGTTTCCTTGAAATGCCCTAGATAAGTGGAATGTCATTCATTCATTTTTTTCAAGACAGTGAACATCAACGTGCAACTAAACATATTAGAATGTTCTGGTATGATACACTATACACAATAAAACCAGTAGATGGGAAGTACTATTCTGTAATGCTAATCAAGTTCCTGTTTAAGGATAAGGTCGCTTTTTTCTGATTTGTAGAGAAAAACTACAGGGCACAATGCAAAACTGCTATTACGCTACATAACACTGCAAACAGCACTCTTTGTTAATTAGTATTTCTCAAAATAACAATCAGTTTGGTTGGCAAAACAAAGCCCTGAAGGGATTCACAACTCCTCAGGTCTTTCCACAGCTCACAATCAGCTGTTCACATTACACACTAACAAAAGCTTGCAATGTCAAGAGGACAATAATAATGTCAAGAGGACAATGTCATCATAAAAAATACAACATCTCCACTACACATATTCAACATAGCACCTACACGAATGTGACTGAATTTGACTAAATGTACTAAAGAATGTACTATCTTCTAAAGAACCACGCTTCAAAAATGCTGCGAAAGTATGCAACTTTCAGTTACCTAGGCTTCCTTGTTTGTAATTCATGGCTTCATTTGTTGCAATGTTGCATGCCAGACCAAAACTATCTGGTATGGCAGGACACTGTCAAACCCATACGACAGGACAAGTCCTTACTTGCCAACCATGACAACACATACCAAACACAGCCCAGCTGAGTCCCACATGACAGGCGGTATGAAGCCCTGTTACTCCTTGCTACAATACACATTGAGATGCACCTCAGTGAATAAGTTACTGCTAGTTTCTGTAATGTGACTCTTACCTGTTGTTTGGTGGGAGGCATTACCACTTGATCTGAGTTGTGGTTGAGCTCTGTCCAGCTGATACCAAGACGTTTCTCTTTCTATCCATCTCACAGCACTCAGTAGGAAGCAAGCTGAAGCATGCCTGTTAGGAAACAAAGTCTAATCTCTACCAGTGACTAATCTGTAGTGGGTGCCTGAACTTTGTGCAAAGAGAAACTCAGTTTACATCAGCAGTGCATGATCATGTGCTTCACTTCCTGATGGAAAAAAAATGAAGAAGTTAAGGGCTTGTGTTTTCTGCTATACACACACCCACACATATATGTATTTATGTATGTGTATATATATGTATGTATATATATATTATTGTTGTTGTTTCTCTGTCTCTTCATTAAGATACAAACAGAAACACATCTATAACTCTCTTAAGTTCTTTTTAAGTAATCTTCTAGTATATTATACCCAGCTTTAAAAGAAAGTTTCCCTGTCTTTGAAAAAATAAAGCATTTTTGTCTTACAAACTGTCTTACAACAGTTTTTTGTCTTTCCTTTCCCTGTCTTACAACAGACATACATGTCAGCGCACCTGATTCAGAAGCACGTAAAACAAACTTTTGAACTGCACTGACATCGTGTGGTAAATCATGGAAGAACTACAAACTTACCTCGAAAATGTAGTTCTAAAAATAAATAAATCAATTCATGTTGTTATTAATCATGCTTTGCTCTTGTTTATAATCTTTAAATGTTGGTTTAATCAATCGTAAATAGTAGTACAAAAAAATCCAAAATAAAAATTCACGTTTCGAAAGAAAATTGTTAATTATCTGACATTTTCGAAGCCGCCCTTACTGTGACGATCACAGTCTAATGCTTATACTTGTTGCACTATTCTGATTAGAAAGGATTTGCTGTCCTGATAAATACGTTGTTCTATTAAATAGTTGTAGACGCTACGCTTCAAACTACGTCGAAAATTATAGACACGCTAAGTGTTGCTTCTTCTTGTGTCCAGCAAAACACTTCCCTTAATAACGATTTCATGATTGGCGAATTTGTGAACTGTAATTCGGTTTTATTCATATATTACTGGAAATCGAAAAGGGGCGTAGCGTGATATAACTACGTTATAGCTATTCAGCTACTCTACGCTAACCTCTGTTAGACTTTGCATAGTTGTAGATTGATTCACGTAAAGATAAATATAAAAATGTAATTGTTGCTGTTTTTTGTTTAGTTTTGTTTCCTGCTTGTATTTTGAATTTTAAAGACTGTTTTGGCTGCAGTCACATGTATAAGTCAACCCAATCAAATTTTAGAGGCGTAGTTCTATAAAATCAGTGTGGTAGCCTGAGAAGTTCCCATGTTTTCTTATTGCAGCTGTCTTATTTTCCCTTGGCTGCATAATTGGCTACTTTATGAAGGAATGAAAAGATTTAAAAAATGAAAATATCCATTCCATATCGCATTTTAGTCTGCTGTATGTGTCGCTTGTTGTGATCATGGCAGGCACAATGACTCCAAACGCAGCAGCTGGAGGAAATGGTGTATTTGAAGCGGTTCAAAGGGGGGACATTGAACAGGTTGTTCAGCTAATTCACAATGACCGGACGCTCTTAAAACAAAAAGGTAAGTCCTTAAGAAAGGTATTATATGTTTGTCGAAAAAGCATTGTGTAAACTATTGATTACCCTAACTGGTGTGTATAAGATGCGCATATCTTGTTAAGCTCCAATTCCCTCTCATGTTCCTGCTGGTACTGGAGCTGTCATCCGTTTTCCTTTGTCCATTGCTTCACTCATGTGTTCTTTGCTTTTTTATTCACTGGCTCTAACGCCTAAACTGTAAGCCGCGTAGCTAGCTACTGTCAGCTTCTATAGTTCTTCCGGTGTCCACGTCTTTCCACATCTGCTGTATTTGCAGCAACGGTATTATAAGCTCCTTATTATTACTCTTACAGCGTGTTTGAAATAGATACATATATGGTATAACAGATTTCAACAGTTGGCCAGTAATTAATTTGTACTAACACATGTACAAACATTCAGCGTCCTTTGCCTTACAAAGCGGTGTAATTTTTTTTGTGAATTAAGGAATCTGATGGTAAGAATTTTTCTCCCAGGCTGGGCTGGCTTTACTGCCCTTCATTTTGCTGCTCTCCATGGAAACCGGCCAGTAGTCGAACTTCTGCTAAGCTATGGAGCTGACCCCAACATGCCTTGTGATGCAGGGCAAACCCCCTTTCACTTTACTTGCAGGTATAAAGTACACTGTTTATGTCTTTCTGACAGAACATTAACTAGTCAGTTGTTTTTGCCTATAATAAAAAACATTATTATGTCCAGGCATGGTAACGTCAACATCATGTACAAAATGATACAGCATGGTGCAGACCTGCACATTGTGGACCATCAGGGGAGAACAGCACTGCATTATGCAGTTAGTGGGGGAAGCATGTAAGTGATGAAATGCTGCATCTATGCATGAACAGTACATCTGAATTACAGCATGTCTTATCCGTTCTTTAATTATCAAAGACTTTTACCCCCTTGATAAAAATCCTGCCTTTCTACATTTGTGCTACTCATTACCATTTGAGGGCTGCCACAAACTGTTGTTTTACCTGCTTTATTGCACAGATTGTTGTTTTATCTGCTTTGTCGTGCCTAACTCTCCAAGCTTTTTGAATTCTTGACCACTAAACTGGTTATATCAGGGTGGGCATTGGTGTGCGCACTGCTGTAGACCCTCGCGACTGGGTTAGAATGGCAAGCAGATGATGTAGGTCTGATCTTCCTCTTTCCTGCTGTCTGATGTTCAGTGTTGCCATACAGTACCTCAGTGAGACCACGATGTTCCGCCTCTCAGATGCTGATAACTTCCTGATCACTCCACTTCACATGGCAGCTTCCACAGGGAACACAGATGTGGTCAGGTACCTTCTACGAGAAAACGTAAGCAGTTTTTCTTACTACACATTTTGTATGCTGCATCCTGATATACTGGTATACTTGAGATATTACAAATCTGGTCATTATTCAGTAAACTACATTGTCAGAGCTACAAAAACTACACCAGTTGCCTGCATGCAGACTTGTGGATATTTCATATTAGACATTAAACAAAGATCAGTGTGTAAAGTGTTTTTTTCAATGCAGTGGTAATGATATGGTGATTTGTTTAGAAGAGTAACTAGAGAATTTTCCTAAAGAATTTTAATAATGATCAAATGTGTCTAGTGGACTGGAGCACACAAAGTTTGCAGTGACTTACAGTAATGAATGAATTACTAAACCCAAGCCAATAATCATTGTCACTACCTGGTATGTGTAGGCTGTAATACAGTGAAAAATTACTGTAGCTACATGAGTACAGTGTTACATAATTTTGAGTGGGATTTGTTAACATTTTCTAGCAGTATTTCATACTTTATCACCAGAGATGTGCAGTAGATGCAGTGGACCACGAGGGGGCGACAGTGCTGCATGTGGCTGCAGAGAAAGGCGTGGTTGACGTATGCTGGCTACTACTGCAGAGTGCAGGATTCCACATTTTACACATGAAAAACCACAATGGCCTCACACCTCTAGACCTCTGTAGCCACGGAACTACTTTTAGGTTTGTTGTCTACCACTATTTGCAGAATAAAGAATACAACCACTCTTCTCAGAATAAAGAGAGGCGTGACAAAGCTGCTTTGCATATACACTTGTGCCTTTACTCATCTATTGACTGTGACCTTCATATTTCTTATTCTTCATGCCTTTTGCAGACATCAGCAGCTCATGAAAATGTTGACCCAATTCATTAATAAACCAAAGGACCAGAAACCCAGAGAATCTTATGGTACCACATGTCTGTTCTTTGCATGTCAGTATTTCTTATATACACCTAGAACCTAGAATGAGATTGTTGTGTTCTTTTTAATGCAGTGATGTACTACTGGACCCTGGTGTTACCCAGCCTCGGGGGTGCAGCAGTGCTGCTCATAGCAGCAGCCCTGGGAGAGTATGGAGGAATCTTCTGTGGATTGGTCTTTCCTTGGGTAGCAAAAGTAACTTTGTCTCAGTACCACAGAATGACCAGCTATCAGAGGTTAGAAGTTTGGGTACCTTCTCGTGGTTGTTATGTGCAAGTACATAGTATCTTATGTACCATCCGGTAGTACTATTTTTGTCACTGCAGTTTAGACTTTAGATGTCTAATTTTTTCTTTTGTTTCTTTTCTTTCTTTCTTTTTATTTATTTTTTATTTTTTTTGCTTATAGGTTACCCAATCCTATCTATCTTGGAACCCTGACCGCAGGCATAATGCATTCCTTAGTCTGCTTTTACTGTAAAATTCTACCCAATATCCTTTGTTGGAATATTGCTTGCATAGACTTTCATCAAACTCATCATTATTTTAGTACCAAGACAGTGAGACTTCAAGTTGCCCTTAACCTCTTACGTATTTGGCCAGCTCATGCTCTTTTGCAGGTTTCAGTACTCAATTTCTCTGTGGTTCTTCTGCTTTTCTGGAAGATTCTAACACAGGGTCCAGGACAACTCAAAGTATCTGATGCAGACCCCAGATTCTCCAGCATAGCAGACCTAGTAAAAGCGAAACAGAATCCCAATCGTTTTTGCATTTACTGTGAGGTGAGTCGGCACTGAAGCAGAAAGCAGTGCTTGGTTTTTGGTTGTTGCTATGAGCAGGTTATTATTGTGGTATATTGCTAAACATTAATCCACCTTAAGTTGTTGAATAGTCAAATCATGGTGCTTTCGCTATCTGCATCTTTTGTAAGCAACTTTACGTTTTTAAAAATATTTTTTAATTCCATTTGATATCTGGAAGTCCTAAAAACCAGTACATTTTTTGTTTTGTGTCTTTGTTCAGCTGTTCCAAGTGGACAAATGTAAACACTGTCGTCTGTGTGATTTCTGTGTCATGGATTATGACCACCACTGCCTCTTCCTGAACCGCTGCATAGGCCGGGACAACCACCGTGTCTTTGTGATCTTCATCCTGGCCATGCTCGTTGGCCACCTCCTCTTTGTCAGTGCCGCCGGACGATACCTCTACTGGAGGCTTGCCTCAGAGGAGCAAGCGAGCTGGATACTGGCAGCAGGGAAGGAGGTGTGGGTGCTCCTGCTCCTCCTTCTCAATGTGCTAACGCTCCTCTGGGAAGTGTGGCTGCTCAGTGAGCAGTTCGACGCCATTTCCACTGGAACCACCACATACTTTAAGCAGTGTCATCATAAGGAGCGTTCTTGGAACAAGCGCGTGGCCACATTTCTAACTTTTTTGGTTGAAGGGAAGAGTGGTCAGGGTCAGCAGCACAACTATGTTGTTGTTTAGAATCAGAGTAATTTTATACATACATAGTGACAGTGCAGTAAGAGTTCTTTTGAGAAAGGGACTCATGCTAAGTTATCGGTTTAGTTCAAATGATTAGTTGGAGTTATTTGTAATTGTGTTTTCCGGTTTTTATCCAGATTTACCTGAACCCTCCACAGAAAATGTTTTTCATTAAAGTGTAATAATTATGTTATCTTACAATGTAGTATTTAAATGTTAATTTGTTTGAATAATCATTTTTAAATCTTGAGAAAGAAAAAGGGATGTGAAACGCTGAAAATGGAAGTGGAAAATATATATATATATATAATTGTTGTTGTTGTTGTTGTTGTTGTTGTTATTATTATTATTATTATTATTATTATTATTATTATTATTATTATATAAATGTACATGATTTAAGATTCCACAAATCCTTTTGTATTTATTTTGTACGTGACCATTTTTTTCATAACTGTATAGGGTATGATTGTTAAGGTTAGTCACGGTGCATGACCGTTGATCTTTACAAATACTGACGAAAATGTTTTCTGTCAGTTTCTATTATGTAGCCCGCTTTTTACGCTTCTGCGTTGTGTTCTGTGACGACGGATCCAAACTTTTGAAAGTCTTGTGTGCGATGCTTGCCTGATAGGAGGAACATTACACCTAGTAGGAGGAATATTATAGTTAGCCAGCTCGCGAAGACAGGTCCTAGGTATCGAGGTTTTCTGTGCTAGCTAGGAAGCTAACGAGCTAAGCGACAAACTCAACATTACAATTCTCAATCTCCTCCCAAAACAAAACATACAATAGAAACAATACAACAATCATACCATGTTTAAATCACAAATTCTCACATTTTTGTTATAAACATTTATTATGAGTTTAACTCTGTGACCTCCCTCAAGCTCAGTTCGGAAATGATTTGATTCGTGTGTTCAAATCTAGCTATTTAGTTGCTTAACCGCGCCGAAAGCAACCAACACAAACTGCACAATATACACATTATGTAGCCAATTGATAGGAGATCAAAAAATTGAAAGAAGAAAAATTGTAATGGATTTTTTTAATTGTATTTTTCAAAAAAGGCTGTGTTAAGCCCATGAAAACCACACTTTTCTTGTTTCATTGTTAAATTTGACAATTTCACCTAACTTTCCTTTTAATTTTGACATTATGCACGAATAGAAGTTGTAGAAAAAGTAATCAATTCTGGTCATTTTTACCATCGAGCTTGAGATACCAGGAAAATGTGATATTTGTATATGCTATCATATCGTTAAGTTCCAATCGTAACGGCCCTATTGCAGAAGCCGATCTTCTTTATTCACAATAAATTGGCTTTAGCAGGATAACGGTCTTTTTATAGGATTAGAAACGTTTACCTGTAGCTATCGTGTATGATTCAACTGCTTGTCAAATGTAATATGCTTTTTCAGTTGAGAAGAACATATCCTGTGTTCAGCATCGGCCAGGCTGATTGCATTAGAACAGTAGAGGTTTTCGTGCTGGAGCACTAGCCGTGCTTTTAAACTGGGACTTTATCATTTATAATCTATTTAGCTAGTCTTTGCTCTGATACTAATTTCCCATTGGTTTAATTGTGGTAGTGCCAGTGAGCAAAGGAACATGAATTCGAGAAATATGGCGATGGACAATTGCATTTCATTACTGCTGTGACATGGGTTTAGCCACTGATGCCCTACCCCCATCCCTTGCCCTTTCGCTGCAGCAGCTTTGTGAGGAAATGCAATTTAGCTGTTTATCTTGGAGCATCCTCATCGAGAGCTTTAATGTCTTAGAGAGCCAGGCAAGACTCAAATGTTTGCTTTGGGTTTTACATCTGTTGCAAAGCATTCACAACAACACGATGTAAACCAGTGTTCTTAAAGAGCTTGTGTAACAATGTATTAACCCCATGATGACTGTAAGCAATATATATCCTATCAGCTGGCAGGCTTTCCTGTTCTAGGGGGGTGAATCACTGCCATCATTATTTGAAACATTGAATTATTTAAATCCTGCATGTTTAGTCACACTGTGTACATAAATGGATGAAATGATCATTCGGACTAATTTCCTGTGTTAAGATGGGACACTCTTGAGATGGATTAAGGACTCAGTGTTCTCAATTGCATGTCTTATAGATACATTGTGCTTGACTGAAATTCGTGCAGGTCTCGCCGTGTTTCTCACTGCCCCAGGTTCCTTACTGCAATGGGTTTGGAAGGTCCCTTAGTGCTTTTTTTATATAGATTTCCAATTTGGATTTAACATTTCAATTAGGTAATTAAGTTACTAGCCAAATATGGTAAAATGTACACAGTTTTTTTGTCTTACACATTTTTAAATGTTTAGATGCATACAGTCAGCTAACAGTACAACACGGATGTCACGGGCGGAGCAGTTGCACAAACACATCACAATGAGGAAGCAGATCTTCAGCTGGAGTTTAATGAGAATGAAAGTGCACGAATGAATGCAAATCCCCTAGCATTATAATAATGACCAGCAGCTGTCACCAAACAAAGCACAGGATAAATAGTGACAAACATAATGACATAACTACCCACAGGTACCCACCTACTGATAGGAGATCTACACCACCTGAGAGGGGTGTGGATGTGATAAGAGGAAATCAAACAGTCCATATCGCTCCTGGGCAACCACTGGTAGGGGGCTTCCACATGGTGACAGAACCTCCCAAAGCATGCGTTCTCCAGTGCACCTGGTAGCAGCATCAACACAAACGTAAGGAGAACTGTGTCTTGGGAGCTTGAGCACTAAGTCAGAGAGTCCTTCTTCCACCAAGTTGCTTATGGACCAACACTGCTGTTGGAGTGCAAACATAAAATACACATACTGGTGCAGTGCAATGTTCAAAGTCAACAGTCCTGTGTTGCAGAGCCCTGCAGGAAGAGGAGAAATGTGAGGACATACTGATGCAGAGCACTACATAAAACTACATAAAACAGACATAACCCAAGCCTTGATGCCGGGTCCAGAGGGCAAGAGGAAAAGAACCGGGGTGGCAGGTAATTCTGTCACAGCCACAGCACATGCAAGAACACAACACACAAAATGGAAGCAAATGTAGGTCTTCTGATTGAAGAGTTTAACGGGAACAAAACCAAACATAAAAGTGTATAAATTAATACAAAACCTATAACATAAAAATATTGACAAAACAAAGAACGGTATAAATAGAGACAAACATTATGGCCTAACCGCCCTTAGCAGGCGAACCTACTGATAAGAGATGAACATAACAATAAGTAACAAGACGAAACCAATCATGTTCACATGATCACGGCCACCAGTACCGGCAGCCACCAGTAGGGGGCCTCCATACCGTCACAAGATGTGGAGTGTCAAATGTTGATATGAATTAACATACAAAGACATCAATTTGGAAAAATTATCAACATTTCATATCTCGTGTGTATGAGTGTGTGTGAGTATGTGTGTCCATCTGCCTTTCACACAAAGATAATCAAGGAAACATAATCAATGAAAGATAACCAAAGAAAACTTTTTATTCATATAAACCCAGGTCATTTTCACTTCTCTGTTGGTAGTAATCACTTCCTGTGAAGTTTGTCTGAATGTAGCAAGCACAGCCATAGTTTTTCCTCATGTGTTGGATGTCATATTCTCATGTTTCACTGTTGTCAGCCCTCTCGTTTTTCATTGTGCTTATGGAACCTTGCATATTGTGACATGCTCTTTAAAAGCAGCTGATTTGATAGTCAGTAAGTAATTCACATGGTAATATTGTGATATTTGTTCCAACGAGGTTAAATGCTGTGGAATCTGCTGCTCCATGCCACTCTTGTTGTGTTTTGGCGTTTTGCTCACATTCTTCTGTATGATGCAACTTTGCCTGATTGTTTTTCCACATTGAAAGCTGACTTCACTAAATGCTTCACAGTTGAAGGCTTCGGGAACAAGAAAAAAAAGAATCGGCTACATGGCTTCACCCAGCTTAACTGATTTCTATGCAGAGACACCAGACCACAGATTCAGTATGCACCAACTGTACATGGAGATGTACCAGCTATGAACAGCTCAAAGTTCCAGAAAGGACAATGGAGGACTTTAGGTAATAACCCATTTTTTTCCATCTTGTTCAAGTATTTATTTCATTTTTTTCTAATTCATCATCCACCACAGCTCTCTGAATTAATGAAAGTACACGATTGTGTTACTAAGTCAAAATTATATTTATTAGTCTGAATTTATGGTGTCGTTGAAAGCTCAACATCTGTTATAATATTCTCTGTGTGGCAGTAACTTGTATATTGCAAAGCTTTGGCTTGCCTTACATACGGCCTCGTGACCTTGACATCTGACTGACTGATCTACAATAAGCACTTAACGGTTCTATGTGACGGCTCCTGGCGCAAGTCCAGCATATGATATTTGACGAGAAAGCAGGATGTATGGTTGGAATAACGCTCGAATTAATTTCTCAGTTATAATGATTCAAATTCAGATTTATATAGCACTTTTTACAACAGCCGTTGTCACAAAGCAGCTTTACAGATGTCCGAGTCTGAGCCCCCTACCATTAATATGCTTATACCATAAAAATGTCACTACCATTAATACCATTACGTTTGGGAAAAGGAACATAGGTATGTTGAGAAGGTGGTAAAATAAATTTAGTTAGATATTATGTACTGTAAGTCCACAGTCAGTAATTTTTTGTCAGGTTAGCAAAATGTTTCACAATTTGGCAAGTGATACAGATATGTACTACAGATAAGTAATACAGGGAAGTTGAACTGATGACTATACACAGCGTCACTCACAGCCTGATCAGGAGATGCGTACACCAGTAAATATAGACCACAGGGCCAATTAATCGGAAGGAAGAGAAAGGAAAATGGCAGAGACCCTTCTGTTTCTGCTTCACTGAATTATTGACAGTAATCATCCAGGCCTTTAATGGCTGGGCAAGAGTGGAATTCATCTGGGTGGTGGGGGATAAATAATGCATCGTGGGTAAGGACAGATCTGAGCACGTGCAAGAGGTCCCTCTCCTCCAGCTGCCTGTGTATAATGAACATGGGCGGGGCTTAGGAAACATGCCGCTCAGAGCAGTGGGCCAGTGGGACATGACCAAATGAGAGAGAGGGAGAGGGAGAGGTAAAGAGACAGCAAGAGAGAAAGGGGGGAGGGAGGGAGTAGAGGAAGGGAGGGAGGGATGCTGGCCAGAGCTGGCGGGTGAGGTGCAACAGGGCGAGGCTGTGGAGGAGAGTCTAGTGAGGATCCCAACATGTGGACGGGCAAGCGTGCGGTCCTGTCATGAGCACCATGCTGAGTCCCAAGATCAGACAGACGAGGAGAGGTAAGCGCTGCCATACTGCTCTGCCTCTCTCTCTCTCTCTCTGCTGTGCTCCATCCACCTCGCTCCACCCTGCTCTGCCTGCCTGACTCTGCTCTCTGCACCGCCTCCCCCATCGCTCTGCTGAGAGTGCCGTTTTCATCTCGTGCCTCCTAAACCAGGAAGATGTGCTGGATACGACGGTTCTGTGTGCCTTAGGTTGGACAGTACTGCTCTGTTGCTTAGTAACCTGTAATGACTTGATTAAGAGTGGTATGTTCTCTGGCTATGTGTTATGTAGTTATTTTTGCTTTGTTGAGAAAGTGGTGATTCAGTATCCAGTGATGGCTTAGCGATGACCAGTTCTGACTTGAAGGCATTCTATTAGTTATGACACACAAACACGTACTATTATTGCCAAAGAGCAATAGTCTTACAGGGCTGTCTCTATAAATATTCATATCAGCATGTGGGTGACATCATTTAAGTATACTCATTATTATGTTCATGTTCACAGAACCCAAACTTTGTATAATTGACTACATTGCTTATTCTGTTTTGTTTCTATTTTTGTTCTAAACTGTAGTTTCACCAGTAAATCAGTGAGGACTTACACACTGAAGAAAAAGTGCTAAATGTGCTAAATAATAATAAGTGCTAAATGTGAAAGTTAGCTGCACTAGTGCAGGAAAATTAGTGCCTGTTAACTGCTAGTCGAGCGATAATCAGAACGGCTGAATCTGGCTGGATGTGGAGAGCGTGGCCCCATGCTGGGTGGTTCCCCTTCCATTGCAGCCTTCAGGCATGTTTCTGGGCTACTTCAGCACTAATGCTTTCAAGCCATGAAAATCTGTGGATTGATCCTCTGCCTGCTAGGGGGGTATAACACAGAGGCAAGGGAGCCGTGGCTCTCCTCCCCCCTCCCTGCGCCTCCGTCACTCTGCTCCCGGAGCATGTCACCTCTGATTACCGCTCTGCCTCCACCTGCCGTGTCACAGGTTCTACTAGCACACGCTGGCATGCTGAGCAGAGAGCCCACACCACATTTCATTTGTTCTCCAGCGATGTGCGTTTCTGTTGGACCACAGCCACCTCTAATACAGATCATCTGCTGGAAAGCTTTTCTTCTTCCTTCCCGACTGGATGTGTGCATAGGCTGAACATGTCTCACAGGCTTTTATTTTGAAAACATGTTGTGACATGCAATTGACATGCTGTGCTAATGAGGCATAACCCCTATTTACCAGTAATGATCATAACAACAGGATTTGTGATTCAATAAACTAATGATAGTTTAATGACCGTGGTTTTAAATAGAGAGCAAATTCCCATTATGCACGGTTGTTAATTTTTGTTATTCTTTTTTTACATTTTTTTATCACAGATGTATCAGTGCTGGATAATGTCATTTATACAGCACTGGTATGTTGCATAGGCTTTTTTGATCAATTGCTGTATTGTGGGTCAGTGCAGTGACGAATGTAGGCAGACCTGGGGGCGTTGAACAGTCCAGGGGCACCATCCAGGAACGCTCACCTGCATTCTCTCCCGTGACTCTACTGCAGATCATGACATGAACTATCCACATTTATGTACATGCCTGAGACGAGATTTACTGCCAGTCGTGAAAAGCTGACGCGCCAGGCGTGTCCTCTGTCTCCAAATTGCCCATGAGTCCATGAGTCACATGCGTTTCCCAGCACGTCCACTGGCTGACTGGAATAAGGTGGGAGCAATTTGCTCAGTCTCTCCTGCAGCAGCACCAGTGAGGACCTGCATGTAGAGAGAATAAATGTAGAGCCCATTGTGCTTCTGAGCTAATATGGAATGGCAGAACAGCGAGGATGCTGGGATCGTGAGCACTGGCAGAGCTGTGCCCACAGCCAGCCAGTCTTCATTATTATATCTCTTTTCTAGTGTCATCTTCAAGATGTCTTCATAAAATGATGATGAACCTTATTGTAAACTTTTTTTAAAAAACATTTTTGGATGACCTTCCTTCCCTGACTCGCTACTTTAGTTCTTTTTGGCATCTGTTCACAAAGATTAATTGTTAAATTAATACTTACAATAAGATATTTATATCAGTCTAAGACAGTGTGGGACAAAAAGGATAGATTGAGGTCAGATACAAAATTGAGCTCCTAAAATAAGTATCAATGAAATATGCATAGGCCTTTGCAGTCTTCTCTTATTTTTAGATCACTGGGTAATGAACAGGCATGCAGATAAATGGAAGACAGGGTTGTGATGCGTCCTGCTTCTTGCCCGTGAATCTTTAAGCTGGCTGACCAGCTGCTGGGTTTTGGCCTTAGCTTTTAGTGCTAATGAGTGGAGACAGCAGTGGGCCCGTCCCTGGAGCCTGATGCTTTAAGGAGGGAGCGATCTAGGTGCACCCCACCCCCTTGTTCCCCATGGGTTGAGAGGTCTACACTAACACTGATGAGGCTTCCATTACCCACAGTGATTTAATGAGATTCTGGCAGTGGCTGCTGTCCTCCAGACAAATGGACTCAGGGAATAGGATGGCCATTATGGCCAGAGACCACAAGAAGCTATTGTGACTTTGCGATTAAGAGAGACGTAAGAGAAGAAGAACACAGCCCAGACGAATATGAATGTTCCAGAGCGCACGGGAGGGAAATGCCGGAAGAGAAGGAAACCTGATAGCACTCTCACGTGTTGATGACCTTATACTCCTACTCCCAGCTGAATGAGATGGAATAGATGGAAAGAAAGGATAGATTTTTTCCCTTTCAAGTCTCATATGAATTCTATCTCTAGTTCCTATTACATATTAAATGTAGAATAAAATAATAGCCATATTATATAGAGAGGTTTCCCGAGAAACAGGCAATTTCAGACAGCGGCTCTTTATGAGCTGTCCAAAGTGCTTTTCTGCTTCTGCTTCTGTCCGAAACATCCTATTTCTCTTGGAACATTGTGTACTACACTACAGTTTTTCCTACCTCAATATTTTGAAGTAAAGTGCACTGCTCAGGTTTGGGGGTGTCTGGAGTTTCCTGATCTAGAGGGCTACCTTGATCAATTGGCTTTATAGTGGTCTTCTGCTCTGCTTGACACTTTGTGATATACCTTTTTTCCGCTGGTAAGAAAAAAATACCTGTTTTGCTGATTACATCAACCGTAATCTATGAATTTTATGTTGTATGCCACTTGGAGACCATTTAAATTCTGCAGTAATATATATCGCAAACTATGGTGGACTCTGGAGTCGGAAAATTCAATAATGCAGTCAAGAGATTTCAGTTTGCTCTTTATTTTTGTGTGTGTATACATGGATGCATGTGTGTGTCTACAGCCAGGTCTAAGAGCATGGTGATGGGGGAGCTGACGCGGGCCTCGAGCCGGCCGTCTTCCCCAGGCCTCCAGGAGAGGGCGCTGAAGGCTGGCTGGCTGAAAAAGCAGCGTAGCATCATGAAGAACTGGCAGCTGCGCTGGTTCGTGCTACGCACTGACCATCTCTATTTCTACAAAGATGAAGAGGAAACCAAACCACAGGTGCCTTATGAAAACCTTTAGCCTTTGTTTGGGCAGTTTTGTAGACATAATGCATTGACTGGATTTGTCACTGTATATAATACACTGCATATAGATTTTGTAGCATACAAAATTTGTGGTGGTTTAGTACAATGCAATATTGAGTAGGAAAAAAGTCTAATGCATTCAGTCTTTATAAAATGCCACAGGCAACAATTTTTAATAGCTATACACATTTCTCAAAAACAAATTGTTCTGTCTGCTAGAATAATGTGGATATGTATTTTGATATGCTGCTTCAGGAAGGGTGCTGTCTTCTTACTTTACCTATATGTCTGCTCATTATTTTTAGCCTGGAGAATCAATATATTGTCTCTCTCACCACTCTTGCCATTGATTCAGAGATAACTACTATTTCTACAGCTCAGATCTCAGTACACTGCACACAATATATACAGGTTACTGATGAAAAGAGCTTATCTCTTCTGAAAAGAGAAATGTTTATTATTGCATTGTTATCCCTTTTTTCCATGTTTTTCTTTCCTTTAAAATTTGAGTCAAATTTGAACATTTTTTATTATTGCCAGATCACATGGGTTCTGATGAGATTACATCATGTGCCTGGGTGTCATGGAGACGTTAATGAATATCCCACCACCACCTCCATTGGCTCTCATGCTACACTGTTTTGATGTTTCCTGTGCAGAATCTGATGAGAACTTCTAATCGGTTCTCACCAAAAAGGCTGAGCACCTCTTCTCAATATTTATGTGTTATTTCGTAAGGCTTATAATTAACTCCTGTAAGTTTGTATCAAGTTTAAAAGCACATTGCAACTTAATGAATAATGTGGTGTGATTATACTGTCCAGTGTCAACCAGAGGAGTCTGAGTTCCTCTTCTGAGTCTTGGTATCTCTGAAGGTTTCTTCCTCTTATTCTCAGGGAGTTTTCATTTAGACTAGTTTATTAAGGACCTGTACCTGATTGTTCTGGATAAAGGATTTTAGCTTTGTTGCTTTGTGACATAACCATTAGAAAGTGGTAGATAAATTTGAATTTGAGTTGATATATTCCAGCATACTGAAAGCCCTCAAAATTTTAAGGTCAATGATGTCACTGCCTCACTCAAACTGGAGGTTGTGCTTTTACTCCAGTGTGCGTTTAAATTCCGTGAGGTCGTGAGGTCGTGAGACTGCCAGATCACACGGGTTTATGTATCCCAGCATTCTGAGTGCCACCTCAATCAGGATATTGCCGCGATCGTTCAGTCAGAATACCCGTGGGGGGCCTCGTCAGCAAACAGCTGTGCTATGCCACACGCCCTTGGTCTGTCTGCTGTCCTGTTCAGCCACATTAAAGTCTCAATGTTTAGCTGGTGCAGAGTGGCTGGCTTCAGGCCTGTGGGTGGGTGTCCACCAGGCCAAGGGATGAGACAGTGTATCTCTATCGCAGTGACAGGGACCCCATTACCCATCGCTCACTGCTGTGCCCTGGGGCCTTGAAATGCATGTATGGCTCCTGGGAGCCACCTGCTCCTGAGCACCTCCATTCTGCTGATAAATTGGTATTTTAGTTTTATCAATGCTTACCTGCAGAGATGCAGTTTGGTGTAGTAAGCAGATTCTGTAACTCTGGTCAATGACTGTTGTAGTGGTTGTGTAAAGACTTCAATTGTGAGGATGAGTTCGGAGCTGGAGGTGCATAATTTATAATGTGAGAGTGGTTTAGTGCAATCGTGCATGCCTCAGCAATGCTGATTAGAGCGTAAAATAGAGTCTTGCATATAACAGCGTGAGGTCGGCTTCCACTCTGTTTTATCAGCCCCTTATGCCTGAAGAGCAGCTCATTTAGTAATTACCACCAAAAATCCATTTTCCTTTTACAATGTCTCGATGGAGAACTAATCTACAATACTCCCCAATGAATAACTATTAATTCCACAAATAATTGAAAAGATAAAATGTGAACAGGGGAGTTACATGGCTGTGGAGATGGGTCCACATCGTCCTTGACCTCATCCTGTCCTACATTCCTGCTTCCGTCCAGGGCTCTATCCCGCTACATGGCTGCCAAGTTAACGAGCTGGCTGCCAATCCAGAGGAACCCGGACGCCATCTTTTTGAGATAGTTCCAGGTGAGTGAGAGCAAATCGGTGTGGGAACCTCCTGAGGTCTGGCTGCTTGAGTAACCGTGTGCTCAGCTCCCTGCTTGCCCTCCAGCTCACCAGCTCACCTTACACACGAGCAAGGACAGCAAGCTCAGTAGGTTCAGACAGGGCAGTATGCTTAGAGGGCCTTGTGCACTGCTAACTGTTAATTGTTTTCTTATTATTATTGTTAACCACTAGAGGGCGTCCAGAACCAGAATGCCATCTGGAGGGCTTTTGTGATTGTGGAAGTTTTCGAGTCTTCTCTCTTGTAATATATGCCCTTATATGTATTCCAATTATTTAATTTATTAAACTATAGAATACAAGATACACTATACCATATTTGATGTATGCTGAGTAATTATAATGTTGATTTTTGCCGTACAAATGCTGCATTATGAACTGCTTTGGATCCCTGTGAATTTGGTACTCTGCCAAGTCTGAAGGAGATAAATGTCTCCAAAGTAAACACTTCACTATCATTTCCAGGTGCACATCAGTGTTTTCTCATGTGGTCATATCAGCTGAAACAAATGTTGATTATATTCGCTGGGAACTGTTCTGTAGTATGTGCCCTCTTCACATATACTGATGTATAAAAGAGACATTTGATAAATGATTCTGTTATGGGCTATGTGGTCATTTATGGAGACTGATCAGTCTGCTATTTTAGGAATGTCTCAGCACTGAAACCTAGTGCAATTAACCGAGATGTGTCTATAAATTATGTAGACTGAACTCTCTGCTCTGATGTATGTGCTTTAGTTGTCAGTGTGCTTTTGGTAGTTTTATAACTAACACTGTAAATATGGTATTTCTCAATGCCAATATCAGTTCAGTAAAACTCTGTTTATGTCAATATGCAATTTCCAGTCAGAAGAATAAAGAAAGTCTCAAGAAAGAGTAATATAATATAAGATATTCGGATTAAGATAACATATGCTTTAAAAATGTTAAGGTCAAGGTTACAGCTTCACCCATAGTCAGTGCTGTTGTTGTCTGTGACAACAGCTGATTGTGTGTAACCTTTTACATACATAGCCGTCTTACTGTCTGTTACTAGTATGTATACTGTCATTACTGTGTCACCCTCTGTCAGGCCTGAACCAGTCACAGTGCATTATGTGCCATGCAATCCCATCAAACCCTGCCACAGTGTGTCAAAACATGCATGTGTGTCTGTGCCTAGCACCGTGTGCACTGATGTAAAGCACTCTCCTTATTCTTGAAACTAGCTGATGGGGGGATTCTTTCATTTACACCAAGCAAATATTGCAAGCTGGTGCTACATCTGTCGGGCCTACAGGCCTCGATCCACTCCTGTTGTGACTGCTTGCACGAGCCCATGTGGAGCTCAGTGACCAGGCTTCTGAGCATGGGCGGATGGAGTGGATTTCGTCTGTACCACTTGCCTACGATTTGATTTCAGTATGAATTCGAGCACAAATCAATAGGTCAACAAACACGTATCAGTGCACCAAAAAAGTGCACCAGAAAAATGGCCAAAGCTGCTGAAATTTCAGAGATGAATAGTCTTATTAACTTTAAATGAAAAGAGTTCTGACTCATATGAAATATTCACGTATTCTGTTATAAAGCATATGAAATGGATGTCAATAAGAACCTTCTGCTCTCCCATACGACTGCGTTTTTCATCGCAACAGATGGTGATTTCAGATGATTTCAGGAATGCTCTGTGCAGGCAAACACAAAAAGGGAGCCTGGTCTGCGAACAACACTCAACATGTGACGAATTTGCTGAGTCTTACATTTTGTCGTTATTTGAGGAAGTCTGTTTTGTCTGAAAATTGCAATGTGCATTGACTTACTGTCAGTACACCAGGGCTCATGTGCTTCTTGGTGGTCTTTCATCCTGGACTGTCTAAAGCCAAATGATCTTTCATCTCTTTCATCTCTTCTGGCCGCCCATGGCTTTGATGCGCTAAAGCACGGAGAAAGTCAGCAAATTTGTGTCCCGAGAATCACACACTGGCACTGGTGGCTGAGTATCACACTATTTGACATGTAGGAACACTCCAGTTCATGAGGAGAAGCAGTAGGATCAGAAAGCTCTTTTATGTAGGTAGTGCTAAGAAATCAAGCTGAAGTGGTGAGAGATGGAAAGCTGCAATTTGACTCTGTCATGCTATAACTTCATGTTTAAATGTCCAGCTCTTTTCCCTTGGCATTCTCTAGATGTCAGACTCTTGAACAATGGCTCTATTTAAGCCTGTTCTTGACACAAAGGCAGGAGCAGTGACTGGAGTGGATCTGCACGGCAGAGGTCTGAGCTGAGCTTGTGCTTGTCGCTAACAGTCATTTGGAGAAGGTCCAGGTCTGGTCTGTAAAGAGTGCTTCACTGTACATTAGGAGGAGCTCAGATAACAACCCCCCTCCCTCTCCTCCACCCATCAAGGGCTGTTCAATAGAAGCATCTGTGTAACACACACTCACCGTGTGGTCTCCAGAAACGTCTTCAAAGAGGGGTGAGCTTAATTAATAAGCGGTTGAGTTTAATAAGGGGAAAAAAGTTCCAGGCAACATGCAGAGAGATATGTGCAAAAGGCTTGTAGAAATGTTAACATACCCCCATATGAAGACACATTACTTTTCTGCCATAGAAACACACACACACACACACACTGATTGATTAGCTGGGTCTGTTTGTGTTTGGGGGATGTTTGCAGTGTTTGGCAAAGATGAGCTCGCTGGTGGCGTGTCTCATGAGGGTGAGTGAGGGCAAGCCAGAGCTTTCCTCCCAGTCTGGAGGGGTTGTGCATGTGTGTGTGTGTGTGTGTCTGAGTAAGGGAGGGCAGGGGAAAAGAAAAGGAAGAGAAAAAAGGAATGAATGAATGAAGCAAATGAAGGACTTGTTTTTCGGGTTTCTGGCTGTAATGCTACTTTGGGGTCTTTTGGCACTCTCTCTCTCTCTCTCTCTCTCTCTCTCTCTCTCTCTTTCTCTCTCTCTCTCTCTCTCTCCCTTTGCTGCTATCGAGTGCCCCTGGCACATACCTGTATAAAGGATTCACCTTCCGGGAGGGCCATGGGTGGAACTGACATGGCATTTGCGTAGCGCAGCCTAGCGTGGCTGCTGTGTGCTGACATGGGGCTGGGCTGCTGCAGGCTGCAGGGGAACCCCACCGCTCACCCCAAGGGTAAGCACCACGCTTTCTTTACGCAAGCTTCTCACTCAGGGTCTTCTACGCCTCGAACCATAACAGAGGAGATGCAACAGGCAAGATTTTCCATTGTCACATACAGCACCTTGTGGACATTTGCTGGAGTGTATGGGTAGCTGGTTTCCTGCTGGCAGTGTCTTGGAAAGAAAGGCTTCTAGGTGATAAAGGCTGACAACGGCATGAAAAAGATCCAGGAAAAGATGAGTTTCTGGTACGTGCTGGAAGAAACATAAGTTCTGTTGGTGAGACAGTCTTGCATGATTGTGTCCCTGTAATTTGCCATGAAATATGCTGAGAGGTGTTCGCTGGTATTACTGCTGCTCTCTGATCTGGCACTACTGCTTTAACCCTTGCAGCTATCATACCAGACTCTCCGACGTCCTGTGGAATCTGTGTGGAATCACTATGAACATATGTTGTGTGTGCTGATACTGAGAAAAAAAAATGCTACTCTGTGATCTCACCATTTTTGAAGCAGCTTTTGATTCAAAGTCCCATGCAGCCAGAATGCTTGGATACACTGTCCTTGTATGAGCCTTTCTTAAATGTGGCATGTCAACACAGTTCTGCTGTAAAATAATGTCAGCAAGTTCATGGTAAAACCCAGTAATAACTCTGCTTTCTGGAGCAGAAACAGAAATTAGTGCCTGAAGCCCCTGCAGTGGAGGTGGAAACGTAAAGCAAGTAATTGCTGCGTAGGAGATAGAATTACGTCTGTTCCTCCGGCCCCTTTCTACATGTTCTCAGAGCGCTCTGAGGGCACAGCTCCCTGAGGTAACATGAGCGTCTTGATGCAGGAGTGCAGCACTGCTGAGTTGGCACTTTTTACCCTCTGGATATCTGATGACCACACAGCACAGGGGAAACCTCCTAATCACAGGCCAACCTGTAGCACTGTGAACATGACAAAGAGCAGAAGGCTTTGCTGTTTTCACACTTTCTAGATCTGCTTACAGAACCTTTCAATTGTTAGACAAATGTCTGATTATGAAACCAGGAACAGGATGTTAAATGTTAACCATATCTCCCTGCTCGTGGTATATATCGCTTTCAAATTTTTATGGTTTTGCTGATGGTGTTAAAATATATTGTTCATGTAAATGTTTATCATTGTTTAGCTTGCAAAGAAAAGCATCTGCATAGTGGATGTATTTCTCGATGTCAGATGTCAGAAGTGACACTGTCTGTATTCAGCATCATTTCACTGTGTAACTGAGCACAGCATTTCACAACAGAAAGAAAATGACTGATGTGCTTGAAACATCCAATTCTTTCTTCAAAAAGGACATAATGCTAGTATATGTATGTGAGAGTGTTTGAGTGTGTGTGTAGAAAGTGAGAAAGAGAAGGAAAGAATGATGCAGAGAGAGAGGAAGGGAGAGGGGAAGACGGGGAGAGAGAATTAGACGGGCCTTTGCCACACACAGAGACTTGATGGCAGTCAGATGGCTGGAGAGTCAGGGGAGGCCAGCTGATGTAATGCAGATGGAAGCAGTAGAGATTCTAGGAAGAACGAGGCAGAAAAAGAAAGGCAGAGAGAGAGAGAGAGAGAGAGAGAGAGAGAGAGAGAGAGAAAGGAAAGAGAGGGCTCTTCAGCACAGAGCAGCCTCCATCTGCCTGCTCCAAGGGGGGAACCTCAAACAGAAACCCACTGAGACGAAAAAAAAAACATGAAGGGTGAATATCTGTTACTGTATAACAGGGAATGGATATTTGGAATATTTTGGAATTTATGGTTCCAGAAAGAGCACATTTTAACTCCAGCTTGTGAGCACAGTACTTACTGTTCAGTAGATCAGTTGAGCTACTTTGTAGTTAACACACCAGGGTCCATTCCTAAGCCCATGCCCTCACACATTGTATCTACATATAGCTTTGAGCTTTGATCAATTTCTGAGCGCTTCCAAGAGGCCCATAGTAGGTTGTTGTAGGCTTGAAGAAATTAAAATCGCTTCTCAGTGCCCTGGTGTGATATCCATTTATGTTTTGTCTGTAGGGTGTCCTGAGTGTGTGCAGGAAAAGGCAGCGTTCACCCTCCTCCAAGCCCATGTGTCTGTGGTGAGCTGTGTTTAACACAAGCTTTTGATCTTCAGGCTTCAGGCTCAAAGGGCTGGATGTTCTCCCAGTGCACTCTCACACTCTCACCACTGGATGTTCTCCCAGTGCACTCTCACACTCTCACCACCGGATGTTCTCCCAGTGCACTCTCACACTCTCACCACTGGGTTTTCTCCCAGTGCACTCTCACACTGGATGTTTTCCCAGTGCAGTGTCACCACTGGCCAAGCCACACTTCTGAACCCCCCCCCCCCCAGGCTGCCTGGCTGTGTGTTGTGTGCAGGCATCAGGGAAGTGCAGAACTTTTCATGTGTAATGTATATTCTGTAAAGTCTTACTTTAAATTTATGAGATGTCCAAAACACCCTGTTTCTCTGAAAACCTTGTGTATTTCACTGCAATTTTCTCAACATCTTGTACACTGCAGTTACTCATCTGAAATATTTTTCATATTTATTTATGTCTTACCTATCACATGATAATGGTATATGGTGCATATATAACAAAATAATCATAACAAAAGTCATGGCACAAGAAATAGTATCACAGGAAACCCCTGTGCTCGGAGAAGTACAGCAACTCAACATAGCATCGATTCCACAAATGGACAAATCTATACTGCAGGTGCAGGATCTCAGGTCCAAATGTACCATCTCCACCATCCCATAAATGGTCGGGCAAAAATGAAGGCCACACCATTCGTCGGAACTTTCCAGAATGCTCCTCAAACCAATTCTGGACAACTTGGGCTCAATGGCATGGTGCATCATCCTGTTGGAATATCTCATCACTGTTGGGGGGGGGGGGGGTGTACATGAAGCAGTGAAGTGAACACCAGTCAATGTCAATGCAGACCAGTGGACCCAACACATGCCATGAAGACACACCTACAAAGTATGGAGTCACCACCCGAGTGCACAGTTACAAATATATTCCATGGCTTCATGTGGGCTGCACCACACACAAGCTCTACCCACCATCAGCCCAAAACCACTGGTACTGTGAGTAATCGGACCATGCCACATGTTGGCAGTCCTCTAGGGTTCAGTTAGCAACCTCACAAGCTCAGGTGTGGTGCTGTGTCCAGTGTGGTTGTGTTAACGAAGACACTCTCCTCTCACATCCCATGCAATCTTAAAGAACGCTGCACCGACCTGCAGGATATGTGTGCGGAGCCTCCTGTATTGAATGTGGATGTGATTTCTGAGTCGCTCGTCTGTTCATGCGGGCAGTTCTAACCAGCTGGCACTGGTCGTGATCATTAGGCACCCGTGGGCGGGCGGTGTGCTGTGCACTGTAGGTGGTAATGCCTTCTATGACGTATACCCACTACACACATGACCCTGTGGATCCAAGAATGTGAAATGCCCGCACAACTTCGGATATGGAATGCCCCATCCGTCTGGCACCCACTATTATGCCTCAATCGAGCTCCAATAATTCACGTTGCCTTGCCACGAGTACACAGTGTTCAGCTTCACTCTCAACATCAATTTACACATTGGATCCCATTTGGCACATCAGTGTGTTTGTGTAAGATACATAACATTGTAACAAACATATATACATACACACACATACACACACACACACACAGACAGTATACACCATTATCATGAGATGAGTGAGACAACTGAACATCCCCAGTAGCACAATGTAGATATTTGGTCCCAATCCAAAGAACATACTTCCAAATACAGATCTGTTTTGTACCCAACAATCCATCATATATTAAAAGATGGGCAAAGAGTCCTGACATTGTTTAGTTCTTACCACCCCTGGAATGTTAAAAATGCACATCACAGCTTGGGCCTCCGCCTCGTAAACAGTCTGCAGCCATGACCTCCCTGCACAAGGGAAAATGCTAGCTGTCATAGTAAAGGCATTGTCCACCGTGAGCACACAATTCATGCATGCCAGCTGAGAAACTGGTGCTGCGAGCAACTATGGCCCAGGCTAAGCAGCACCCATGAGAGAACGTGGCCCTGGGATCAGCCAGGACCTCCACGCTGCCCCGCAGGGCAGATACCGAGCGCTGGTTTTACAGCTGAGCTTCACTCAGGGTGGGGTGGAGAATTGTAATGTTCAGAGCTCGGCTACCTGCCGACGCCCCATAAACAGGCAACGACATGGAAAGGGGTGAGAGACAGCGAGCAAAACCATGTATCATGTAAACTATATGAATGTGTTGCAATGCTTCAGTGATTTATGGTTTTATTCATTTTTTTTTATTCTCCACATTTTTATCACATTTCAGATTTTGCTTGTCTCAGTCTTCAAATATTACATGGCATTTCACACAAATAGAATGTATGTTATTTACTGCTTTTTACACAGAAAACAGACAGAGCACCGGCAATAAGAGTACAGTGTTCTAGATGTACAGTGTTCTGAGTTCAGTACGAGTACAGTGTTCTGAATTCAGTACGTGTACAGTGTTCTGAATTCAGTACGTGTACAGTGTTCTGAGTTCAGTACGTGTACAGTGTTCTGAGTTCAGTACATGTACAGTGTTCTGTGTCCTTTGCTGAGGACAGGCATGCAGCCTTTGTGGGAGAGCTCCTGTGTGCAATCTCAAGCTCCTGATTAGTGGCATCATAAAAGCAAGGAGGGTGGTGCACTCCTGTGTTCCTGCACCTTCCTCTCCAACTCCCCCTGGAGGGCAGGGCTGCCACACTGCAACCTCCTCAGAGAGTCATGGGTGTGTCACCTCACACAGGCCCACACCAGCTGACAACAGCCAGATTCTTCTGATAATTACTGGTTAAAGTTGTACAGTAGTCTTAGTAGTCTCCTGATACCAAACTCTTAAAAATTTGGTTGATTTTCCATTTGTAACCAGAGTAATACATTCTTGGATATAAGGCTGGTTTTGATGTTTCCATTAATCTTATTTTTACACACAAGTTCGAATTTTGTCTGATGTTCATGTTATGTAATAAGATGATGTCATTCTTAATTTGCAATGCAGTTTGTCACAGCGTGAAATCCTTTTGCATTACTGCCATCTAGTGGTAACCAAACTGCACAACCACAACTAAGTCATTTTTACATGTTCTGTGTACTACACACAGGCAGTTCTTAACAATGTTTTGATAGAAAGAGTAATTTTCAAGAGATTTGATTAGTATAATGATTGTATATAGGCTATTATAATTTTGCTACGTATCTAATTTGGCAGTTGAGTGTGTTTGGCTTGGGGAATTGGCTTGAACTTCTTCTAACTCCGCTATTATTTATTATTTATGATTATTTACATATTGAGGTATTACAGCCTATTTAACACCGACTCATCACAGAACACATTTAGAACATGTTTTGAGTATTTACCATTAACAGTCACATGATCTATTGATGCTGTTTCTCTTTTCTGCATTGTTTTTGAGGACAATACATTCAAAGTGGCCATCAGATTTTGAATGTACATGTCTATTAACATGTAATTATAATTCCTACCTTGTGGACAATACCTCAGGGATCATTTGGGGCTTTGCAAAAGTGCAGCTGTCTGAACATAAGGCTAAGCAAATCAGCCTTCTGAGTGTGAACTAAATAAGAGTAATAATGATTGAAATTATCTTAATTATTAAAGTTTAATGAATCTTAAAAGGATTAATGAAGAAAAATGAGATTTCTCTGATATCTAAAGGGAATTGATACTAATTATTAATTCATGGTTTTCACCTTCCTACTGAAGTGTTACAGATGTCATACTGTTAGAAGGTCATTATGTTGATCAATTATTAACTGGCTTACTTAAATTAGAAATGTTATATTCCTGTGGACTTAGTGGGTAAGTCATACATCTCTCCCACAGCCTTATTCAGTCAGTCTCCCTGTCTCTGTTTAGGTGGTACAGGAGAGAAGGACAGATCAGCTCTGAGTCATGAGGCCTTCCTGCTTATGGCCAACTCACAGAACGACATGGAGGATTGGGTCAAAGCTATCCGACGTGTAATCTGGGCTCCGTTTGGAGGAGGTAACACATTCAAGAGAGCCACATATGGACATTACATCCACCAGTGCACGCACATGTACGTCACACACACCAGGACACACACATCTACATCCCACCCACCAGCGCACACACATAAGCATCATACACAGTAGCACACGCACATGTACGTCACACACACCAGGACACACACATCTACATCCCACCCACCAGCGCAAACACATAAGCATCATACACACTAGCACACGCACATGTACGTCACACACACCAGGACACACACATCTACATCCCACCCACCATCACACACACATTCATCACACGCTTACATTCCAGCACATGCACATCACACATACACACACACACACACACACACACACCTATGTCACGCACATTCTCTTCATAAATACCTCATGTGCATGCATGTGCACATCACACACCCCCACAACACACGTGGACATCACACACACCAGGACATGCACAGCACACTTTAACCTTTTCACACTCCTTTGTTCTTTTCCACTGTGCAAATGCTGAGTGCTGTGAGCTGTTAATTCCCAGCCATCTACTCCAGCTCTGCTGAGTGACAGCTAGATCTTGTGCTTGCAATGAGATCATCTATGGCTTCGCTGATAGAAATGCCTCCACTGGTGCACAAGTGCACTAAAATAACAGCCCACTCACAGTACCTGCTGCCAAACTGCCTGTGTCACCCGGTATTGTGTTACAGCCCTGTAGTTATTAACAGTGAGGTTATTTTCTACTTTCTGTACAGCCTAGAGGCAAATCTGAAATAGCCCTACTAATCAGATGAGTGTAGCCCAGAGCTTACATTGCCTTCCTCTTTTGCCATTTAATAGGGTTGCATGTGGGAAACAAATGACTGCAAAGTGATTTTTGATCATGATGAGATTGAGGCTAAAAACAACAGCAACACCTGTCACTCTGCCTTAACTCTTGTGATCCAAGCCATAGGGAAGAGCAGCCCATTATGATATGCTACAGTACAGCTCACTACGCTTAAACACTGACAAACCAGCTGGATTACTTGACATTCACCATATATTTGCTGTAAGATGAGACACTTGTTGGCATTATAACCCATCCACATTGCAACACTTTACCCCAAATAAAGTTTTCACTTCTTTAGAGGCTACATACGTGGCTCACAGACATACGATGACCACAGCTTCATACCTTTCAGCCTGTTGTTATTTACATGGGCTGAACCAATCACAGGTAATAGGATACCTGTTTGTCTGGGTGCATGAGACTCATTGTCTCTCATGAAACACAATAGTCTCATAGGAAACACCAGGCTGGATTATAGCTCCTGTCGAAGGAGGCAGAACAAATACTCCTTTGTCGATTAATGGCACATCCACAACATTCCTCAGCACATGTGTATAGACTGCTGTGGGTCTGCCAGCTCGAAACACCCCACATGGATCCGTAATGTATCTCATGACTGAAGGTCGCGCTCCGCTGCTGTGTGCTTCGTGTCTGTTCACACGTCCTGGGGTTCCGGTACTTCCTGGACACAGTGCCGTGCACCGCGCTCAGAGGAAATGCACAGGCAGGAGAAGGCAGAGTAAAGGTTAGCGTTCTGCCCGAGACTCTTTGCGAAGGCGGACGTGTCGTGTCAAGCCGCTGATCTTTCGTAGATCGTGACGTGTGTGTGCCTATCTGTGTTATGACCTTGCTTGCACGTATGTTTTGCCGTAGGGATCTTTGGTCAGCATCTAGAGGACACGGTGCAATATGAGAGGAAGTTTGGGCCCCGGTTGGCCCCTCTGCTGGTGGAGCAGTGCGTGGACTTCATACGGGAGCAGGGGCTGAAAGAGGAGGGCCTCTTTCGCATGCCAGGACAGGCGAACTTAGTCAAAGAACTCCAGGATGCTTTTGACTGTGGTGACAAACCTCTGTTTGACAGGTAGGACATCCTTTGGTTATGATCACACATTGGTCTCTAATGGACAATCATGTCAAATGTTTATGACTTAAATACTATGAATGTAAGGGACATGAAACTGTCATTCTGGTTTATGATAGAATCAACATCTAAATAATGTTATGCCTAAACATTACACTATGTAATTATAGCAATTTGTGTTGTGCAACATTCATTAGGCAGCATTTGGATATGTAAATACAAAGATACACGAATGGTTTATTAGTAGTAATAAACCACTCATTAGTAATAAATGAATGGTTTATTAGTAGTGCAAGAACAAATTAGTTACATGTTACAACATAGAAAAACCTGATGGAGAGAGAAAGACAGAGAATGTTTATCCCTGCAGGGTCAAAGTTTCTTTCCTCCCAGCAAGGTGAATTCTCTCCAAAGCAAAAGGCTCAGAGTTCTTTTAATCTTATCTTGATCATCGTTATTGTCATTGAGTAACCAGAAACAACCATATGCTTGAAGCACCCCCCCCCCCCATACCAAAACAACAGTCCCATCAGATTTCATAGCTACAGGAACATGTGCCTTAATAGAATAGACTGAATTTAGAATAGATTTAATATGCAGACAGTGTCAAGGCTGAGAACCACACGGAAAAAGAACTCGTTGACCTGGATTCATACTAACCAGGGTGTTATGTCTTGCAGTAACACTGATGTCCACACGGTGGCGTCTCTGCTGAAGCTCTACCTCAGGGAGCTGCCTGAGCCTGTCATCCCCTTCAACAAATATGAAGACTTTCTCACCTGTGCCCAGCTTCTGCTCAAGGATGAGGAAGTGGTGAGAGTGTTTACAACAGCTGCTGTCATATCGTTATGGACCACCTTACACCCTCTGATGTTCATAGAAGGATGTTCACGCCGTGAGCATACCTGTACTGAATTTTGATTTGCAGTTTGTATTCAGTTCTGATTTTCATGTCCCACTTAAGGGTCTCAGTGAGCTATCTAAGCAGGTGAAGACTCTTCCTCAAGCCAATTACAACCTGCTCAAGTACATATGCGGGTAAGTCAATACACATTTACACTGTAGCTTTACAGTGAGTAGAAATCTGCATCCCTGTGTATAAACATCACAAAAACTTTTCTGCTGTGCAGTATTTTTAACTTTTTTTTTTAGATTCTTGGATGAAGTTCAGTCCCACTCAAATGAAAATAAGATGAGTGTTCAGAATCTTGCAACGGTGTTTGGACCAAATATCCTCAGACCTAAAATTGAAGACCCTGTCACGATGATGGAGGGTAAGACAAGCAATAAGTTGGTCATCTTTTTGCATAACTGACTAGACATAATGATTTAAACATTGTAATAAATAATGTAAGTCTCATAAATAGGCAGTACGAGGGTATTATTGATGAGACATCTAAGTCAGCCACATTTGGAGATGTTTCTAATGCTCCAGTGTTGAATTGCTATGATGCTAAATTGCAGTAGCTCTGATTCTAGCTCAGAGACACTAATGGAGAGCTAATGGTGTTCATATTGCCAGCACTTTGCATCACCTGGATGGAAGAGAGCTAGAACTTTGTAACCCTTGGATGGTAGGCTGCTAGTACTTTGTGTCCCCTGCCAGGAACATCTCAGGTGCAGCACCTCATGACACTGCTGATCAGCGAGCATGAGAGGCTTTACGGCGGTGTGGAGTCCCACATGTCCAGCGAGGAGGGAGAGGCTCCTCCCACTGGCCAGCGCAGCACAGTGGGATGGCTCTCAGAGGAGGAGATCCAGCGCTGCCCCTCCTCCAGTCCCGCCTCCAGCCTTGCTGATGCCACATGCGGGAGCGCCATATCCCTGGATACGAATGTGGTCGCACCCAGCAGTGCCAGGCCTCTGCCGGCGGGGAAAGGGGTGCTGGCCGTCAGCCCCAGCAAGCAGCCCAGGACCCTCTCGTCCTGGAAGAACACATTCAAGGGAGGCGTGGTGCGTGCTCAGCCGGCCAAGATCGGCGGCTCGTCCGTGGATGTGTCGAGCTTGCCTGCCACCGGCAACTGGCTGATGAACGGACTCTCCTCGCTTCGAAGCCACCGGCGCACATCTTCGGGGGAGCGTGTGGGCAAGGACTCACCACTCTCACACCGCCTCTCCACCTACGACAACGTGACTTCGTCCAGCCTGAGCGTGCCCAGTGTGGCCAGCGCACCCTGGTCCACGTCCTCTTGCGAGATCTCAGTGGCTGAGTCAGTGGGCAGCGACCCCTCTGGGCTGAGCTCCGGCATGGCTGAGTGGTCGACGGTGGGCTCAGACCAGGTTGGGGGGGAAGGGAGGGTGCCAGAGACGACACACTGTGGCGACGGGATGGAGCTGTGCGCAAGCAGCACAGGGTGCAGCGAGAACGGGAATGTGGAGGGTCACGGGCATGTGGCAGGAGAAGCTGAGGACAAGCTGCAAGCACTTAGCAGGCTGATGGCAGAGCTGAAGGATGAGCTGAAGAAGCAGAAGATTCATTATGAATCCAAAATGCGAAAGTAAGTGTGAACAAGTGCACACTGGTCTCTCATTTCACAGGGGGATATAACATAGATACATACTTATATACTTTTATTTTATGGTTGACACTTCTATCCGAAGTGACTGAATACATCTTGAGCCATGCACAGGGGCCCAGTAGTAGCAACTTGGCAGAGGGGGATTGAAGGCTTGAACTGGCAACTTTCTGATTATTAGTTGAGTGCCTTAACCACTGAACTAGGGTTAGGGTTAGGGACAAGGTTAGGGTTAGGGATAAGGTTAGGGTTAACTGAGCTCCCACTGCTATAGCTATATCAACTGCCAGGTCAAGTCTCTTTTTGCTATCCAAACACTTCTGGGCATATCTGGATAGAGAACCAAAGAGAGTTCAGCGGTAGCCACTAGGAAGTGGCTGTTTAGCTCCCTAGAAGATTCTAAGTTTTAAAATTCCTCAGATTGAGAGGGAAATTTCCTTATCGATTCTTACCACCCATCACCAAGTTTGTACAGGAAAAGCTCTGGCAGAAAGGAAAAGAAAATTAAAAATTAAATAGATCAGTGTTCAGTCATGTTTATATCACTGGATTTGTGTTATTTTATATAAAAAGTTAAATGCTACATGTTAAAATGAAGTATCTTGTGATCAGCACCTCTCACAATGGTACAGACCTAGTTGATTTCACCTTCACATCTATTTCAGTTGTTCTTGCCTTGGTCAGTAGGTTATACATGGAGATCCAGGTTATTGTGGAAGGGAGCCAGTCTGGCGATCTTTCTGGTTTCTTTCCCTATCTCCTTAACCCTATGTCAAGCAAGACCAACAAAAAAGTAACAAAATTGCGTTGTCCCTGCCAGTTCACATACTGATGTGTGAATTGTCGTTGAGTGAAAGTTAGGTTTATCTTTTCTAAATAGTACGTAATTCTACAAGCTTCAGATGAATTGCTGTTGAAATTGATATCACACTTCCTTCCCCATTTGACTAAACATTCACACTGATACTTTCAATTCACCGTTGTAAATACCGTAGATAAAATTGCCTCTTCACAGCAGAAAAAAACAAACATCACTGAGACGACCACGACAACAGCATACAGCACGCGCCTCCATAACGTGGCTCTGGACACATTCGTAGTTCACGCAGGTGACATGGCCTCTCAACTTTTAGTTATAGCGAATTTGGCCCCAACTACTTTTTGAAAATGTACTCCAAAGATTTTACTGCTTTCTCTACAAGCTGTCAACTTCGTTTATTCAATAATAATTTGAGTAATAATAATGAAACGTTTCTAATTACAAACTTATAAAACGTTTGTGCTTCTATTTCAGCCTGTCACACAATGCCTAATTAATGCAGCACAACTGATATTTGGTGAAACTATTTTATCCAAAATAAATACAAATCAGACGTACTACAAATATATGTAAAGCCATGGCGCTAATATCCTACGTCTTCTATTGTTCAACGCCAACAAGACTGACAAAGGCGACAATAAAACGTTCAATAAAAGTTTGTTTTTTGTTGTTGTTTTAATTGAACGCGCCTGCCGTAGTAGTTGAATTTCTTAAAGGAAAACTTCATTTGACCCCACCTTCCTTCAAAGGTTAAATCCTCGCCCTAGGGAAATTATTAAATTACATCGCACACTTTATTAGAAATATTTATTAGAAACGCATTGAAACACCTTGTACGTGTTCACATGGATACTACCGCCAATGGTCATAAACAATTTCTGTTAATTGTCCCCCAACTCTTTATCAATGACAGTGTTTCTGACAGCATAACATCTAACTCCTGGTACCAGGTGTTGCTTGTGGTGAGAATAGTCAAACATCCAAATATCACCTAATCAACAAAACTCCTGTGATCATAAATTGACCAATAAGGAAAAAGATATAGAATGGTTGACAAATTGTAGGTGGCAACACATGTAATATGTAACTCCACACTTGTAAAATACACCTCTGGTATCTAATGAGTGATGAGTCTACTATAAATACCATGTTGATTACAATAATTTTTAAATGGATGCTTGAATAACTGTGTAAACCTTTGTTTTATGTCCCATCCTGACAGATTGGAAGAGACAAGTGCATCCCTGCATGAGCAAGTCGACAGGTTAGAGGAAGAGTTAGACCAGGAAAAGAAGAAATACAGAATGTTGGAAATTAAACTGCGCAATTCTGAGCGAGCCCGTGAGGACGCCGAGAAACGCAACCGTCTCTTGCAGAGTGAGATGGAGGAGTTCTTCTCCACGTTAGGGGATCTGAGTATGGGAGCAAGGACAAGCAAAATGTGACACTGAACCCAGTGTTCTAGAGGGAACGTGAAATCTCTTTACTCATGTATCATGGGTATACAGAGATAATTCTGTGCTGTTTTGTTACAGCAACTTGATCAGCTGTTATCTTGTGTAGCAAATCTATTTCTCCCTCCTTCTTCACTCTGATTTATGATGTTTACATTATTACCTTCACTGGATCCTCAATGGCCTCACTTCGAGTATGCACAAGTAATACCAAAGCATGACTTCCCTGATTGTTTGCCATTGATGTGGTTACCGTTGCCTATTACCAGTGCTTTTCACAAGGCGGATTATTTCCATGATGGTGCCTTTTGCGTTGATGCATGAGATTGGCAATCCTGCTTAACCACAGCTGAGGCATTTATTATTCTCATGTCACCTCCCAAGCCCATGTTTCATAGATTCTGCACAATCTTCTTCCCGGTCTTTGAAATCTTCACAGTTTGAAATCTGTGACTTCAAACGGGCTCCAGCCTTCACATAACGACCTTCTCAAAAGATCATGGCAAATGATTTCTTGCTTAATTAATGACTGTTATGACACAAACTTCCCTCGGCAAATCCCTTTATCTTAAGGTTAATATGCAGTATGATAAAAATAAAAATGCAGTAGCATTTTCAGGACAAGATTAAAGGTAGCATCAACAAATAAACTGCAGCTAATAATTTGTATGTTACCTTTTTTTTTAAATATCTATTTAGGCCGCTGAGGTTGCCATGGTTAACAGAACTATTTATTGCTATTAATTTACTGTATAACTTATTTCTCAGGTGGCATTTCTATAAAATAAAAAAAAAACAAACAAAAAAAAAACCCTAAACAAACAAACAAAAAAACACAAAAAACAATGATAAACTTACTGTCTTTCTGATAGTTGTTGGAAATGAATATGAATGATGTTATGTACTTGACCGTGAATTGTAGTAGAAAGTCTATGAGTATGTGATCGATTTGTGGATGCTTTAAATTGTTCTTGTGGTTAATTCCTCATCATGAAAGTGCCAAAGTAGAGGTCTTTGAAATGGGTTCTGCTTTCATATCATTGATCACTGGAAATAAAATATCAATGCAAACAAAAGTAGTCACACCTATCTTATCATACAGAAGCTCTCAAATGTCATCTCAATCCAGATTACATTACCAGTGTGATGAAATTGTCAAGTGTCTATTATTATTATTATTATTATTATTATTATTATTATTATATACATTGACACAATGATGAAGTACATTCAGTAACCTGTAAAGGGGGCTATATACATTTATTCCCAAAATTTAATGACAACTGTAAAACAGGACATCACTTAGATAATATGCAACCAAAACAAACTGTTTTTGTTACAAATCTCTATGGTAAACGTGAACTATGGACAAACATTACTCAAATTTCATTTCGTTTTAAATCTTTTTTTTTATTTTCAGTGGTTACAACACTGCTGAAGTTCAGTGCACCCTGATGGAATGGCACTCTGCAGATGCATGAGTGGACTGTGGAGCGTCATTAAACCCAGCACCATCACACACAGCTCTCAGGGCTTCTGGACTTTTCTCCAACCACATGGGCAACAAAAGGAAGATTCACATGTTTAAATTAGGCTTCATTATTATAAGCACGAATAAATTATGCTTAATTATCCATAAACCTGTTACAACCATCAAAAGGAAATTTATTACCCAATGTCACTCATAAGTCTTCTAGCTTTTAAAAAATTTGGTCAGTTGAGCTCATGTCAAAGTTTCCACAAATTTCAGAAAACTGTGAAAAACTTGGTTGGTTTTTACACCTGAATTCTCTACATCACCATCACACTAGCAGTATGATAAAGTGGGTTAAACCGCCATTCTACTTGATATTTCGGTTGGAACATAATTAAAGGAAACAGAATCTGCAGTAAACGGACAATCTTAAACAAAATTAAACGGAACCGTCTTTGAGAGAAAATAAAATAAAAAAACAGAACTGCAGTCACCCCCAGAGGAAGCAGTGAAATGGTTTTGCATATGAACTGAAAGAGGACAAAGTAATCTGAAGCATCACATGCCCAGTTAAAACTGAAGTACATCATAAACATGAAACAAACACCACACACACAATCTGACAGTCCATACATACCAGCCAAACACATAAGACACTAGAATTGTTATCATTGTAACAATGAAGCCTTTTTAAAAATAAATAACAAAAAACAAAAGTCACATTAGTATACTGCTCTTAAAATGTGGCCTGTAATGTGCATCAAATAAAGAGTTCAGCATGAGGTAGTTCAAATTCTACTGAATTTCTACTGATTCTGTTCACTGCCAAATGTAATACGTGGATATCAGCTTTTTGCTTTTAAAACTTTGTTTAAGTTTAAATAACTGCAGCTAAGAATTTCAAAATAGTAATTTAGGGTCATCAGTGTCACTACTAAGAGCACTTCAAATCAGAAATGTCATAAAACCAAAATCAAGTTTGATGGATTTTTCTTTTTAAGAAACAGTTTTAAAAATAACATGAAACACTTCCAGTGTCTGTGACATTCATAACCTAAACTGATATTCTATTTACAAGCTCATACTTAGAAAGAGGAGGGGAAAATGGTGTGGTGAGAGGGTCCACTTGAAATCTAGACCAAGCATTCATAAATGAAGGAGTAGTACTTTTGTAGTGCAGAAGTCATACAACCCCTCTGAATCCAAACTACACATACATACACAAACATACCCACACCTTACACACTTAACACTGCACATTTACTTAACACGCCTTCCGTTACAAATTTCATACCTAATAAAAATATAAATAAAAACACCCTTAACGGATCTGGAAATTAATTATTTCTATCTGGGTTCATTTCACAAAAATAAATAATTACATGTTGCGAATCAGTGTAGAAATCATGAGCACTTTGCATACAAAAATGAAAATGGACTGATTCGTAACTGGAGAAGAAAGACAGCACTCTCACAGTCCAAGAGAACATTTAAAGACTCAGAACTGCCTTTCATACCACATACTAGAGTGAGTCTAGGAAACCAGGGTGAATCTACTTTACAATGGAAAATAACTGAATTATGGATGAAAAAGAAACAAAACTAGTGTTGCTAGAGTCTTTATGTAGCTTTTTCTTCACTAAAGACTCCAAAATGATCAACAATTATTTAGAATGACATTTATATCCATTATTAGATTGGATGTGACATTAGAATGTACAATATCTGAATATCACAGACAACCAACCCAAAACAATTCAACAGCAGCAGAAACCAAACTAAGGACATAAAGCAACCTAATAAAATAACCCATATATATAAAAATATTTTTGATGTTATGAATGACTATTTACGGTAACAAATTTATACAAAACAAAAATAAAAAGTTTTCTGGGCAAGAATAATGGAAAACACCAACCAGAGGAAACCAACCTGGTTTTCCGGAGAAAAAACTAAAACAAACAACAACATAAATAGCTATACTACGCCGATATCAATTTGTACACTATTTAATATTTTTACATCAGTATCTGAATATTCAAAATACCAACTTGAAGCTTGTTTCTAGACATTTTTCACTTAAATGTCCCACAAGAAAAAAACAAAAAACAAACAAACAAAAAAAAACATCCACTCAAAGAAAAAAAAAAAAATTAAAAAATATATTCACAATTTAGTCTTTACAGATCATTTTTAAAATCACTCTACCACAATACGGCAAAATGCTTTTTTCCAAGCTTATAAAAGAAGAAGAATTGAGTGAGCATATCAAAACTTCCCACATTCGGTAGCTAGGGGAGATTACTCAGAAGAAAGAAAGAGAGACAATGATTTGCGGCATTTAAAGAGGAAGCAAATGTCATACCTGGCATTTAAAGAAGCAATTTGACTGGCTTAAATTTGATACCATGCCACACACAAAGAGGCCCCGGGAGAGGGTGACAGTCATCTACAGCAGCCCAGGGGTCCGGCCGTGGCCTCCAGGCTGCTGTCTGTGTCCGAGGTCATGGTGGGCTCCGTGGACATGGAGGACACGTCGTTGGTGGAGGAAGAGGAGGAGGCCTGAGGGGAGCCATCGATCACTGCTGCACCTGTGCTATGAGAAACACAAGGGTGAGTCAGACATTGATCACACACCGCTATAGCCTCTATATCATTAACACTGTGTGGGGAGTGAAATAATTAACGCTAATCATCATGTGAAAATTTGAGGGACCTGATTTTGAGAAGAAACCATCTTAACTAACCTAGAGGAGGGGGCTGACCTCGTATCACACCATTCTTCATCCTCTCTTCCCAGTCCAGTACTTCCTTATAAATCAATTCTGATGCACAAAAATAGAGAGAGAGAGAGAGAGAGAGAGAGAGAGAGAGAAATGGACACGTCATGGAAGCAGGCATGGTTGCATATGTTCCCTATGTGAGTAGATAGAAATGACCATCTTTCTAAATTAAGTAACGAGCATAAGCCATTTAAACATGCGTAAGGGGGTCATTAACACTTTTCAGGTGACTTCATCGGCCAGGCTTCTGACTGCGTGTGCAGAGGGCAAGTGATATTCACACTGAACTCTTGGCACAATCCTCTGCATCACATTTCACACAGTAACTTTAATGGTGTAACTGAATAGAAGCTGCTACCACCTTTCCACTCTTCCACTGTATGCTCTCTCTCATCCAGCTGCTTGTCAGTGATCACTGGAGGGGGCTGTAGGGACACAGGAAGAGGAAGTGGCAAAAGGACTTTCATCGGATACCTTTATGACAATAATACGTTTTAGTTTTCAAGCTTACATGTAGACATTGAGATTCATGATGCATCATTCATTTCGCTGCATCCTGTAAATGTATTCGAATTATTCTATTATGGCCTGCGAACGTAATATAGTATCGCTATATTATGACACATTGAGCCTTAATGTTTTATGTGAGTAAGCTTTTATTATGGAAAAACGTTGATGAGCATTTTGTTTGATAGTACCGCCTTCATCCTAAACAAATTCGTCACTGTACACACTGCTAATTGGCACAAACAGGAAATGTCCTCAGTTTTGTTTTTGCATTTGTGTTGAACCAAATAACAAAAGTAGATGTACAGTAGAAGATTGTTCTCCAGTGTAGTGTGAAACCCATCATTTAATCCTGGGTATGTGTTTTTTGTGTGTACTCACGGCTTCTACCTCAGCTGGATCATACCACACATTAATATAGGGGTGTTGGAGAGCCTCATCCACAGAGATCCGTTTGGAAGCATCTATTACCAGCATTTTGGAAAGCAGGTCTCGAGCCTGGCTCGCTAAAACACAGCACATACACACAGCGAGTCAAGGATAGCTTTCTTCCACACAAGCACAAGGCTCATCACGTGCCTTTCCATTCAGTCGGATCACTTAAAACGCCTGACTCAACTGCATTTCAAAAAGTACAAGACAATAGGATGCTTCATGAACGCTTTTCACGATGGCTTGAAGTACAGATAACAAAACCCAATGACACTCAACAACAACTTTTTTCCAATGCGTCTTACACCTCACCTTTAAGTTTGTTATGCTCTGAATCTGCAGGGAAGAGAACGTCCGGGAAGAGTTTCTCAAAGCTGTATCCAGCATAGCGGGGTCTGTTCTCCACATACGTCCTCACAGACTGGTTGAGTTTCATCAGGAACTCTTGAGATGGGGTTCCAAGCTGCTCGATGACTTTGTTCCACTGATCAATATCTTGAGAGAACATGGTCAAGAAAAGCACTGCATTGCTCACAAAAAGGGATGGTAGAGAAGGGGGTCAGCGAGCATGAAACAGAGAAAAACAGTCTACACACACAAATGAGGCACAGGTATACTGAGTGTGCAAGATGCTGCATGTTCACATAGTTCTGCCTGTTCTGTCAATCACTGTTGCTTGTGAAATCCTATTAGATAGTAGGGTTTCTGTGCTAATAAGGTCATCTGATTTGTAGCGTTCAGATCCATCGATTTATGCAAAAAAACATTTCTATGCCAGTGTTTGAAGTGCTGTGTAAAACAGAGAATGGCACAAGATGGTTGATCAACAACAGACAGATAAGGATACGATCAGTACCTGGAAACAACACACTACCTCTGACCATTTCAGCCATGATACAGCCAACAGACCAGACATCAACTGAAAAAATTAAATAAATATGAAATTAGCATGCAACACACAAACATAACTAAAAAAATACAGACAAACAAGACAGGAATGAGATGAGAGACGGGGAACGAGGGTAAAAGTAATGATCATGCAAGTGTTGTCAGTATCTTGCCAAAATCGTACAGATAATCCTTAAGCAAACTGCTTCCCTGAAAGGATTCTACATGGTCATCGCCTCATATCTGATTTTATTGTGCTTAAGCAACCATGTTTATTTCAGGTACTTGGACCACTATACCAGGCTATGGACAGTATTAGCACTGTCCATGTGATAAATACTGCATCTAAGCTCTGATAGGTATTTTTCCCTGATGAAACTCCTCTCCAATGCTCATTAACCCTCTGTGGTCTAGAGTCATGTGGTCCAGAGTCAGATATGCAAAGGGGGAAAAGGGCAGCAAAAAAGAGATGTTGATTTCATCCCAAATTTCATTAACACCCTCTACAGAAAGATGGTCCACTTGATCCCCAAGGTAATCCACTGATGGCAAAGTAAAGGTATAGCATGGGTGTAGTGAGCGTATCTTCAGCTGGAACGAACACAGGTATCGCCAAATGGAAGCATCAGAGAAGCTTTCAATTAAATGTCATTTGACGAGAAAACATCATCTGAAGGCAGATGGATAAAATGGCTTCTACATATTTACGTCTATAAATATTTCCACACAATGCAATAAACCACCAAGAGCAGCACAAGGATACAGTCCCTTCCAGGAAAAAGGATTTTGTGACGAACCATTTCAGCCAAAATACAGCCCACAGACCAAATGTCCACTAATTGATTGTAGTGGAAGGAAAGGAGAGGAGATGGTTAAGCAGCAGATCAGCAAGAAGTAGAAGCTGTTAGTTATGTGGATTCATTGTCATTCATACACAACAGTGCTTTTGTGGAATCATTAAACCATGCCAAACCTGACACCAAACCGAACCTGCACTGCATCACTGAAAAGGGCCACATTTTCAGCAAAAAATAAATAAATAAATAAAAATCATATATTGCAGTCGTCCCATAAAGCTGTCAAGACTAATGAAAGCAAAGGAGTGGCCAATCAAAGCATGAAATGAGACGTGCAAAACGAGAATGAGGTTTGCGGTTAGGCATTCATAAGAAATGCCAGACGGACATTCTGCAGCTCGTCAGCAGCACTGACCATTGGCTTGATATCCCATTCCCAGGATGACTTCAGGGGCTCTGTAGTAGCGGGTCACCACATATGGCGTCATTAGTAAACCAGTGGCTGCTGTCCTGGCCAAACCAAAGTCCAGGATCTTTAGAGTACAGTCCGACTTGACCACAATGTTACTGGGTTTCAGATCCTGCAAGGATAAAGCACTTGTAATTGTTGTTTTTAAAACAATATCTGTGATAGAATAGCACATGGAACAGAGTTCAATAAAATATTAGTATAAATATTATAATAAAATATTATTGGCGGTTGTGTTAAGTAGACACAAATAAGGGAGCATCTATATGTGCACCTGAATTATATGCCTTTAAAATAAAAATAAATTAATTAATTTAAAAAAAAAAAAACATCAACAGGCTCTCAGCCCACATCAAACCAACTCATACAGAGCAATTCATTCTGATTAATCCCAGGGTTCTTCTGCCCAAGTTTCAGCATCTTTTCTTCTTCATATAAAACAGAACTGGGCTCATACATTTTTACTCTGCTTAAACTAACACTGCTGCATACATATTGGTAACAACTGATAAACCTTTGTATTTAAGTGCTTCTTAATTACAGTAAAAGTTAATACACCTTTCTTTAAATCTTATATATATATAAACAATATTACAAAATGTAATCATTCCAGACAATGCATATGTATATTGATCAATATTTTAAACCTATGACATATGCTCTACTTTGAGCGGTTCAAAGATATTATGCCACTTTAAGTCTTTATTTTGAGGTTCATACCATTATGCTGAAATAGCTTAGAACAGACCATCCAGTACATTTGTCCTTCTGGGGCTGCCTGCATCGCAACTGTACCTTATTTTTTATGTCCTTATCCTTCTTCACTACAGGATGAGGAATGTAAAAATCAGCCCTCCTAATAAATGATTAGCCACAACTGTCCTCGTATTCCTGCTAACCATCCGATCAATTAAATCCTCGCTTTTCATGCATGAAGGCGCTCATTAACAAAGATCGGAGAATGACCTTGCTGTGACACGCAACTCCTCCTTACTCAGCTCCGATACCAGAAATACACCTCATCATGCTAAAGAATCAATACGCGCGCCCTGTTCGTGTGGGATGGATGTCAACTGGTTACTCAGGACTGCCTCCTTGATCCTCTCAGCACGTTGCCGCCTCACCAGCGCAATGCAGTGTACAGCAGCGGCGGCAGCAGACAGCAGGACGAGGCTCTCGAGCTGTTTCTAGTCAGCTCTGGGGAACGGAGCCCCTCCCCCTGCCCCCACCTTAACTGATTATTAAGCTTTTTCGCCCTCAGTGCGGCGCCTGCTCTGTACGGCCATCGGGTTTCTTGTTTAGGCGAGCGAGCACAGACCCTGTGGATGATCCCTGCAGCGTGGAGATGCTTGATGCCACACAGCATCTGGTACAGCAGATAGGACAGCCGCTCATGGTCCAGTTCCATCTGAATGACTTGGGCGCCCGATACCTTCCGGGTATCCTAACAATATGAAGGCACTCCTGCCTCAGGAGACTCTGTGAATGTTTACTTTCTG
>JAOXYF010000009.1:7148349-7172038 GCA_028565775.1 Sternarchorhynchus goeldii
GAGGGGAGTGGAAGTGTGTGTGTTGCGGGGGGGGGAGTGGAATGGGAAGAGGGAGAGAGAGAAAGAGAGGGAGAGAGAGAGAAAGGAAAAAGAGGGAGAGTGATGAGTTGGGGCTAACTGAGCCTGTGGAGCATATATTTCTCACCTTCATTATACTAAATAAGACACACACTGAATAAATATCCAATCCATGAAGAATGTTGCCATTTTGCAGTAATACTCACACATCTTGGAATTCCTCTAATGTTTTTTGTGGCGTAAAAACATTTAAGAGGCCAATAATCTGGAATTGTTAATATAAAAATAATCTTGCTTTAGCATCAAACAACTACAGAATATAAATGTGAGAACAAACACTGATTTAATTGCCCATAGAACTTGAAGCTCAATATCATGTTTCAGAAGGACTTACATTTTTATGGTTGACACACTTCATTAGCACCAGTTCTCTGTATGCTCTTTTGGCATGCGTCTGATTCTGGAAAGGCCTGCTGAGTTTCTTAATGGCAACGTTTCTTTCAAGGTTGTGGTCATATGCCGAACTATACAAGGGAATAAGGACAAACAAGTCAACAAATGTAGTCATCTGGTGGCTGATTTGTGCTGTATTGTAGTGTTGAGTTTTCAAGCACATACCAGACTATTCCCTGCGCTCCTGAGCCAATCGGTCTTAGATTCTGATAGCGTTTCAGAACAGTAAATGTCGAATCCCCCACATCTATACTGTAGAATTCCTTCTCCTTTTTATTCTTATTCATGATGAAGTCCTCACAAACGGACGTCTGGGCATTCATACAGATAATGGACCTGAACCACAAACAATGAAACAGTCTGTTACCTACATTATGACCATCAGACCTTTTATATATATATAAAATAAAATAAAAAAAAAAAAAAAAAGCAGACTGGAACTCCTAATATTCTAAATGCATCTCTGTTGAATGGTTGCTTCAGGACAGATGTTTGTTAGTTGAGACAAATATTGTGCTTTAGAAGAAAACAAGAGAGAAGCACAGAGCTGATTTTAAGGTTTTCAAATTTCTGTCACCATCATGCCAAAAGAAAATGAACCTTCACATGCAGAACACAACTATAAAAGGGAAATATATAGTCTTAATAAAATTTCAGACAATTCTTAGGTTGCATTATGAAACAAACACTGTCAAACACTAGTGGAGGACAAAAACTGATCACTTCTTAATGAATTTAACATGGGAGCTTCAAAGATGACTCAGGAAATAAAAAAAACCAAAAGTAAACCTGCAAAAGACACACAATACATGTCCTGCAGAATACCTTTACCAAATGCATAGATAGCATGTTCTCCCTAATCACAGAGTACATCATCACAGATATCAAATGGTATACTAAATATAGCACAAGGAATAAAACTAAAATGAGTTCAAGTTGCACCTACTATTTAAAAGCGTGATTGTCACATATGTCACGCATAACAACATTTTAGATAATTGGCAACAGACTGTAATACGTTCTGTCAAAGTCTGAAAGTGAAATGCATTAAACTGTGTAAGCGTAATCTGTGTGAGCATAAAAAGTTCCAGTACTGAAAATCAGTGCTGCCTTGGGAAGCAATTCAATTCACTTAAAAATAAGCATTAATTTTTGTGTTTACGGGTTAATAAACACAAACATTTGTTACACAAGAGGCTTAACCGAGACAGCAAGCATAAAAGATCTTAATATTCACAAATCAACCTAAACCACGCTTGTTGGTAAATGAACGCAACTGTTCTATACGCTTGAACAAACCGCTCATATCTACTTGTCAAAACAGAAAAAACATACAGTTCAGCTCAACTACCAAACCTACAGTTCAGCTTAGCTACCAAAGCGCACACATCCATGAGAGGGCTCATGTCTTAAAAAAGCACCTAAATGTAAAAAGCGTGTACACCGGTTAAGATTAATTTATATCTTTAACATAAAAAAACAAGAAATCATATAAAATAATCACATGCATAAGTAATTTGTATAAGTAATTATATAAAAATCACATGCATAAGTAATTTGCAATGTAAGGATGTAGACAACATTTTAGTCAAGATGCCACAAAGACATATTTACTTGCGATTCAGCAGATGCAAAAAACCACTTTGCCTCGTCAATGCAGTAGCTGAGCAGAGAAATCTTTTTAATGAGATGTCCAATAAATCAATATTTTCCTTTTTATTGGTTAAATCTGTTGACGTACTGTATTGAGAGACCAACAACCTTGACTATACTGTCCCGTTCAAGCTTTACTGTCCAGACTTTAATAGACAGGCAACCTCCTGTCCATCAAAGGCGAACGTCCTTCATACGCTTAACTATACCTTATCTAGCTAACCCACACTGCATTACTAGGGAATTACAATGAACGTTGATTTCCATCCAAAGATCGCAAGTAAAGATCTTGAGCTATCGGCTGGAAGCTGGAAGGATGGCACCGTTAGCAGCTCGTCAACTAGCGGAGCTAGCCTGAAAACAAACCACTCAAAAGCCGTCTTAAGATCCTATTTTTAACCAATGTAACCTACTGTAATAAAAACAAATTCCACGCCACTTATTCCAAATTGAAAGATACACATTATTGGCTCATCGGAAATAAAAAAAACAGCTGTGTTCTAGGCGAACACCCTCCCCCACTGCTAAACAATACCATGTTTAAGCGACTTAAAACGCCTTACCTGCTGTTGAATTCAATGCGTATTATTTCCTTGTTCCGATTTTAATAACCACCTCTGTGTCAGAATCCTTTAGAAACTTGCGGGCGACGCCTTTAGCGATAATTAATAACGGCTATTTTGTTATTCGGCTGAAAAAACATGACCTCACCGCATACACAACGCTTCCTGCCACTGACAGGCCTTGCATGCACCTCTAGCGACATGTGTTCTACGTCACATCACACAATCTCCACGTTTCCGTGGCATCATACACCGATTCGTAGACAACACGAAATCGTCTATAACCAAAGCGACCTTTTATGATCGTAGGCTACAGTGGTCACTATATAAAGTACAACAATAACAACAGCAACAACTACAATAATAATAATAATAATAATAATAATAATAATAATAATAATAATAATAATAAAAGTGGTCATTAGGGCATTGTTAAGTTTTAGTTTTTATATAATTAGAACATGATGTAGAAACTTATCGATGCAGAATTCTCTCTCTCTCTCTCTCTCTCTCTCTCTCTCTCTCTCTGTCCGTGGTTTGAAATCCTCGCGGTTTCTTCAACATTGCAGTTCTTCTTCTGACCTCTAGCCGTCAAACGGCCTGTGTTAATCCAATTGAGTATTTAGCGCATGAATAAGTGTAGTGCCAAACCGAGGAAAATTAGATAGCTCTGAAGCACCAGAGTCGAAGATGATTCCACAGGCTATACACATGCTTATGCTTATTTAACAAATAATTATCTGTACAATTACAATACAGCGCAGGAGGTATGGCAGCCATGGGTTGAAAGGTTACTTGTGCTTGGTAACAGGAGGTAAACGAAACGCTGGGATGCGTCAGATGAATGTCTGTGAGTAGCCTACTTTCTTTGACAGAGGGGAAACTTTTAACAGATATCAAATGCAACAAGGTAAAGGGAATGTATGTAAATTACAAAATCTAATATAGACTAATCTTTTTGTAAAGATTTATTTGATCTTTTTTCACTTGAAATTTATATATACTTAAAAAAAATATATATTTTTTTTTTGTAAATTCTAGGCAAAGTACGAATTGTCTGATTTCCATTATTATTTTATGTAGCATTTAGAAACAACTTATACTCTTGGCATTCGTTTATTTTGCAATCCGTCAGTGATAATATAGCTGCAAAAAGAGAAGCCACTGACTAGCTTGTAACGTCACCATTTCTTCTTTATTCACTTTACTGGGGTTTAAAGAAACATTGTAGTTATATAAATATTGAACTATCATCAGATACTGTCTGCTGACTTCTAATAAAAACACAAACAAATATAATTGCACTAGCCTGCTCGTTCTGATTTTTAACTACACCATATACATTTGATGCTAACGGATTAATTAAATTGTTTTTGCCTTGTGCTTTGCCCACCTGTATCATCTCCAGCTGTTTGAGTTCAGATCAGAGAAACTCTGAGCTTTATTTTATGTACAGCTTTCATAGCTCCTGTCACAGATGTGTTAGTGGTCTCCTTTGTATGTGTAGCTAATGTATCCTCAAAAAGCTGCTCAGTAATGTTTTAGAAGTATTTGTAAAATCCAATAGCAATTCAGATACATTAGTTCAGATATTAAACATGTAAAATTGGTCCCTTTTATATATTTTCTTTACTTTCATTTGTCCACTCACTAATTTCATCCACAAAGCTTAGTTAAGTGTCTGTGGTGAGAGATTAGTACTCAGAGTACTACTCAGACTGATTACAAGTTGTGCAGGTGTTGTTTCTTCATGACTTTCTCAATAAGCATGCACTGTTATCTAGGAAAATGTGTTATTTATTTCCCTCAAAAGCTTTCTTATAGAGAGTTTCTGAATCCTTTTTGTTATTTATTTTTAGTATTAATTGTTTAAGGGCTTGCTTGGGTCTCTAAGGAGATCCATTCCATGTGTAATGTAACATTTTATGCAAGCTACATTCTGTCATCGCAGAATTTTTTAACTTTGCATGTCATTTTTAATTCCTAGCTTTTTTAAGTTTAGTATTTTACCATGTATTCTCTTTAATAGATATTTTGTGCTTTGTAATTTACAGCAGAATTGTAATATACTGTAGAATTTGTATTAGTGCAGCATTATCAGTGGTGGTGATCATTCTGAGGAAGCATATATAATATCGCAGTCTTTCGTCCATACCAGTGATGCACCTTCTCTTTCATCCTATCACCACCCACCTTCTCTCCATCTGCCTTCATTCAGTGTGCTACTTTCTGTGTGCTTGCTCCCCCAGGAGTCTGTCCTGGCCGTCTGCAGAATGAGCAGCACGTTTGTGACCCTAGCTGAAGTGCTGGAGGCTAGGGGAGGGCCTCTGGAGGAGGACGAGGTCTGGTCCCTGCTGCTGGGATCCACTGAAACACTGCTGGATCTCTACTACAAAGGTAAAACTGCTAGCCTAGCAGGTATACCTTGTTATAGATTCTTACAGTCTGCCGGCTCTTCTCTGTGGGCTGTTAGATGTTCAGAGGGGGCTCCTTTTGTTCCCTGTTTTTTTTCTTTTTTTTTCTAGGTCACAGTAACATCTGCAGTATCATCAGTCCTGCGTCACTGCTCCTGTCAGCAACCGGCACGCTGGCGTTTAGGAACTGTGCAATGACGGAAGAGGCACATGCATTCACCGCGCCCGAGCTGCTGGAAGGCCATGGTCTCACCACAAAACTGGCCATGGAGAGGGTAAACATCAGTCCTAGCACAACACCATAATGTGTAACACTAAAATAGGTGCTTATGTGATTAGAGCAGGACTATAACTGTTTTTGCCACCTTTCTTTGTTATCCTGGATTTATCCCTATTTCTGTATCAGGGTTTATTTTTATCTAAATGCATTATTGAGTACAAGGCCAGCGGCAGGCTTAGAGTCTCTACCCACTGGCTCTGTGCTTAGAGTCTGGCCCACTGGCTGTGTGCGGGGTTGGGGGGGGGCTGTACAAGAAATGGAGAAATTGCATGGCTTACACTAACAAAGCAGAGGTTATTCAGTTTTCTCAGTACAAAACAGAAGCATAGGAGGAGAAGCAGTTATTCAGAACCTGCAGAAATATAGGTAATTTGGGTTTAGAAAGAACCTAAGGAATACACAGTATGCCATCTAGTGGTGATACAGGAAAATATAATAGTAGTAGAAAGCCGGGTGAATATATTTTTGTGTTTACTAAATTTACTACTGTGTAGACTATGGTAATTGCATGACATATATTGCACAAATTCTGCACAAATATCTGTTAAATATAATTAATGTTCTTGTTTTATTGGTGCAGTGCTTAATGTCTCAATTCATTCAAGATGGTTTTCTTGTTATTTCAGATGATTGTTTATTCACTTGGCATGACTCTCTATTGGTCAGTCGACTATCACCTTCCTCAAAACCAGGTGAGTCTCACCAATCGTCACAGAACTATAAGACCTGTGAGCCAGTTGATATAGCCATAATTGTAAGTGTTTTGTTCTGATGTGCAGCCCATTCAGCTGAGTGACTCTCTGAACGCACTTCTCCTGAGCATGTGTGATGACATGGCCTATAGACGAGAGAAGCTGAGTACCATCCTGGAAGTCTGCGAGTCTCACCACAAAGCTGCACTCCTGCCCCCACCCAACAGAGTCATCAAGCAGCTGGTGGAAAACATCTTTGGTGACTCTGTGCGGGCCACCAAACAATATATATACACACGTTCATAATTTATATTGGAGTGAAAGCTGTGATTATACTGTTGTGTGGTTTAGCGGAATGGTTTTTTGTGTGTTCACAGGCTGACCGGTCCGTTTTCACAGAAAGCACAGCACAGCTAAGTGGCAGGAGTCAGACGATCAGACAAAGGCTTCGTGGTAAGAGTGTTTATGATATGGAAAACCTCAGCTATGTCACTGTGTTAAAAGAAAAAAAGAAATTAAAGGTACATAAACCAAGCAAATTACATCCGGTAATTGAAGTGTAACAGTGTATATTAAAGGAGTTACCGTTAGCTTTATAAATATTTCTTCTTCCAAATATAAATATATAGTAATTTTATATATCAGTACTGAATGATATACTGATGAGTTGTAAACATGACTGTTATAATAAATAAACATTTGTAATAACTATAGTTCCTAACTGTTATAATAAATAAACATTTGTAATAACTATAGTTCCTAACTGTTATAATAAATAAATGTTGCTAATAAGGTGGTGAGGGTGCTAAAGATGTTAATAGAACAAAGAATGCTTGAATATCCATTATAATGTATTCAATTACATACGTTTATTTAATACATTGATTTATTGTTCAATGAATGATGTCTACTAATTTATTATAATCCATGCACACATTCTTTGGGTTATACAAGACATAAAGCACACCATTACAATTAAAATGCTTTGAATTTGATCAGTCTGTACAAAAGGCAATGCCACCATGTGAAGTGGTAGAAAATGAATGCACCTACAATAGGATTAAAGGTTTAACCTAAACCGAACACAGGATTACAGCCCTCTGAAAACGTACATAAATCAGCCTAGAAGCGAAGATACTTAGGGGAAGCCTGTGCTGTTCTGGGTGGGCGAGGTACGATCTTGCCTGAGCTTGCCACTGTGTCATGGGACACCAGTGTCGTGCTCTCTAGGTATTAACCCATTGCTCTCCCGGCCCTGACAGGAAAGCCACCATACTCAGACTACACCGACGCGGGCGGAGCTGCTGCCGAGAGGCGAAGACCGTCTCTGGACTCGGAGCCGAGTCAGGGTGAGGAGAACTTCATTCTATTGCTAGATCACTGCACCACTAGCAGCCAAAAGAAATGTTTTCTTTTTGCATGGCTTCGAGTACTGAGTGCTTAAAATGTTCAAATGATGATTTTTACTTTTTTTTTCCAGGCCCATGTTACTTTCTGGGATTTTATTTTTATATAATATGCTGGCTTTTGTTTTCCAGGAGTTTTTCATCAAGAAAAAACCTGCTCTCTTAAAAACAGACATGTCCAGTTGCCCTACCAAGGTCTTCAGTGCAGGTAAGAGATTCTGATGCCTGACACTCTTATGTAGTCCCAGACATCTCATGACATCCCTTGACTATTGTCATTTTCTATTGGGAACGACCTTTCTTTTGCCCTCCCAGAATTCCACAACGAGGTCATCAAACCAGCAGTCATAGCAGCTGGCAGGCATGGAGCCCATACCTCAGTGTGCCTCGCAAGGGTGAACACAAACTTCCTGGCTCCTGTGCTGCTCTCAGTGAGTCTTCCAGCAGCCTTACCCAAAGGAGGTCTAAGGTAGTGCTTTTGTGAGCTTTTAATTGTCTACTGTGCAGTTGAGATTCATAGAGTTCATAGAGGGCAATTCAATAATTGCTGTTGTATTTCAGAGCCTGGGACCAGAGTTCACAAGAATGGTTGATGAGACTCAAATTATTTTGGAGCTTCCTGGATCTTTAGTGGTAAACTGCATTTCAGTAGCTTAGGCACTATTCAGCATTTGTCAGGGAAGATTATAACATTTCACGAGTCCCTCTGTTTAGTTTTGACTTCGATTCTCATTCCCAATAACTGCCTCTTGACTGATGCAGTCGAAGAAAGGAAGGTCCTGCTTATCCCAGAGGGAAGTTAATGTAGTGATGCCAAATGAGCAGTGTCTGGTGGTGAGGTGTGACATCAAGTCCAGAGGAAGAGATGTCTTCGACATGGTGGTGGCTCACGCCAACCTCGTGGAGCATTTTTACTTCGGTCTTGCTTTCCTCGATGGTAACGCTGATCTCTTTAAGGATCTTTTACTGTTCTTTGGTGGTCTCTTAAATGTGAGATTTTGAATGGCTTTATTAAAAGGTGTTTGCTTCATTGCTGCATATCTCCTCTAGATGATGAATTTTTCTTTTTGGACCATGAGACAAAAATCTCCAAAGTTGCTCCAGACTCTTGGAAGAAAGTAGCAACTGCCACATTCACCCTTTTTCTTCGTGTTAAGTTTTTTACTGATGATATCTCCTTCATATTGTAAGTCCAATGTCCACTCTCCGTGTATCTTACTCTACAAACCTGAATTGCCTTATACCTAACATTGTTAAACAATTTACTCTAACATAAGAGTAACTAATTACCTGTTGTGTGTTTTAAAAGGCACAAACTAACTCGTCACCAGTACTATCTGCAGCTGAGGAGGGATATTCTGGAGGACAGAGTGCACTGCAGTGAGGATACGGCTATGTTCCTTGCTGCTCTTGCCCTTCAGGCTGAGTTCGGCAATTATATTCCTCAGGTAAAATAAAACACTGTGGCAGCATTTAGTGGACATGAGGGTTATCAGGATATCCTTTACTTATGTTAACATTTCTTCAAGTAATCTTAGTGATTTTGTCCAGGTGTATGGAAAGAATTATTTTCAAACTGAGCAATATATCCCCAAAAGACTGGTGGAAAAAATCGCCCTGCCCTGTTTGAGGGAGGAGTTGCCAAGACTTCATGCTGGTAATGCCCAGATGTCAGCAGAGGAAGCTAAGATGGAGTTTTTAAAGGTAATTAATTTGGTACAGGGCCAAAGTGATGCAGCAAATCCCAGAGCTTCTTATAAACACATAAGTTAGTAGTAAGAGTCAAGGTAATTACAGAACTCTCAGCTATGATGCCATTTTGAGGTCAGCATACATACAGTATTCCCTCTTTCAGTTGCATGTATTATATTCATAGATTGCACAGCAGCTTCCAGAATATGGGGTGCTGTTTCACCGAGTTGCTCGAGAGAAGAAGATCATTGGTGAACTGACTCTGGGTGTATGTGCCAAAGGAATTATGGTTTATGAAGTCAAAAACAACTCACGGATATTAATTCGCAGATTCCTATGGTCTGAAACTGATAGTATCTCAACAACTGTGAGTACAAAATTTTTTTGTGAACAAATCAGGTTTTATTAAAGTGCCGGATTACTGAAAATGTGCTACATTTATGTGACGATAAGAACGTGCCCTGCTGTTTTTCATCTAGAGGCGGAGGTTCACAGTAGAATGCGGCCCCAGTGGGAAAAAGCACTCCTTCCTAACCGAGAGCTCTAAGATTGCGCAATACCTCCTAAATCTCTGCTCTGCCCAACACAAGTTCCACAGTGAGATGACTTCTCGACAGATCACCTACAGTTTAGCCTCAGGTTCAACTTTTATTAAGTTACTGTGAACCACTATGAGAAAAACCTCACAAGTGAAGGAGATGCTAATAGAATAATAGCGCTTATGTGAGTGCCATGTCAGTGCTATCAGGTGTTTTTTCTTTGCTCTAGATGACAACATAGTGAAATATTCTTCACCATGGCGAGCTCGCCAGGCACGTTTGAAGAGGCTCTCGTGTTCAGAGGTTATGCTCAACAGCGTTGGTCTTAGCACAATCACAGACTCCATCAGCAAGTCATGTGATGACATCTCAGCTAAGATCCGACAGCAAAGGAACCTGAGTGAGAACCTGGACATTCCAGCACCTCGAACCCTGAGCGAGCTGAGGAAACCCAGTCAGGACTCCAGGTGCTGAACTCACATGACCACGTGCGCTATAAAAGTGCTATGTTTGTATCCACTGTCTTACAGTCACTGTGATTTCACCTCGCATTCTTTCAGCCCACCAGAGTCCTTTGGTTCTCCAGTTTATCGGATCACGCCCAACGTTTCTCTTCAAAAGCAGGAATCGGAGCCTCACTCAGTCTCATGCATGAGAGGTAGGCATTTCAGTGCTTCTGGATTATCTGATATTCTGATAATTGTGGCATCATTCTTAAACAAAATAAATGAATCTTTTTATTTATTTTTTTAAGTTGACACTCCTGTTCGAACCCCTGAAAGAGAGATCATCTGTGTGACACTGAAGAAGGATCCTAAACTTGGATTTGGTAAGCCAAGGCTGGGAATTCTCATAGAAGCAGTAGGCTATGAACTGTACTCAACTAAAATGTTTATGTCAGGCATGCAAAGCCTCCAGCAGGCATGGACTATTTACTCTTCTCCCTTCTTTGACAGGTTTCATAATAGTTGGAGAAGACAACACAGGGAAGTTAGACCTGGGAATCTTTATTGCTTCCATTGTACCTGACGGACCAGCTGAAAAAGATGGCAGAATTAGGCCAGGTATAATAAGCACCTGTTGATTTTGATTTTTTTTTATTTTAGTTTTTCTTTGCCAGAAAGAAAACAAGGTTTCTCATGTACACTCTTATGTTGATTGGCATTCAGGAGGCCGACTGATCTCTCTCAATAAGACCAGTCTAGAAGGGGTGCCTTTTAGTACAGCCGCTGCAATCTTACAGAGCAGTCCAGAAGAAGTGGAGCTTATAGTCTCTCAACCAAAGCGTATGTTGTGCTGTATACTTTGCACATAGTTTATTACTGTAAACAGTTTTGATTTTAATTTCCAAACATCTCTACACATTTCCAGTATTGTCAGTGCTTAATGCAGAACGATTATTTGTTTAATGCAGAAATGTATTTTTCTTTCATATGAGTAGAAGATGTTGGGGATATTAAAGGTTTGACATCTGGGGACTTTGGGCTGATGCTGGAGAGAAGCTTTGACTCACAGACCAGCCTGAACACAGAATACAGGCCAGTCATGGAGGAGCTGGAGGAGGCCCTGTCCAGCATCCTGACACCCAAAGCCAGAAGGAGGCTTCATATCCCTGTTGTACGCATTCTAGATTCTCAGGTAAGAGCTTCATGAGACATTTCAGACCATCTGCTCAGTGTTCACTTCTTTAGTATGTTTGTATATGAAGCAGGAAGCCAGAGCTGCTTCTGCATGTGCCATGTTCAGGACACGTTCTCTAGGCCAACCTCCAGCACCACCAGCCTCAGGCCTGGTGATCTTCATTGTGTGGAGCTCAGGAAAGTCAATGGCAGCCTGGGCATCTGTGTCGCTGTAAGTTCTGATGTTCTTTAACATGGGCAAAGAATGAAAAAGTCAACACTGTTGTATTGTGTTATCATCTCATATGCTGGTAATTGAATACAGTCTGTTAACTGTTTCCAGGGAGGCATCAACACCAGTGTATGTTATGGGGGGATTTATATTAAAAGCCTGATTCCCGGAGGAGCTGCTGATCAGGATGGCCGAATACAGATTGGTACATATACCAAGTAACTCTACCAACAATGTATACAACAAATGAGTTCTACCACATGTTGTTTATTATATATTGCACTGCTAAGTAATGAGAAACACTGACTGACTGCGACACACTGACACAATGAAACATGATGACGATGATGTGTGTGCGTGTGTGTATACGTGTGTGCGCGCGTGTGTGTGTGTGCGTATGTGTGTGTGTGCATGTGTGAGATAGGTGACAGGCTGCTGGAGGTCGATGGCTGTAACCTGCGAGGTGTCACTCACAAGCAAGCTGTGGAGGTCCTGAAGAAAACTGGAGAAGTACTGAACTGCTGTGATTATTTTATGCATATGAAACTTTGCACATTAAGTATGACTTGCTATGCAAACATTCCTGCTGAAAAAGATGTCATTTATATAGTTTTGTAATGATTAACAAGTATTCTAACACATTTTGATAATTTTTGCTATTTTGAATCTAAATGAGTTTATCTATTAAGCATTGTCTGGTTAGACATTTTCTAACAGTGACTACCAGTGACTTAGGCTTCACACACATTACACAGGGAGCCCTGTACACCCTAATCTGCTATTGCTGCTATCAGTAAAAGAGCAGATTTTTTAATTGCAGCATCTGGTGACATCTTGTGTAATGGCTTCCATAGTTCTTGGCTCCAGCAGAAAGGAAAAGCAAAGGTCAGTGTTTCTCTGCAGGGACTCTGCCTCCGGCTGTCTGCTAATGAGTTCCTTTACAAGCCATAAACAGTGCCAGAAGCCATTGTTTCTGTGAACCCCCCAGATGTCACACAGAAAGAGAAAAAGCATGCTGGGACAGTGAATGAGCATGAGAGGAAAACCCATGTTTACATTTATAATTATATCTGTCCATGCTAATAAGCATCTGTTCATGCTTTTCTGAAGCTAAAGCAGACAGCTGCTAAAGTGTGCATAGTCATACTATGTTAAGCAGTTTAGCACAGGCATTTAGATCCGTTAAACATACCATATAAATTGATTTTAACATGCAGTTTGCTCAACCAGTCCAGCATTTTCTTCCTCCTGTTGTGAAGATTTGGTGAGTCCCAATAAAGGTTATTAATGAATAACCATTCTTCAAAGGTTCATGCTTGATGGTGTACCACAAAGCTTTTTTTACACACATCTAGAGATGTTCTATCAGTAGGAAAACCTTTGAAGAAAGATTTTTGCTTACAGATCTACTATCCCTTTGAATTGCAACTACTATCTGTCCCTCTCTTAACTAAAGTTCTGGTTTGATAGTTAGGTTTCCAGGAATCTTTCCCTAAATTCACTTGCCTATCAGTCATGGTGAGGTAACAGGATTAACAATCAGCTATAGTAATACTTCTCTCAATCCCTTGGATGAACTGCCCTAATCCGAACTCTCTTTCCTATCCTACAACACGAAATCCTACGACACTTCTCTTGGTTATAGATAATGTCATTGCTTACCAAAGAGATATCAGTGTGCTAACCAGGTCACTGCACCAAATTGTTTGAAACTCAGCAATGAAGAGTCAGGAGACATTGATATTCAGAATCTCATTGTTTATTTCTGCATGTGGAGAAACGTTAGGTCGGTTTTTCCTAGCTAGAAAATGGTGCTAGTCTAACATCAGGTAGTCATTCACACAACACCAGAGTGTGATCCAACTTAAGGAGCAGGAGAGAGACAGGAAGAGGAAAGAAGAGTAGGGCAATAAAAAGGGAGAGGGCAGATAAAGCCTCAGAGGCCTTAGATTAGGCTCCGAAAGTGTTATCACCACCTGAACTTGGTGCCTGGTGCCTTTCACAGAGGCACTAGGTTCAGGAAAAATCATCAAAATACAAATGTAATGTTTGTTCTCAGATTGTTTTATTCTCAAATTCTGATACATGTTTGTGCTAGTCCAAAACGAGTAACTAATGAAGTAAATAAGTAAAATAAATATTCTCTTTATTCCAATGTAAGAACAAATTAAATTATATATTATGAACTGCTTTATTTCAGGTGGTGAGTCTGCTTATAGAGAGGGAGCCCCCTGTGTCTTCAGCCCGTTCTGGGTCTGCTGTGGAGAGACAGGAAGCTTCTTTGTCATTTAATGCGCATAGCGCCACCATGCGCCTTGGGAGAGATGTTGCCACGGAGACATCCTTGTCTGCCAGCGCTAAGGACTACAGTTTTGTTTCCGATGGTAAGATGCAGTAGAGACAGGAGGGGAGGGAGTGCAGTGAGACATTTCAAATGATTCTGATAAGCTGCCCTAGCTGTCCTCCAGGTGCTTTTTATTAGATCTAAAATAAAGGAATTTGAGCTCTTAGAATCATTCTAGTTGTCTATAGAGGCATTAAATTAATGCATTTTTGATGGATTCACGTTTTACATAATGCATAATTAAGCTAAAACGTATACAGCATAAAAAAATAAAATACTAAATCAATCTCTAAATCAAGGAAAAAAAACGCTACTAATGGTCAGGTATAACCTATTCCCGGTTATATGAGTGTTCACTTTTTCTGGGCTCTAGAGAACACTCTGGAGGTCACTCTGAAGAAGAGCCTGAGTGCTTTGGGCCTTAGCTTCCTCATCAGTGAGTCCAGTCCTGAGGAAGGCAGCATGGTTCGTGTTAAGAGACTCTTCTCCAGCCAGCCTCCTGGGGAGTGTGGCCTGCTGCAGGAGGGAGACGTCATCCTGGCAGTAAACGGAGAAACCGTGAAAGGGCTTTCCTATCAGGTAGCAGGCTTGTGGCTTTTCAGGGAATCTTTTAAAGATGTCTAGTATACTGTTAATCTCATTGCTGAACCAGTATTTCATCTTTTGTTATGTAGTGTCTGGGAGACGAGCAGTCTTAGATTACCTTTATAACACAAAGAAATGAGCTCTTTAGGCCACCTACTGCATATATCATATTGGATTAAATGGGAAAATTAAAAGGTTTACTTCTTCCATGAATTTTATAAAGATGTCTAGGACAATCTTAATCTCTGTGTGAACCATTATCTATTTTAGGATTATCTTTTTATTTTACATAGTAGTGTCTGGCAGAAGAGCCGGATTAGTGTAATTTGAAAGGTCTGTGTCAGGTGTTTTAGGCTTAGGTTAAAGGTTTAATCCACAGGTATCATTTCTTAATACCACATACTGCAGAATACAGCATTTTGGATTAAATATGCAGCATGTGGGAAAACCAAATGTTTTTTAGCAGGTTTTCAGATTTTAGTGATGTTGATTTTCATGATGATTCTATTCTGGTTTAACTGATTTTGTAATGCATTTTATTGTTATTAATATTAATCACAGGATAATGGATCATTTCACTGAATTCCCCGGTGTGACTATTAAAAACATATTTTACCATAATAATTCACATTCATATTCACACCAAAAAGATAAAAAAATCTGGATCAGTTGCCCATGGTTTCTGTGTGACTATATTACAAGTCCTTATTAAGATCTGTTTGTACTTAGTGCTAAGGAATTTTTCTCACCTTCAGAAAGTACTACAGTTGCTGCGAGGAGGCCTATCTGAGGTCAGGCTGTTAATCTGCCGCCCATTACCAGGGCAACTCCCTGAGATGGACACCAACCCACTGGTGAGCATACACCAGTTCATTTTGTCTCCTTTAGAATTGTAACTCTTAAACAGGTGGCAACAGTTTTGCTATCCTACCTTCCTCTTTGGCAGATTGATTCTCCATTCCTGACTAAAGCACAGAGGTCTCGGTCTTTGGACTTGCAGGCCTTGCCGATTTCTCTGGACTTTAACGGTCTCCTCCAACACAAGACAGTAAACCAAAAGAAAGAGTGCACTTCAGACAAAGCTGTAGCTGAACAAGTAACCCAGCGCAGCCAGGAGAGTCAGCATGAGACCCTATCAACTCCATCAAACCCACCCATCCCTCCAATTCCCACAAGAGAGCCAGAGGAAAATTCTGCTTTCATGGAGGAAACTGCTGCTCCTCATCCAACCCATGCCACAGTTCCCATGACAACCCCCAACCCTGAGCCAGCCCCAGAACTGGCCTCTCCCACTTTTCTAGCCCCACAGCCAGAGCAGAAAGAAGATGTCCCCCCTTACAGTGATCTCACTGAAGACCTTGTTGGGAGTAGGTCAAGCCTCATGGCTAAGGAACTAGCTGTCTTTGCTGATGAGGAGTACTTAGCCATTATCACCACTGTAGACAGTCCTCACAATGGCTGCCCTGCCTCTACCTGCACTCAGACCCTTCCCTCACCTCCACCTCTTCCTCCAACTCCTGCCTCACCTGTCACTCTGCCTCCACCTCCACCACTGCCTCCATCCTTGCCTGCACCGTCCAGCCCACCTCACCTTCCCCCAGTCCCAGGACAGTCACCCCCAGAACCCACATCAGGCCAGGCCACAAGCACCAACAATGGCTGGGACCATGAAGAGGAGGAGGGAGAAGATGATGATGATGATGATGAAGATCCTAGAAAGGTACAATCTTAAGATCTATATGCACAATAAGTATTTAATATAATTACTGTAAGCATGGCATGGCATATAATGTACCACTATCCGACATGTTTTTTTAATGGCATTTAGATGTGGAGTTCATGTATCTAACTGTAGTTTTTTGTTTTTTGTTTTTTTCATTGAAAACAGTATGTATTGAAGGAGTTTGAGCTGACAGTAACCCTCTCTAAGTCACGGAGTGGCAGTTTTGGGTTCACCATCACTAGGAGTAAACTGGATAACTGCTATTATGTACAGGATGTCCTGGATAATCCAGCCAAAGCGGATGGCCGGCTCAGACCAGGAGACAGACTTATTGTGGTACTCTGAATTAAGTACTAAAAATGCTTGGACTATTTTCCAGCCATGGATTAAGTCTAGTCCTAGGCCAAAAAAAGTTTTCAAAGGAATATTTGTTTAATAATGTCATTTCAAACTCAGAGTAATATCATATGATACAATGCCACTACCATCTAACACATTTGATTGACTTGGGTTGGTCCCTTTTTAGGTGAATGGGCACTATGTGACCAATGTGACAGATGAAGTGGCTGTGGCTATTCTGAGGTCCTCCTCCAAAAGGCTGCACATGGTTCTTGGCAGAGCTGTGCAGAACCTATTGCCTCCACCACCACCAGACAGTCTTGAAGACATAATCATATACAAGACCCCATCGGGACAAATGGGTGAGTGGACAAGGCATCAACATTCATCCTGCTGGTCATTTTGTGGATATGCAGTAAGTACAAAATGTTTGAAGAGAATCAGGATGTTTTGGACAGAGATCCTTTGCTTGCACAGCTTCTGAAGGACCTCTGTCCAAAAATATAATTCTGAGAGTGTAAACCATTAATCCATGTTTTCTCACATGGAGAATAACTTAATATTCATGACAAATATCATACTGTTTAATATCGAATACTTAGAGATCTGTTAAAGTTGTTAAGAAACTTGAAGACCAAAGTGATGAAAAACAGAAAGTCTTTGTCTCTCTCTCTCTCTCTCTCTCATCACCAATTTCCTTTATAACATTTGTCTGATTCTGGCGTTGCAGGTATCAAGCTGACAGGGGGCATTGGCAGCAAATGGCAGGGCATTTATGTTCAAGAAGTGGTGACAAATTCCCCTGCCAGTGAAGAGGGCAGCATTCAGCCCAATGACAGGATTGTATATATCAGTGGCGTGTGCACGCTGGGAATGACACTGGAGGATGCCGTGAAGGCCTGTGAGAATGCCTCACGCAAAGTCAGACTCAAAGCCATGAGGTGAGGTTAAAGGAGGCTAATGGCCTTGTTTTCCATGTTTTTTCATAATTCTGGGTTCGACTGGGATATGGAACACATCAGTCATGGGATACTGTTGCAAATCTCTCCAAAATTAGAATTCAAAGTTTATTCAAAGATTATGTTAATACCTGATCTTTTTTTTATTTGTTTATGTACTACAGGGATAATCAACCTGTGACACCCAAGGGTAAATGGAATGGTAGGTGATGCTCAGCATGCACACTGTTTCTAGCAAAGTACACGTACATGAGGGTATTTCAAAAAAATGGGTTTGGCAACTAAACTCAAATCTGTTAACTTGGAGTTTTGAAATAATTAAATGTATGTGTACACAGTTTGTGTTATAGCTATATTACAGGTTTCAAAAATGATTCTGACTCATTAATGAAATTTCAGATATTTAGTGAACATGATGTGGTGAAAGGCATTGTGCTGTCCCCACATTTAAGGGACATAAGACCATTACTGTCAGTTTTGCCATGAATTCTAATTTAAATATTGACTTTATCTGCATATATGCCTTTATGGTTAAATTTAGGTATCAGTAAATGACTGTGGTTATGAAATATTCCATAGTTTCTGCATGACTAGCATCTCAAATTTTGCCTTTCTTACTACATTTATTTATGCAGTAATATCACATCTGTTAATGTCTGCTGTCAGTTATTTGGAGTTAGGAAATTCACCATAGTTTCTGAACACAATAAGCATGGTGAGGAAGAGTAGGTCGTTTCTCCATGCTTAATACCAGAGGATATTACTCTTCTACTATCACCGAAGACTGGTTTTTAGTGAATAATAATCACTGTGTGGTAGAGTTTATTTTAGACCATCACCATTCATTATATCAGAGGATATTATTGTATGGGTGATTGCTAGAAATGAGGCAAAAATATATGGAAAACATATAAGCGTCATATATGCAAACCAAAGCGATTTGATCATATGACTTGTGACAGCGGTAGAGAAGAAGCGGAGGGCGGGGCTGGGTTTGAAGGAGCTTAATTCTCCATACAGTAAGAACGTAGCGAATACTGAACCAAGCAAAAGCGATAATGCACGTTAAACAGCAGTAGCACGCGCAGGAGCCTTCAGAGTAAATCGCGGGGCGAATATACATCTGGGACTGGCGGGACCTGTGGGTTTATAAAGGTGCAGGAGGATGATTTAACGAAACACAAAACACCTGAATTTAATACTCAGGGGACCGTGATTATAGACATTATTATATAGTCATTCATATATAGTCATTCATTTTAGAAAGTCATCTGTTGTTCCTTTGATAATATTATCTCTTAAAGTAAAAGTACAAGAAGGTCTACCATTTTTACTGCTCACAACCAAGCTGAAATGTCATCCAAGTCTTTAAAAGGACCCTATAAACTCTCTAGAAATCCTGATTTTGTTCATTGCTTTTCTGCCCATATATTGAGAGTAAATTTGGTGCTGTTTCGTTATATATAAGAGTACAGAATATTTACCCTTACCCTGGGCTTATTAGACACTTTGCCTGGAAGAAGCATGTGAGTTGATTGAGTGAGTATGTATGTGTGTGTGTGTGTGTGTGTGTGTGTGTGTGTGTGTGTGTGTGTGTGTGCTCATGCATATGGGTTGTATCTGTCTGTGTGCTTTTGTGTTATTTGTGTGTGTTTGTAGTTTGCATGTGTGTGTCTGTTCATCTGTTCGTGTGTGGTTCTTTGTGTGTGGGGGGGTGTGTCTCAGTGAGCAGGAGACATTTTGAATGCAGTGTCAGGATAACGTAGCCTCTGCTGCTACTCAGGACATGATTTGGGTCCTATCAGTTTGGGTCATTAGACTCTTACTCAATTGTGAGTTTCAGTTGTGCTTGAGTTAGGGATATCAGGTTTGGCTAATACTACATTTTGAGCCCAAATATGTAGAACATGACTGGGGAGTATTACTATGTATATATAAAAACTTAGATATGTAATCTAAGTTATTCATTTTAGGAGCAGATACTGTTGGTTAACATTTTGACGCAATGTTTGCCATCTAAAATTGTTAAATCGATCCTGCCAGTTTTTTTTTCATGATTTAATTTGATGCAAATAATTTGACACTTATTTAATTAGCTAGTTTCTGAACTAGAGTTGTCTTGTCCTGTGCTGGTCCCAATTTTACTGTATAAATAAAGCCTGAAACAAAACAATTATTTGCTCTACTCCCTCTCCCTTCATTTCCAGATCTGTTCGAGCCGCAGATAGAGAAGTCCCCATGTGGCCCAGTGGAGGTCGGCTGGGCTGAGGCAGAGGCTCCTGTTGCTGGTAAGTGCTCTGGGGTCCTGTGCCCCTGGGGCCCGAGTGCTTGAAGGCTTAGCGGCGCGCTGAGGGACACGGCCCGTCTAGATTAATTATTAGCGAGGGCCTCGGCTGGATGGTAACGCAGCACGATGGTTGCGCCCAGCCGATCTAGTGGGTGCCCGTGTTGCCAGGTGATGGCTTGTCGGGGGGTCTGTCAGCACGGGAGCAGGCCAGGGTTGATCAGTTTTCAGGCATTGTGCCGGCCAGCACACGTCTACCTGGGATGGCCACGTCGAAGCAAAGATCTCGTGAGTTGGGAGACTGTTTCATGTTGCCTTTATCCAATCCATTTTGATGTTTGACGTTTTTGTAATTAGCTCAGTATGTGATTGTGTGTGAAATGTGAGGAACTGGTTTGTTTTACTCTTGTGCCATGACTGCATGACCTATTCTTATGTAAACAGCATACTTTGGTTGATTGGGGAAGTCATAGATAGTTTAACATTGGTGATTTAAAAACATTAGTCTATATCTGAGTTTCTCTCTGGCTCTTTTGCTCTGTTTTCACTGATTTTGCAGACCAACCTGCGGCTGAAAACGATGTCCAGTTTAGGCGCAGGCTTTCAGTAACGTCTGAACAGGAGGTGATTGTCCTGTGTTGCGTATCTAAACACTGACTCTTGAAACATCGAGGGCAGCTCTGCGCACTGTTAGCTGCCTTTGTCACAATCCATTTATTCAAGCATTAATATTGCACTGTCTATACAGCACACATTCAGTCCTACCAGTGGACTCTCGAAGTGCAACTTGTGAGGCTCTTGAATGGCCTTTTCACCACATTCGGTTACAACAGTGATCTTTTTTTTTTTCTGTCTTTCTCCCAACCAGAGTGGAGTTTTTCAGGTGGAGTTTACTAAACCGGAAAGAGGTGGTCTGGGCTTTTCTCTGATGGGCGGGGCCAACGGCAGCACTTTGCAAATAAAGGACATCTGTAGTGGGAGTGTGGCGGACCAGGACGGCCGGCTGCATGTGGGAGACATCCTCCTAGAGGTGCAGCCTCTCTCGCCTCCAAGCCCTGACTTACCATTTAGTCTGATGCTGAATAAGTGACCCCAGACGCTCCCAAACCCTGGCTGTGTGCAGGTGAACGGAGCGATCGTGTCAGGACTGAGCCACAGTACGGTGGTGGATATACTGAGGAAAGCTGAGGGGAGTGTGCTGCTCACTGTGTACAGGGACCTCCTCCCCATCGCCTCCTGCTCCGGCTCCAGTCCCGAGGCCAGCGCGTCCTGCACCTTGAGTCAGCTATCTCACCCTCTATGTTTGACTTCTCACTTTTCAGTTATCTGATGACAATATTGGCCATTAAAAACAGTATCAGTATTACCATATATACAGCACATAACTTCCACAAGTGTGTACCCTCTCAGGAAGAACCTCGCCACCTCGTTGGGTATGTTTGATTAAGGTTAAGTGGGTGGTGGTCTTTTTCGTAGGAGTACCTTCAGAGCCACAGATGCTGGAAGATCATTTGCCTTTGCAGTCATCAGAAGGTCTTGGGATAAGAACAGAAAAAGAGCAGGTATAATAAAACACGCTGCTCCCCCAACACAAACCATTAGTGTTACACACTGATTACACACACAGTCAGCCTGCTCACTGAAAAAGAAGAGGTAGCATTTAAATGACTAAAATAGATATTTGTATATATGGCTGCCCCAGTGACTTTAAAGACCTCTCTCCTCTCTCTCCTCTCTCTCTCTATCAGGACAGAAACTGTACACCTAACTGTCAGAGGTATTGCCCGTCTTTGGCTGTCACAGATATGTTAATGGGCAGGTAAGTGTCATTTCTCCAGGTCTGATGAGGTTTTTGCCCATATTTTCATTGCCATTTAGTATTTTATTTCAGTTGTTCAAACAGAAACCAAGAAAGTATTGAAAGTATTCATTGAATGTTTATGAAAGGTTTTAGAAGAATTCAACGTGTTTGCGCAACACCTGTTATTCTAATTGTAACTGTTTTTAAAATACTGAAGCATTGGGCCATATGTACTCTTTAACATTAAAGTAGTATGTGTCATGAAAGTAGCGTTGGCTGTATTCAATTGTTCAATGTGTTGCTCTCCATAGCAACACAAGGGGGCACCAAAGAGTTTTAAATAAACGTTCCCAACTTGAACATCAAGTTCAAGTGTTAGTCTTTCTAGTGTACCTGTTAACCAACACAGAAGTATATAGCATTGCAACTAGCAGCCTTTTTACATTTTAGTTGTAAGTGTCTCAGGAAAATCAGCCTGTAGTCAAGATCTCTGCTCATAAGTGCCCTGTAATCCTCCCTCAGGACAGACCTTATGCAGCAACATCTAGAAAACTCTACCACAAACATGGAGCAAAGTCACTCAGACGGCTGGAGCAGCGATGATGATGATGATGACGACGATGATGATGATGATGACGACAACGACGACGACGACGATGATGATGATGACGACGACGACGACGATGATTACACCTCTCAGCCATCTTCTCTAGAGGCAATGCCTCACACAGGTAAAACAGGCTAAATATATTTACATTTACAAAATTTGGCACACATCCTGCTTTGTAATCTCTATCAAATACATATCCTCTTGTGACACCAGATAAGTCAGTGTTAATAACACTATTGTAAAACCCAGACTAGTAATGAAGAAGTAATGAAGTAGTATCATCATCACTTATGTGAAGTGTGTAAATATGTAGTCTTACATTAAAATGGTTCTTAAAGAGCCAACTTTGCTTAGTTGCTTAGTTTCATGGCACTGAATAGGTAAAATAAGAAAATACATCAAATAAAATGTATTAAAAAGTATAATGTAATAGACTAATTAATAGTACTAGTATTAGCTTTTGGTTTTGTTTGTTTTAGGTCAACCTCTTGTGTCAGAGGAGGAACTAACCAGCCTTGCCCTCATCAGCCCACCTGAGAATGGTCGATACTCAGGGTCCAGCCTCCAAGAGCTCATTCAGACCCTGCAGAATCAGCTGGAACACCAGGAACCACTCAGAGAATTTATGGTGTGCCTTTTTTTTTACCATGCTGTGTTCTCTGCAATGATATTCTCTTTCAGAAGTGCACTTTGCTCTGTTTCTGGTGCTGCTTTCCAATTCTCTGTGTGTAACATTAGGCTTACAAATAGGAATGTCACACAAAAGATCCAGTACTCTGCTTCAATTTCACTTTTGAATTAGATACAGTGAGTAAGAGAATATGTATCTCTCTTTTTGCTGCAGGCCTTGGGACACCTGCAGCCCTCAGACAACTGCCTGGTTGGAAAAGCTCCAGAGAACCGCGAGAAGAACCGATACAGAGACATCCTGCCATGTAAGATGAAAAGCTCATAATCTGGTCTGGAAGAGAAAACCTCTCAACATGTTCCTGTGCTTGCAAAATTCATACAATTTTTAACAATTCCCTTATTTAACTTTTTATCATCACACTGCCACTCGTTTATATACATGGATGTGTAAACTTTGTGCATGTGTTGCTCTATGCATGAACCGGAGAGAAAACATGTGGGTTTTACCAAGAGGCTTTTAGTACAGAGAGAGTGTGGGAGGAGAAGTATGGTCTTGTATATATTTTTGCCAGTTAACAGTAGACAGCTCTGCTCTACATGACACTGTAATTAAATGAAATGCAGCCAGTTCACGGTGGTTTACTGCTGGGTGTCCCACCACTAAAGAGTGTCAGGTTATGCTACCACTGAGTACGGGTGCGTGTGTGTGTGTGCACATATATTTATGTCTCTGTCTATTTGCATATATGCTTGTGTGTGTGAGTGGGTGTGAGTGGGTGTGAGTGTGAGTGTGTGTGTGTGTGTGTGTGTGTGTGTGTGTGTGTGTGTGTGTGTGTGTGTGTGTGTGTGTGTG
>JAOXYF010000009.1:7177138-7183734 GCA_028565775.1 Sternarchorhynchus goeldii
GCGCAAATCGTTAAGTTATCTCTGTTTACAGAGGAAGAACGCATAGTCTTCCATCTTATCTAATGGACCGCCTTCTTCCCTATCTTGTATATGCCCTGTGGGCTCACTTATCTGAACACATAGCACCCTGTCTCCTATCCCCAGGTGTTCTGATCGGAAAAGCCAGAGTAATCACTGATGTATATCTTATTTATAGCTGAGTCATACCTCTTCTGTGTATTTAGACCAGTAGTTGGTCCTGTAGACATTTGTACACACACCTGCAGTAACAACACACACCTGCATTACCGTACAGACCTGCAGTAGCACACACCCCAGCAGAAATATACACACCAGCAGTAATACACATCTTCAGTGGCAAACACACACCTGCTGTAGTACACACTTGAAGAAATACATACACCTGCAGTAATACTAGCCCTAACCCTAGGCTGTGTTATGTCTCTGTTGTGGCTGTGTTATGTCTGTGTTGAGGATGTGTTGTGTCTGCGTTGAGGCTGTGTTGTGCCGGTGTTGAGGCTGTGTTGTGTCTGTGTTGAGGCTGTGCTGTCTGTGTTGAGGCTGTGTTGTGGCTGTGTTATGTCTGTGTTGAGGCTGTGTTATGTCTGTTGAGGCTGTTGTGTCTGTGTTGAGGCTGTGTTATGTCTGTGTTGAGGCTGTGTTATGTCTGTTGAGGCTGTGTTGTGTCTGTGTTGAGGCTGTGTTATGTCTGTGTTGAGGCTGTGTTGTGTCTGTGTTGAGGCTGTGTTGTGTCTATGTTGAGGCTGTGTTGTGTCTGTGTTGAGGCTGTGCTATCTGTGTTATGTCTGTGTTGAGGCTGTGTTATGTCTGTGTTGAGGCTGTGTTATGTCTGTGTTGAGGCTGTGTTATGTCTGTGTTGTGGCAGTGTTATGTCTGTGTTGAAACTGTTGCGTATCAGAGTTGCAACTTTCTTGGTGTGACATCACCCAGATGCCATTGCAGAAAAATAGCCCCTCGCTTCTTCCAGGTTCCTGGTAGACACACACATAAAGACACACACACACCCCATCAAACTGAGAGCAGCATCTGTGGGGTGAAAAGTGGCAAGCGTGGCAAGCCATTGGCGTGGCGCCAGGCTTCAGTGCCCGTCTGTGCCAGCACTAGGATCACCCTTCACTCTCCCATTTGTTTGTAATGTGTCTCTCTGGTCCCACTGAGTATCTCACACACACACACACACACACACACACACACACACACACACACATGTGCGCGTCTCTCCAGTTCCACTGAGTCTGACACACACACACACACACACACACACACACATACACATGCATCTCTCCGGTCCCACTGAGTCGGACATACACACACACACACACCTAGCAGGTGTTTGCTACTCCACTGCCCCTGTGACTGTGTGTGTGCCAACCTGCCCAGGCCGCGCGATGGACGCCGGTAACCACGGCAGGACGTAACACTCCACACTGCGCTTGGCTTCAAACCCACTGCCCTGCACACATTGTGGATCACACGCCAGCTGAGCCGGTGGCCTGGGCTTGAAGCAGAGCTGGGAATGATGACGCAGCGCCCTCTACTGGCCCCTGGGCTTGCTATTAGCACCGCTGCCTGGGTGTTTAAATACAGGGCACAGTCCCCTACTGCACACGCTACTGCCGCTTCTGACTGTGCCCAGTGCCCACTGTTGTTTTATCACTGAGCATTTTCTCCTTCCTGGAACTCTCTCTCTCTCACACACACACACTCTCTATCTCTCACACACTTTCTCTCTCTCTCACACTCTCTCTCTCGCTCTCTCTTTCCTGGTGGGGGGAGGACGAGTTGTCATTTATTAGTTAGGATAGCAAAGGTGCTCTTGTGGCTCTAATAACAGGGTCATTTAGGGACACGCCATATTGCGTCTAGTCCGCAACTCCCAGAAGCCTCTGGGAGCAGATAGCAGCTACTGTCACATGGAGCTTAGAGCAGACACTTCCTTCTCTTCAGTCTGGAGAAGAAAGAGCCTGTAGCTCACACACACACACACACACACACACACACACACATACACACAAACATGGAAACATACACATGCATACATACATACATACACACACAGTATCACATGTTGATGATGCTATTGCTTGTAGTGTGTGTGTGTGTGTGTGTGTGTGTGTGTGTGTGTGTATTGAGTGATGTTTGTTTGCTGCTGCTTTTGGCCAGAGTTAATGGGGTTTGTTTGATGAGCAAACACAGCTGGCCATGCATGTGTGTGTGTGTGTGTGTGTGTGTGTGTGTGTGTGTGTGTGTGTGTGTGTGTGTGTGTGTGTGTGTGTTTTATATGCTATCCACTGGCTTCCTATGGATTTACAGCGCACCCTTGTGCGGTCGTCACACTGTGGTTTTCATTATCATATTTGTGCTCAGTTTTGCTACTGTGAGTTGAGGAACGGTGTCTTCAAAACCTAACACACACAAACAAGAAAAAACAAAATCCCATTCCCAAACACTCACGGTCATGGCTTGGCTTTCATTGTTATGGGAACCAGGCTCTCTGGCTCCATGTGAAGGTGAAGGGTTAGGCAATGCGAAGAGGTTAGGCTACAGCGCGTGACTCCTGAGCCCCAGGGCCGATGCTGTGTGTGGCGTGAGGGGTGCGCACCCCTGAGGAGCTCACGCAGGGGGCCTAAGCACTGAAAGGCAGGCGGCCGGGCACAATGCCGCTCTTCATGTGCTGGTGGGAGGCACGCTGGCCTTCGCCTGGCCTGGAGTGTTTGTTTATTATCATGGCTGCTCACTGGGCTTCTGTTCCCTGAATAAAGTGCCCGGGATCGCAAAGTGTGAGGCCCCGGGGACCTTGCCGATGTTTGTGCTGGAAGCAGTTCAAGGGCTTTGGCCTTCTAGAGGAAGCTCGATGCCACCCATTGTGAAGGCGGCTCTGCATGCATTTACCTTCTCGTGGAGAACGCCTCTTCTCCTTGCCTACCTCCCCCTTTCTTTTGTTTTTCTTTTTCACTCGTTCTTTTTTCCCTCAGACTTCCCCCCTTCCTCGCTGTGGCTGTTGAACATGTTTTTACAGGCAGGCCCCTTGTAGAGTGTTACATGAGGGCCCAAAACAGTCCACAAGCCAAGAGGGAACTGTAGTGAGAACTTCACTACCAAACCACGACCTCCTATTCCTGAGACACCTCCGTAAGCCCCCTACATTCCCACCGAACATGGCTGTATCAACCAACATGACTAACAAGGGAGTAATGCAAAACGTTCCTCTTGGCACGCTCATATCACACCTCTCCCCTGCGCTCACCCGTGGTCTGTTTTCCTGCCTGCATGACCCTGAGGCCAGCTTGTTTTATTTATTTGGGTTTATTTATTGCAGCATGGGACAGTCTGTTTCTTTTTCCTCACATTTTATAGTTATAGTGTGGAGAATAATAACCTTGCTAGCTTCTAAAGCCAGCAGTTGATGAACTGTGTTGGCAGCATCAAACTTTGCCCTGGCCTTCTGATTAAAATCCAAACAATATACTTATTGGTTTTGTGTATTCTTGGAAGAGGCACCAAAAATTTTACTTTTTTTTAATATTTACACATACATTTACAAACAGCAATTAGTTTGAGTTGATCATTCAGGGAAGAAGTAGCACAATGGGAGAGAAATGAAACTGAAAAAAGTTTTTTATTGTCTCAAATTACTGCTGAATACACTGAAATATAAGTGCTTGACACGTGAATGTAATATTATAACATTAGTACTTTGGCATGTGAAACTGTGGGTTTCTTCAGGTAACCTTAGTGATGTATTATTATACCTGGGCAGTAATAAACTTACATGCACGCTAACAAAATTACTGGCATGTAGCAGTCCTTGTTCCATATGTTGTCAGAGTTCAAAGTAACAGTTTTGATACCAGTCAGTCCGCTAACAGATTCACTCTCTCTTGTGCCCAAATGCCCAGATGATAAGACACGGGTTCCTGTAGGGGAGAAGCAGGATTACATCAATGCCAGCTACATCCGCATGAAGGTGGGCACGGAGGAGCTGGTCTACATCTCCTCACAGGGCCCGCTGCCCAGCACCCAGGACTGCTTCTGGCAGATGGTGTGGGAGAACCAGTCCGATGTCATCGCCATGATGACCAAGGAAGTGGAGCGCGGCAGGGTCAAATGCCAGAAGTACTGGCCAGAGAAACTGGACACGCCCATCGAGACCTGCCGCTACCGGCTAATCCTGGAGAACTACCAGACGCAGGACTACATCCAGATCAAGGTCATCAAGATGGTGGAAAAAGAGGTAAGAGGTGGAGATGGGTAGAGAGAGGTGGTGTTCTGAAATGCTTAGATGTGCCATGCATCACTGCAAGGTTTGTTGATATTCACACTTGCTTAGACTTTCAATATGCTCTGAGTTATCGATACCACTATGAATACATTTGTCATGCAAGGAGATATTATCTTGTTAAACTGGCTAATAATACTGGGCATTGATCAAAAGCCACTTTATGTGAATAACTTCCCAACACATGAATGTATTCCCTCATTCCCTGATGTCCTGTGCCTTGGTCCAGACCAGGGCCACCCGCTATGTGAAGCACCTGAAGTTTACCGTGTGGCCCGACCACGGCACGCCGAGCTCCTCGGAACAGCTGGTACGCTTCATCCGCTACATGCGGGCGGTGCACTCGGTGGGGCCCATCACGGTCCACTGCAGCGCAGGCATCGGCCGGGCCGGGGTCTTCATCTGCACCGATGTCATCCTCAGCCTCATCGAGAAGGACCTCACCGTGAGTGTGCACGGCCGCACAAGCAAGCTCACTTCTCTTTGACGTATGCTTCCCTGGTTACGTTCTCCCAGCGCTCGTCTGGTGGAGTGGTGCTGAGATGTGAGTTGTGAGGTAGCTGATGCTGGGCCCCACGCACCGAACCAGGGCACGTTCAGAGCACTTCTTTGCTATTTGATTTGATTTTAAATGATTTTTCAAATTAAAGAAACAGGCGAGTGAAAATTGCTATTCCATCAAAATAATAATGACAGCATTACAACATTCAGAATTCACCATGTTGCTATTCAGTAAGAACTGGGTGTTTATCATGTATTTTTACTAAATATTTAACAATTTAACAACAACAACACAAACAAACGGAGTACATTAAAATAGTTTCTACTTTAGCATAGTTTCTACTTTAATCTGCTGTTAACATGCACCTCCAACTGCTTCCTCAGGTTAACGTGAGCGAGATTGTGAGGGAGATGCGTCTCCAGCGGTACGGGATGGTCCAGACCAAGGTGAGCCACACACCCACTGCTCTAATACTTCCGGTACTTTCTAATTAAAGAGCAGGCATGTTGAGCTATAGTCACTATATGCTTTTTAATGTACTTTCTATGATTTAGGCACCTTTTAGTTAGCCATCTAAACGGTTTTTTTCTTTTTCAAAAAGTGGGTCTATCTTTTTTTGTTTTTCTTTTTTTTTAAATTGATGTACGGATTCTGATTAGATATGCGCCCAGGCAGGGTCTCATTAATGACCAATGCGTTTTTGGAGCTGCTGTTTCTGTCTGCTTTCAGGAACAGTACCTCTTCTGTTACAAAGTGTGGCTTGAAGTGTTGCAGAGCATCTCGCTTCTCCATGGTAACCGGCGGCAATCAGAAACCCCCTCGTGAATGAGCGCCGGTTTTTGAGCTCCGGCCCGAGCGCTCGTCTGGTGGAGTGGTGCTGAGATGCCGCAGTGCAAGGTTAGCCAACGCTGGGCCCCACGCACCGAACCAGGGCTCGTTCAGGGCCGAACTCCTTTGGTATTAAATGTGGCACTGGAAGCACACTAGACATTTGCAGCAACTGTGTTTATGCTGTTGTGTGATCCCATTTATTTGTTTCATGTATAGATTATGGCAACTGATTTCATAGCCTTCAGGAGCTTGTAGAAATTCTTCCTTGAATATATAGTCAGTTATAAGTGAAACATTCACATAAATTGTTCATTCATAATTGATTTTTAAAAATGCTTGTAATCGTGGAAGCATTTTGCACAATTTCAGGCATTAAGAATTCCAATGCATTATGATATTGAATCTATAGAAATCTGAATTTGAGCATAGAACCCAAAATCCTATTTTTACTGGTATTATTTAGGTAAACAAAACCAACAAGTATATGTGTATGATCAAGAAATGACTCCCAGCAAAAGATACAGAACAGTGTATATTGAGGTATTTTAATCCAGAGTCTGTCTAACACGAGAAGTTGTATAAACCACCATAATTAGAAACGCTATCAATGTAAAGAACCAGCTTTAAGACAGAACAGGAACTGAAAACCTTGAGTGAAGTGCCTTTTAATTTGTCCTGGGGGACAGCTTTTTCAGTCTTCTCTCTTAACTCGGTGGCGAGCAGAAATGATTAACCCAAAGAAACATGGGTGAATAAACTACATGAGATTACCAACAGAGCCTTCCTGTTAGTGTTTATAGCAACCCGAGACTCAGCAGCAGGCATTGTTCTAATTGTAGCACAAGGAATTAGAAGCATAAATCAGAACTCGCCTGGGCCCACAAGACAAGTGGAGTTCTCAGGATCACTTGGAGCACACGAATCCTGCCAGTATCCCAAGATATACTCATTACACACTGTTGA
>JAOXYF010000009.1:7183776-7224457 GCA_028565775.1 Sternarchorhynchus goeldii
ACTCTGGCCCAAGATGAGGTAAGGTGAGCACTGAATACACAACCAGGAAAGCAGTGGGCCCAGATGGCATCCCATGAGTGCTGACTCCTGATCATCTGTTCCACTCAACTTTTGGTTTATGAAGCTGAAATGAGGTGATTTGAGTACTGTTATGGTAACGGAACACATCTCAGCTAATATTTATTCACTAACTGTAAGGCTATAATGTTTTTTTATCCCCAGAGTGTAGACATGCCACTAGTATTCATATACACTACTGATATATACTTATAAACTGTGTATTTGAAAATCTCCAAAGAAAATTACCATTACCATATTAAGTGATGTTTCAACAATCTGTTATAGTCATTTTTGCAAATAAAAATGATCAGTTCCTCATAGATGTAGTTCTTTCTAGTAAACGATTTAATTAGTGTTTCTTTCATTTGAACATTTGATGAGTAAAAAACTAACCAGTAAAACAGATTAAAGCAAGCTGTTTCTTTCAGTGTGGATATGCAGTGTGGACAGATACCTGTCTGCTTTCACAGCTTGATGCAGATGGTTGCGGTTCTTGCTGAAGCCACACTGTCGCTGATGCATTTCAGGGGCGAAACATAAACAGGGGCTGGCAGGTAAAGTCATGGCGCGTAGAGAAGCGTGCTGAGGAAATACATTCGGCTTTTACTGCTGAGGAAATACAGCCTCTCCCAGGGACATGTGTGACAGCATGGAAACCCCAGGAAAAGCATGCTCAGGAATAGGGGAATTTGAAATGCCAAAACCCTGGCGAAACCAAACCCTGGAAGTGGTGACTATTTTCAAGGTTTTTGTTTTGGGTGTGGGGTGGGCTTTACATACAACCCTGTTTTTACCTGGACAAGAGAATTCTGCGTTTTTCTGTAGAAACAATCTCTATGTATTAGTGTGGCTCATCTCTGACCTACACACATGCAGGCACATTCTGCTGGAACCCCACTGAGCCATCTGGAATTCATTAATGCCTCCGTTTCCATTAAAACCAAGTCCACATGTTCTCATTTGGTTTGTCTCAATAATGTCACTGTGGAATTAACACAATGCATATTGTTAGTAGTCCGAGCCGTGTGCGTTAGGGTTAGGGTAAGGTTATTTTTGTTATTTTTTTGGTAATTTAATTGTCGTATTACTCCTGAAGTTAACTTTACAAGGTCAAGCTGTAGAATGCAAAGCTTAAATTAAGCAACAATGTTGATAAGTTCCATCTAGAAAACAACACATTCAGCACTACCCTATCATCACCCTCAGTGAGCTAAAACTGGTCCTGAGCAGTATAATGCAAAAGAGACAATGTATAATGCAATTTCTCCTTTCTGTGTGAATCATGGAGGAGTGGGTGCTCTAATGAGGTAAAGTAATTTGGTGTGGTGCATTTTGAAAACGCCAGTGATTTATAAGCCCATGGAAAGTGTAGAAATGATCTCACAGCCTCCTTGTAAATCCATTGACTGTTGGGTTCACACCATAGGCAGACATGACATTTTTGTTACAAATGTAAAAATACAATCAAAATACTGGAGTTTTACCTGCTCAGTTCCACTCCATACTAACTCCATACTAACCTTACAGTTTAATTGGAAATACTAATGCAACACATTTGTAGAGTATCATGTATGTAAATTTTATTTTCTAATACATTCAGTAAGTTACTAACCATTTCATTTACCAGTTTATTAATAAAATACCATCACAATACCATTGCAATTAAAAACCCACTGAAATCAAATTCTTCATTCAGGGGTGTGTGAGACACCAGGAGATTTAGCCACAGAAGGCACAGATGCATAGAAAGCAGAGGAGAGTCCAAATTGTAGTTTATTGACCCAGCAATGGATGTCTGAGGGTATCCAGAGTCCAATTTGTTGACCAAGGACGTGTCAGCTACAAGCAGCTGGATATTCACTTGCAAAACGTTCCCTCTAGCTTCCGAGAAGATGAAGAGAGGGGCTGATGGAGGAGGCTGAGGAATGTATGAGCAGGTCTTTCTCCGCCTGTGGGCCTGTGGCTCTGTGGTTCTGGGGCAGGTGTTGACGGAGAGGCTGGCGGGTAACTGATGGGGCTCCACCTGCACCATGTCTGCGGCACGGTCCGCAGCTTGCGACCAGCTCCCAGGGGCCACACAAGCGCATACCACCATGTCATCAAGAGAAGATTTCATAATAGTAGCTAACCGAAAGAAGGGCCATCTTTAAGAATATGCTGCAAAATATTACTCATACAACTCAGCATGCTGTGATTTGGACTGAAAGCTGGAAAATTGTCACATTCCAGCTGCTTCCTTGCCAAGATTGCAGACGGACAGCTTGAAGACTTCTCTTATTCAGGCAACTAACAACTGAATGGCATCTACTCCAGCGTAAAAAGTACAAGCTGAAGAAGCACCTTGGGAGGAGAAAGTGACTGAAGTTTAGACACTAACAGATCAGCTCCAACCCTGTCACACAGACAGGGAATCACATGCTAATCAAAGGATCTCTGTACAACAAGCTTGTGAATAAGGGTTCCTGGCAGTTACCTCTGAAAGGTAGTCAGTGAATGGAGGCCGTCGGAAGGTCTGTCCGTCTGAGCCAGTGTGGTGCAGCTGGCTGCAGTGCTTGTGTGTTTGTTTTTGACTTTGCCCTTTGTACGAGTGCTCCCCCTTGGCGTCTCTCTGGTGACAGAGTAGTGACACACAGAAGAGCCATTCATTGGCTGCATGAAAAGGACTTCACTTGGGCTTTGCCAAATTACAGCGACAACACTAAAGGAACAAAAGACACTATAGGCAAGTCAAGAAAAGCCAATTATGATGAGCCAGTCTTGTAAGTTCGGTTGTAATTATGTGGTGTTTGCAAGAGAGCTGCAGGTGGCTTTTATTCTCTGTCTTGTGCTACACTGTTGATTATGAATTTCAGCCAAAGCCACCTGGTTTAGAGTATACGTTGAAGGACAGTGTGGGTTCACATGTTTACTCAAATGATGCTGCACTTGAACAATGCATTCTATGCAGAGAAGGAATGTTTGGGGGCAAACAGTAATGATAATTTTTTTTGTGTGAAAACAAGGACAATTATAATAATGGATAATGAAACATCAGCTGCATGAAACATCAGCATACAGTAGATCAATAGATTTTAGACTTTGCCAGAAGATGCACATCTCTTTCTGCCAAACCTTATACCAAAGTATGTTTCTATACTTGTGGTTAGTCATCTAAACATGTCCACAGACAGCAATAAGCAACAAAGCATTCTTGTTCAGCTTTATACAATTAAACATGTAGCACGTCTGAGCCTCTGGACTCCAGAAGGGTAATTCGATACCCATATATTATGGTATGCCAAAATGCCAATAAGTGAGAGCAGGCATGACTAATTCAATGACTTGAGAAGAAAACTGAAGCATCTATCTGGAAGCTAAATCTTGTCTACATCTTATTAAAGAGTTCAGTCATCTCCAAATACATGTAAAATCAATGGAATGATGAAAAATGATTCTGAAAAGCACTTACTAAAGGCCCTCTCTGGTGATCAGACCTTTTTATGTCATTCTTTGAGAATCTGCTCTAAAGATAAAACTGGTCATCTGTAGGCTGAATGGAGTAGCATTTGCCATTGGGGTTATTTTTCATAACTAAGCTTGCCAAAAGAGGTGAGACCTGGCTTGTGAAATATGAATAGTGTTGGAGCTGTAGGAACCAGCATTGGTTCAGGGAGAGTGGTACAGATTGTGGATTGCACCCCTGCAAAATTGCTATTCTACTGACACTACACTATGGATTGTGCTGAATGTTCTGGATGATCCCAACTACACAGATGGCCAACAATGTTACCTCTCTAGCAGTAACTGACATGGTGTTAAAGTGAATAAAAGTACCTCCAAACCGGCTTCACCCTTCCCCCCTGCCAGTCATTAGAATGAAGTAAAAACAAATGGGAGCTTTTTTTGAGTTAAAAAACAAATCATAAACTCAAGTGGAGAAAATGAATCATCTGTTTTCAGGCCTGTAGGCTGGACGTCAAGTCTCAGCCCATCTTCAGAACTTGGATTTTCCAGCAATTATCATAAGTTCTTCCAGGCAGGGGAAGACACTGAATGAGCACCCATCATTAACATGACTGTGGGTTGGCACTGTTTTCTCAACTGCAGGTCTGTTAAAATGAACACCTTTATTCAAAGAAGGTTTACTGGTTCTACAGTGCTGCTAAACCACACAATGTCAGCCATTTAAACATATCAACTCACTCACTCTCACTTGTGGTCCAGAATCCCTGTCAAATCCCTGTATAGTGATGATTAGGCTGATGTAAATCCCTTCTGTACCTCAGACACATACTGGTTTGCGTGCTTTAGGATTATTAATCAGAATGATAACTCATTGTTTTATGCAGCCATGTTTAAACAATTTCACATGTGAAATCAACAGACTCCACGCAGTGCTTCCTTTCTTTTTCTCCATTGTATATTTTGAGGCAGTTGATCATTTTCCTAGTGTGTAAAGAATAAGAATTATGATTTTTAAAGTGATAAATCTAAACCTTTTTGTACAGAGTACCATTTTCTCAAGTATATACAAGTATATACTTGGGAAAATGATACTCTGCACAAAGGCAGCTTGAGTCATGTTCTTGGTAGACATAACTAGAGAAAACCATCAAGATGGTGATATTGGACAATGGAACACTTTCTTCATAAGGCACATTCTTCATAATAAACCATGCCGGATGGTGAGGACTCTGAGGGCATGCTTTAAAATACCAGATGCTAGTTCCATCCAAAGGCTATACACAAGTACTCACAAGAGCTCTGACTTTTATGAAGAAAACTTGGTGACATGGTGTTAATTAGTGTTTAATTGCAATGTGTTGAAAATAGACTAGCTAATCAGGACACTGGGCTTATATTTGTTAAATTTCTCACCCAATCAAAGGAAGAATTAGCACCTGTTTTCAATTATATTACTGCAGTGTCAAGCTGGAGATACAAAAAGATAAATCATGTCTTGCATCAAAGAAAATGTGCCTAAATTAGAAAACAGTTATAGTGAGGTTCCAGGCACTCAATCCAGCCATGAAGATCGTTTATCTTCATCAAAGAGGGCTATCCTTGAGAAACTCAGCAGGGGCATGAAATTGAAAAATGCAGAGAAATGTGATTGTTGGGAGCGATAGTAATTCATTACCTTGAACACCAGGAGCCAAGGGAGCCATTTGTTTTCATTAATGTAAATTCAAATTATGTCTGTGATTAAAATGTGACTTTGACAGGCAGAGGGGCCTTAATCCAGCAGGCACGACTGATGAGACCCTCTAATTTGGGTCACTTGTTCCCAGCATATGAGCAGTGTGAGCGAAGCTCCTTTCCTTAGCGCCTTCATTTTGTGCTTGATTTACCTCTCAGAAATTCAAATTGATGGCCACGGCACACTGAACGCATCACTCCAGCTATAGCAAAGTCAGTGGAGTCATTATGCAGCTAATGGGAGACACAAAGAGGCTGTGAGAAATCACTTCTCTCTGAATTCAAGAAAGACAGACACACAATCTCAGTGACATTTGACAGAACAAAGCTGAAAAGTAGGTCACTGTCATAAAGATAACATCAACCAATGTTGAGTGCTCGGTTGGTCCCTCGTCTTTTAAGGAACGGCGAAGGAGCAGCATCACGGAGTGCTCTGGTATCTTAGCCTTAGAAATGATGGCTAACCCTTGCTGACATGGTGGAAAGTGAGTAACTTTATCAGATGTGAGCTGCCATAGGTCATTGGATCAGCAGGCAGACATGACAAATTCATTTCTTCTGTCTTCATCAGAGAGGGCAAAAAGCATAGCCTAATGGGATTTGCCTCAGCATGTGTAAGGGGATGCAATTGCACACAGTCATCAGATGGATATAATGAAGAAGTGGGTTTTAGCCCTGAGGAAAATTCAAATACCTTTGGATATTCCAGTGAATATGAGATTCAGCCCTCACACATCTCTGTAAGGAAAGTACTGAAGGTGCAAAATGTAGTCTTCATAGTTCTGCTCCCATGAAAATCAGTGTGCAAAAAAACATACATATATATAAAAAAACATATATATATATATATATATATATATATATAACATTGACTAGCAAACTGATTTGCGAAGATAGAAATTGGGTCTAGAAATTAACTGCCCAATCAATGTCAGACTTTTAAATGCAAGAACCCATACTCACGAACGAGTAAGAACACTGCTCAGGGCATACAAAAGGATTTGTGTTTCAGGAAGTAATATCAATAAAACACCAGTCTAATGTAAATAAATCACACAGTGCAAATACTTCTATGGAATGCTAAATGGTCACCTCTTGCTCCGCATCATTATTTGCATCACCAGCCTTGGTGGAGCCTTCACCCAGACTGCAACAGCACAGTTGAAGCTCCATGCAAACGGAGAGCTATTCATTTGATTACATTTCACTGAATACAGTCTCCTGTGGCTGGCGTGCTGTGTTGCCATGCCTCTTATCACCTGCCATAATATGTAAGTTCCTGAGTTGGTAATGAAAGGCTCTTTGTTTGGGTCAAGAGAAAACACTGCTGCCAATGACATCACCAGCAAGGAGGACAGAACTAGACAGACTGCCATCATCGCTGAGGTAAAAAAGGGGGTTGTGCCAGGCGACTGTATCACAGACTTAAATGTGGCTACGTACCACACATCTACGTCTCTAAGAACAAACTGCACCAAACCGTTCTACCAGTAGGTGTCAGGAGAGGTTTCACTGGCATTCAGAGACTTTTGTGCATTTCATATGAGATATAAAATAATATAAAAATGGCCTACAAATTTATATACACTTCATGAATAAGAAAAAAAACTAACAAGTTTTTAAATGTAGAGCTTTAAATTGATGCACTAAAAGTACTAGAGGCATGTAGAACACAGACACTCCCAGGTGTTTAAAGAGTTAGAACTGGAAGTGAAGAGGAAAATCCTCTTTCATAAATCCTCTTCTTAAACTGGAAACTTACTTGGCTATAGCATAGCATACTGAGCACTGGGAGCAATGAGATCATGTTAAATTACTCTGGTTATTTGTTACTACTGGCAATGACAAGACCAATTTGACTGTATTTCACATGACACCTGTGTATTTTGTGCAGAAAATAAAGTGTGTGTGTGTATTACGTATGCATGGGTGCATTACATTGCCACCTCATCAACAGCATGTAACACATATTTGCAAACGCACTTTTCAAACATTTTAGCTTGCTGTAATATTAAACCACTGTTAGAAGAGGCTCACAGTGATAATGGAATATGAGAGCCCCATCGAACACACACACTGCCCTTTCTCACACAGCAGCCAAATCCACTCAGATTACTGCATTTCCACATAATTCATCATAGGATAAATCAAAAGCAGGAGCTGTCGCCCCAAGTCCGCAGCTCCGGTTTCGTCCAAATATTAGTTGCTAATCATGAGCATCAGCCCATGATTTCAAAGGGCATTAAGGTTGTTTGGGAAGGGAGCTAAGGAAACGAACACCCAACACTGAAAGAGAAGGTAGGGTGGTTAATAATGTTTGTACATTTCACCAGCTATTTAACTGCCTAACAGCTTAGTTGATTCTGACCATCTTGGTTAAATTTCACACTTTTTTGTCTTTGGCCAAAAACAGCAGAAATTGGAGCAATCGGAAGGAAGGGAAGATGGTGATGAGGGAAGCCCAGGTGCTGTGTTTTCACATATGGAATCCCCATTAGTACCCAATGACCAGGCTGCTATATTTCTGAAACTTCCAAAAGCAATGCTCGACTATGTATGCCTCTTCCTCTGACTGCACTGAGATGGAAGGGAAAATAGAAAGGGCTTTACTCCACTTTGGACATTTATTTGATCTTTATGTTTTTCAGCATGGTAGAAAAATATTAATGTCTGAGAAATGTTTTCGTCCTTATTGAAGTTCATACTGCTTTTTTTTGCAATAACTATCTTCATATTGATATTTAAGCTTAGTTCTACTATATCATTTGTAAGTAAAACAGAATAATGTATCCCTAAAATTAAACTTTTTAAAAGGCTATCTGTAAAGTTTACAACTGAATCGTCTAAAACAATAGAGATGGTTTGAAATAGCAGCTTGGATAAATATAACATCTGCTGTCCCTGAGAGCAAAGACTTTAACTTGAGAGTAAATGAATCACCCCTCCTTTTTACTGCAGCCATATAAGGTCATTTGCTTTGTGGATCCACGGGGCTTCAAAGCCATGATTAATACCACGCAACAATGAACTCTTACTTGCCTGTGTTTTGAAGTGTGAAGTTCACAAATTGTTAGCCAACGTTGAAATATTACGTTCCTACCTCCACCCATACAGCTCTGGGGGTGAGGGCATATGTGCCAGCTACTATTCTCTCTGTGAACTGCTGAGAATCTTTTAACTTTCCATGACTCCACACCACTTGGCAAAAGTGAAGAACTATAAGGTAACTGGGTACACTGTCCCCCATTAGCCCTGGTTTTAGGCCTCTTCCATGTCTCAGTGAATGTTATCATCGAAGGTAAACGCAAATGGTTGTCAAATGATAAAATTTAAGCATAAAAACAAGCCAGTTGAACAAGCTACTTTTCAAAACAAACAAAAAAACCCATTTCAAATTAACACCTCAACCAGATATTTTCAATAATCTTGCCATAGTTGTTCCAGAAACTTTACAATTGACATGAGGGCACAGAGGCCAAAATTCTATTTTTTTATGCCCATTCACGTCGCACTAATTTTCTGCCTTGCTACTACAATCAATGCTAATTGTTTCATCCATAGCTTCTTACATAAAAGCCTCCCAAAGGCTTTTACATTCCTTCATTTCCTCCATATCCAAACAGGTCCAAATTTAAACACAATCCTTCAGAAACAATACCAGGAATTATCATCCGTCTTAAAACTGGGAGCAGTAATGAACTTCTCGAAATACATTGCACTTAAAACTGTACTACCATTACACTAGATGATCATGATAAAAGGTTCTGGCACACATTGTGTACAAGTCTTTGGTCTAACCTACAGTGTGAATCACAGCCACTGCCCTCAGTGGGTGAGTGTGACTAATTAGATGTAGAATGGCATTTATATGTAGCAGGACCTGTGGCAGTTTAAACTCATGGGTGGCACAATGGGGCAGAGTGGCAGGCACTGTGTACCTGGCACCATTAGTCTTGCTTCGTCTTTCTCAGCCCTTGGGCAGCAGTTGCCATTTTAAGGACCTTACACATCTTAGCAGACATCTTGCGCCTATCTCCCAAAATCAAAATCATTTATCCCACAAATCAATACATTCTATATAGAAACATGCAGTGTGGAAATGTATTTATAAATAGGACAGTTTGTACATGAAACTAAAAACTCTAGAAAGCTGGGGTGAAATGATCAAAGTCATATGTAATGTGATTACTTCTTTAGAAATAAAAACACCTGATTTAGCTGTTACACTAACGAACAGTATTTCAAAACAATGAGCGTCCTGTAAACAGTCTAAGTGGTGCTGAATTGCTGAGAAGACCAGATTCTTATGCTGCAGAGCACAATGCAGTACCAACAGGTCATTACCATAATCCCTGGTCCTAGATTTATACATGGTGAGTGTGAAGATGCACAGCCTCATGGGAAACGCAAAGTTTTTGCACAATTAGTGACAGCAGATTCCTGGGACTGAAATTGGTAGCCAGAGGCCTATATCAGAAGTGCAAAAATATCAGCTGGTTTCAAAATAACCTCTATCTTTTAATCCCTGCTATCTACCCTGGCCACGGCCAGAGGGCTTGCACTTCACCTAGAGAAAGCCTCGTTGATGGAAGGTTCTAATTCTTCTGTCCCTGTGTGAAGTGAACAGGTCTGGGGAGACACTGGCTATTCCCACCCTGGTCAGCTCTGCAGAGTGTGATGAGGGCTAGCCCTGATTGGACAGGAATGTGTGAAAGCCATTAGAGAAGGTATGTTTATTCTTGTGAAAATTAGTGGAGAAATCTGTTTTCAAATTGTTTTTTTTTTAAATGCAGTGGGGCTTTTTTTAGCGACTGAAGGAAAACCTCAGGGTAAGTTTAATGGTCACAGCTGCCCTTTATATACTATGGTGAGATATTTATATGTAACTTGAGGGTTAAAGGAAAACCTTACAGACAGAATGTGAGCCTTAAATGTTTTGGCTTAAAAATGTTAAATGTGTTACATTTTTAAAAAAAATAAAATGATTTGGTTAATTTAACATCTATTCATTTAAGCAGGTAATCAAATGAAAGCAAGGCGCTTGCAACTTCTTTTACATTCAGCCTCTTCAGCTTAGATTGTATAAGCACTTGTGTTTCAGGGCACTTCTACATTGGACAGAAAGCCAGTTGTTGAGTTTTTCTGGGGTCCTCTATTTTTAGGAGCTAAAGCTTGTAGAGGTTAACACTAAAACAGCAAAGATCAGCTATACATGAACAGAGGCTAAACAACCCCAACTCCAACAGATTAATTCCTTTGGCACATTTAACTGGAGGAACTGGTGATTTTATCTCTAGTTTCGGGTTCATGGATTTGGTTTTAATGACTACACAGTACCTGATGTTGCAGTCTCAGCTCTCCACAAACCTTAAGATGTTTGTTTGTCTTGACCCTCAAAGACCCTGAATGGATATCTTAACAGGAATGGGACCCAAATACACTTCACTGAACATTTAGTAATATATAACCTTTGGACAGATTAATGTAATTTGGAAGGAGTGCACTAGCTCAAATCACACTCAGTGCCGAACACCACTGTTTGTTCCTACAGGTGTAGTCGCTCAGTGGCAAATCAGACCAGCATGTCCTGGTCAACTAATTACCAAGAACAAATCCAGGACCAAATCTGGAACTTCAGATTTGAATACCACTATGGAATTTATGTCAAAAGTTCAAATAGCTGGTTCAAAATTACCTTTGGAAGCAGGACGTGAAGGAAGAAGAAGGAGTGAAGAATTAAGAGGGAATCCTGAGTTAAATTAAACCGATGGCCTAGTTTTTGGTTCTGCAGCCATACAATGCCACAATAATTACAAAATCCAATATGTGGTTGCACTTAATAAATGACTATATGTGGTCACACACTGCTAGTTTAGACAATTCAGACCTAAAGCTTGAACAGAGACCATGTCTGAGAAAAGAGAGATCAGATGGCATTCAGCCTGCAGGTAAAAGACATCAGACAAAACAGCGCACCTGCTGCTGGGTTGGGTGCTGGCCCATCTGACATCAATTACTCCCTAGTTAACACCACCACGCCATTAAAGTGACACGCAAATCCCACCAAGGATCAGTGGACTCATCAATCTCCTGCTGTCACAGAGCTCTGAGATGTTCCAGCAGTGTGGCAAAGAAGTACCTTCAGAAGCCCAGCGCTGACAGACATGCCACTGGCTCACAAGCACAGGCAAAGTGAATTTGTTATCCTTTCTCCTTTGACATGTTATGTGTTCTTTTATCTTTAAATAACGTACGAATGTATGAAGCACTTTTTTTTTTTTTTTTTTTTTTTTTTTTTTGGGATTTCTGCATTTTCACTCTCTGTTTATTTTGCTTTCAGAGACAAAGGGCTCACAGTTACAGGAGGCTTTCATGACCCTTAGCGTGCTCCGGGACACGCTAGTTTTGCTCTGTTTGCTTTAAGGCTCCGCCGGCCCAACTGCGCCTTTCGCGACCTGTTGACTCTACCTCTCGCGAGGGGGGAGCTCGGCTGGGGCGGGCACTCTGCCTTCTCTCCCATCTCCGATGCCTGTCGCTGGGATGAGACTTGAGCAGCGTCGAGCATGGCTGCATCTCCTGGCAGAGTCCTCAGCTCCTCGGTTTTTGTATTTTTTTTTTAGCAGAGGCCCTTGCTTTCCCAGCTCCTCACCCTGTGAACGTGTTTTCAATGCGCTCAGTGGGTCCCTCACACTCCACAATGGCAGCTTCATTCAGAGGCTGAGGCAGCCAGCTGGTGTGAGAGCTAACAAAATAATAGCTCTATCTGCTCCACTCCACTGACCTGCACTGGAGGCAGACGTGACACTCTTCAAACCTGGAGCAAGGATACATGGGGGAAAATAGCGGCCCATTTGAGGGACTATAAAAGGGTACTATAACTGAGACTCATGAGAAAGAGAGGGCTCTTAAAACAGCCAACAGTTCAAAACACCAAGAACCAGAGCCAGCATATTTAAGTGCAACATTCACTTCCAGTAACCATTTGTTCTGGTCCCACTTTACTTAAAGATAAAAATCATTACCAGTGCTGAGACTAAAGCTGGCTACCATAATCTTGTTTATATTACAACAAAATAAATGAAATAAACAAAAGCTGTGCATGATAGACTTGGTTTTTTTTATGTTATGAATTGTTTTTAAATTCATTTTAGACCAGACTGGTAAAATATTTCATGCCATTTTTAGCATTATTAAATAAAAGTCTTTGTTAGTCCAAAATTGAGTTTACATTATTAGTTCAGTCTCTTTCCAAGTGACTCCTGTTGTTTTACCTTTTGGCCTGAATTGCTCATTATACTCTTTCATTTTGACATAAGTCAGAATATATCAGTGCTTTCAACCATCACCCTTTATCTGCACTTCCTGCAGCATTTAGCCTAGTGTTTATGTGCATGCCTTTGAAACCTGAGCAAACGCACAGACCTCCAAACAGGCTATCAGATCAAAGAGCACGAATCAGTACCATTTTATTCTCCCAGACGTTTCATTTTTGATTCCGTTTGATTTAAGGAAGGCGTTCTGACACTGCAGGTTGTTTACACCATCATCAACACTCTGAGCTCAGGGAGAGGGTAAGGGCCAGGAGAAAGAGGGCCATTTGGGTCACGGCAAACGCACACAGGGAGCAAGAAGGCTTCATCCCACTTTCAGCACAAGTACTAAATTACATTGCCCTTTCACCTTGGTTAGCGCTAGATTAATGTGAGGCATTATCTACAACAATACTCACTCAATCATCCCTGTGAGAGGACAAACCCAGCTGGCCCTGATTATTCTCAGTTTGCACAGAGCTTACTATCAAAGACTGAGGGCACCAACATCACAGATGTGTATATTAACATATACTACGCAATTTTTACGTAATTCAATTAAAAACACATTATGTTTTTTATCATATAACCTACGTGGAGATGGAAGACAGAACAACATGGTGCAAATGGTGGAACTGACATGTTCCAGGTCTGACCAAAAGCTTGATGAAACAATCCTGGACAAATTCTTTCACTCGCCTTGACAACCCCTGAGCAGGGGGGAGTCGGCCTGTCTCTCTCTTCCAGACGTCTCACTAACCACTGCAAAAGTGTACCTGTGGTCTACTGCCCTTTTTTAGAATAGTTTTTTTAAAAATAAACTTTTTTCACTTCAACTTTCACATACAGCGTGAAGCAACTATCATAATAAAGAAAATGTGAAGTACGTGTTTTTATTGTTTACCTTTTGGAAACATGTACGTGAAGAATGTTCATCAGAGGAGTCTTTAATGCAGCATTGGTCCTACAGAACAATGTCTTCTCAAGGCTATAAGAATTCCTGCTGCAAGACTTCAAGGAAATACTTGGATTTTTAAAAACACTTGTTATTATTTTTAATCACACTGAGCTTGTGATAAAATTTCTAACCAATACCAGTCAGCTATAAAAATCTGACTCTGGTACTTCACTTGCGTGAATGTAAAAAGTTTTATTTTTCATAGCATTGTGAACTGTACGAAACCAAGCCAAGGCAATCTCTTATAGTTCTGAACAATCAACATTGCCTCATTGTTAAGAATGTATTACAGCCTTTGCATGTGCATTCTATTATTAACTCCTTGTCCAGAGCTCTGGCATGCTGTTCTTTTCATGCTGTTCTTTTAGCCAAAAAACCCGTCTTCATCTTGTTCTCCATATTTGAGCTGATCCAGCCTGTACACAAGACTCAGAACTCAGACTTGAAGTCCCTGTGCCAGAGTGTGTGATTGGGTGGTGTGGGTGACTTTCTGACCTGTTCACATGGCTAATAAAACATTCATAGAGGGAGAGGAATTCCAGTGTATAGTTTTCCCCTGTCTGTGATGTTTGGAATCCTGTGGTGACCCCATAGAGAGCGTCATTCTGTCAGCAAACAAAGGCCTGCTGTTTCCCTCCGGATCATCATGGGCAAGACCAGCACTACCAACTGCATGCCACTACGCTAATCAAATGATTTTCTTCCTTCACAGAATTTGCCTCAAAAAAAAAAAAAAAAAAATATATATATATATATATATAATTTTTTATTTATTTATTTATTTTTTGTGTGTGTGTGTGTGTGTGTGTGTGTGTTACAGCCCTGTCCCCACTCTAGGTATTGTACCATAGTTCATGCAGGTGGCCAAGGGTTTTGTGTTAATGGAGGGAGAAAGACTGAGCAAAGGTTGATTTAAATTGCTCTTGTTTGTGATTGCCTGGCCTGTAAATGTGGGAAAAATGCCCTTACCCCCACCCCCTAGTTTTACTCTATGTTATTATTTGTTTTTTAATTGGTTTGTGAAGCTGTAATGTTTTACTTTAATTAAGTTCCAACTCTATTGACAAAGGCCAAAGAGACCATTAAAACAATAAAAGCACTCTGTGTATTATCCTCAAGAATGATTTGCGATAGCTTCAGACAACGGCTTCTTACTGAAAGGGCATTTTGAAGTGTGCTTAAGTTAAACCACTTGGCAAAAGGGGGCACTGTTCTCAGAAAATAAACATCAGAGGTCAGATATTTTCCCGCATAATTGAGGTCTATTTACACTTCTGACACCAAAGCTTTTGCCGTGTTTTTCCTCTCAATACACACTTTATGTAGAGGCAAGCTTACAAATCAATGCTTTGTTTTGTATTAACTGTGATGGCTGATAATTTTCTATGGTCTGTGTTTAAAGTGGCTTTCAGTGGCTATGATTCTTAACATTTTGTAGCAATGAGAAAGGAAAGGGTTTCTTAACAGCTCAGAAATATAAATGACTTGATTTCAGGGGTAACATAATCCCTTTGGAATACAAGCCACTTTTTGACTCACGGCTGAGGTTTCAGAAGTTGGTTTCTGAGGACTTCAGAAGCATTTTCTTCATGGAACCCTACCACATGCCACCTCCTCTGTGTGAAAACGTAGCGCTCCAGGGAAATTATCATTGAGCTTTGGCTCGCCAATATGTGTTATGTATTTGCAAATAGAAAAATTCACCAAGGCAGCTTCCAAAGTCATAGTGTTGATGTTGTATTCACAAGGACACAGTTATATCCATTAAAGTCTATTCTGTGAGCTGCTGTTTCCTGAACATGTCCCAGAAGCCCATGACCTTCACCTTCACTAGAAGCAGCTGGAAGCAGGAAATTACACTCACAAAACTGAAAGCTAAATCCTTTAATTGTTCCGATTTTGCTGAAGTATCATTGGATCATGAAATTCTACAGAAAGGATAGGGATTAGCTGAGAAATGGCTGCAGTTTATTGCATCTAGTGTCAATTACTTTAAAAAGGTTCATCTCACCACTAAGCTAACCATATGCTATCAATAACAATGTAATGACTTGTCAAACAATTGATGCTGTAACTCTGCTATTCCAGTGAGACAGTGAAATCCTTCGTAATTTCTGCTCATATTTGTCTTCTATGAAGTGAGGTGAGATGACAAGAGCAAAGAGATGTCATATATTCACAAAATAAATCTATATTTACTGTTAGTTTTTAAAGTTTTTTTGCTGTTTAGTATATGGTTGAAAAAAAGAGAAAAAGCAGATAACCAGTATATGATGGATATCATTAGCAGGTACTTAAACAAACCCCCAAAATGCCCATGTGGGCCAGACTTCACCTGGATTTCATGTTCAGTGACATCCACTTTAAACTCAGTACTCTGAATGTTGCGAGATTGAAGTCTGCTCTCTTATTCACCTCAGCTCTCAACCTCAACTTCCTCAGAAAAAAGACCAGTATCACATGTCTGCAGATTCATTAGTAACCAAGAGGGCTTTCATTCACTTCCTCTGTTGAAACAAAGGAGTCCTCCTTCTCCAGTCTGTTATTTTCATTTTATTGGGGGTGGAGGTGGGATGGGGTGGGGGTGGAGGTGAGATGGGGTGGGAATCAACATAACTGCTTGGGTTCTTGAGAGACCACTGAATTTGACTGATATCAACATGGGTTGATGCAGCACAAGGACCCTAATTTATGAGATTTATGAGATATGAGATAGGGGCACATAACCTGTGCTTTCTGTTAGTCTCATCTGTGTGGTGTCATAGAATGTAATAACAAACATTGTTTTTTATTACAAATATAAAAAAAAAACAAGACTGGGATTGGTCAGTGGTTTTGCTCATACATTCATGGCTAGTGGTGTTGCTTACCCCAGCATCCCCATGAAAGCAGTTATCAAACATATCTACTGTTATGACTCTTTTTGCTGCAGCCTATATACTATGGCCTCAGGAAATCTGAATACCCAAAGGTAGCATTACCCTTCCTTCCCCTCTCTGTAACTGAGGCACTTTATATATTTTTATTGGCTAGTGTTTCAAACAGCCATACTTAAAAACAGACAGGTAAGGAAACGTGTTGACTGTGTCTAGACATTTTGAGTTGGACTGGTTAGTGAATTCATCTTGCTCTACACCACAGTATGATCAGATGGCTTTTGTGTTGGATCTCGTCAGAATGCCTTTGTTGAGGGGGAGGTTAAAATGATGGATAACAAAGTATTTTTGGTAGTTTGTTTATTAGGTCACTGGAAAGGTGCATGAGATTTGGCTGTTATCATGTCACATTCAAGGAAGGAATAAGAATTTTAAGGAAGAACATTACAAACACAAGCAGTAACATTTTAGGAATTCTGTAACCTGTAATTCACCCTGTAGGAATGAAGTCAAAATAATTTTTATAATCAATATGATTCAGTAATCAATAATAATTTATCATTTTTAACAATAACAATAAATGTAACTGAACATACTATTTAGAATCATGAATACAGAAAATAACTTTTTTACCACAACTTAATATCCACTGTATCTGCTTCACATTGAAAACTTTTTTCAGCATTATACAAAAAAATAAAAAACTTGAAAGTACCAAATAAACTTTAAATTGGGGGGGGGGGTGCGGGGTTCCAGTTCTGTTTTTATGCCTATTAATTGTTTTTTCTTCACTTACACTTCACTTACACTGCAAGCGTCTTTGGGTACTTGAAAAGTGCTACATAAATACAATGTATTTGAAGTATAGATATATTGTATATCAACAGGGGTCTATTTCATGGGACAGTAAAGGGACAAATAATTGTTTCTTGGCCAGCTGTGTGTCATTACATCATTCATCCAGTGCAAGCAAGAAAATGGTCTAATGATGATTCTAGATGTTGATTCTAGATGTTGTCTCTCAGCATGAGGGCCAATGAAGTGCCAATGTGAGTATACAACAGACTACTATGAGACTGAAAAATCAGAGACCAAACAGACATTTGGTTTCACTGTTTGGTACCTTGTTAGGAAGCATGAGATTACCAGTGACCTTAGTAATAGCAAACAACCTATCAAACCATGGATCACCACAGTAATGGATGACTCAGGAGTCAAAAAGAAAAACTGTTGAACAGATCAAGACTATTATCCAAGTAACCCAACAGATGTCCCAACGATTATCATAAAGAGAAGAATAGATGAGCAGTAACCTCACAGGCTTTACTTCACAGGCTCTGGCCAGGTTACAGTTTGATAAATAATTAAAAAAAATGTAATTAAAAAAAGATTCTCTTGCATTGTTTCATCATTTTTGGAAGTATGCAGAAAAAAAAGAACTGTACATAAACCAAAACATCCTGGTCCATCTGTGAAAGAAGGTGACATGGGGATGTGTGGCTTCTCAAGCAACATGCCACTCAGATCCCACCAAACATCTCCAAGCTTAATTGGTGACTCATTACCTTGCAACAAGACAATGACATGTCGTTTGTCTGCCACACCAGAGAACATGCCTTTCGCTTACTGAAAACAAGTCAGAAGGCAAACAAGAATCTTTGGATGGTAGTAATGAAAGCCATGTTTATGCTGATGTCTGTGTCACAGTAATAAAGTATTTGCACCAGCTAACAAACATGATATTTTCATTTTAAATGATGTTAATTTGTTCATTTAGTTACATTCACCAGAAATGACCATTAAGTATTCCTATGAGACGATTCTTATATGGTTCCAGCACCCTGAAAACAAAGCTGACATTCTATACCTTAACCTCATAGTCACTGTTATAGTGACTCATAGTCATAGTCCTCATAGTCATTTTAAAATCCATTGTATTTTAATTCATAATCAAAAGCAACTACAAATGCATCACTATCCAGTTATTTGTGGCCTGCACTAAAAATCCTTACTTACTTATGTTGCAATTAGTGCCATATCCACTTAACTCCCTCACATGTTCTGAAATAAACGGGCTTCCTCTAACACAGCTGAAACTTGGTATCAAATATCTACACGACTGAATGGTCTTTAGCAATGTGGGTGAGTCCCACTCTTAAATGAACTCTAACAAGTGGTATTTATTACTATACACCAAGTGTTTCAATCTAAACTTACACTTGAACACTTGAACACATGAAAGTTAATGAAAGGCACCTAACATTTGATGCAAACAAAATAACATGGAAGTGCAGAACTGGGAAACTATGACATCATTTCTGGAACTTGGAACAGCCTAGAGGAAGAACGATATTCAATCTCAAAACTGATTTCTCATTTCACTTGAAAACAGTAATTTGTTATTTTATAGAGAGAAATTGAGAAAGTAAAAAATGTTTCGTGAAGTCATTTCCTCAAGGCATGTTCTTGTTGAGAATTATAATCCAAACTGACGTAGAGACACATCTCAGAAAGAGATCTCCTTGAGTCTGAATTCGACTGAAAGCCATATGAGTACTGAGCTAAGCAATGCATTAACCTTTTCCTCTAACAAAATAAATCGAATTGTTGTACCTCCAACACTGTCTGAGTTTTGAGCCATGAATTACGTGATGAATGCATAAATATGGTCTTTTGTCTCAAGCTTCCCGCCAAGTGGAGGCTAGGGGTCAGTGGCGAGACGGCTTAGCTGTCATTTACCTTATTCAGCATGTCAACCTGTCACAGAGTCATCATCATCCCAGACCCCAACAGACTGCTTCTGGCAAGAAAAACTTATGCATGTACTAGCTATCCTACCAACAAACAAAATAAGACACAAAATAACACTTGTAACATCACGTATTACTGATTTACTGAAGAGTTTAGCTGACAGATAAGCAAAGTTAACATATTGCACTTGAGAAAAAAACAAACCTCGTGGTGTGTCTTCTTTCATCAAAGCATTTAGCATGCACAAAGCAGGGTTTGTTCCTAGGCTGGACTCTACACTAAGAAAGGAGGGGTCAGTATTGAAGGATAACTAATTCTGATTGACAGGAAGCCAAAGATCAAAGCCAGACTGATGCAGGAAGCTCAGCCATCCCACTAGTGAGGGCTGAAATCATGTTAGCAGCAGTGAGCCTGGACAGCATCAGAGTTTTATTACCTCTGGTCCAAGATAATGGGGCACACTGCATCTCCCTGCACAGCCAAATGAGCTCATCCCCTCTGCTGAGCCGCTGGCCTGAACCGGACAGACAGGAGGGAAGCGGCCATGTTAACGGAACTCTCCCCAGGACCATGGGCACATCACTGACATGCAGTCACTTTTTGGATCGAATTTCTATCTGTCTGCACTATACAGAAACTGGTCTGTTTTTGTTCTGTGTCATGGAGTGCAAAAAGGGAAAAACACTATTATACAAGCGTGACATTAGAAAACACTTGGCAAGACAGCTGCATCTTTCATCTGTGCATTTGTTTGTGTATGCATTCATCTTCTTGGCATTTTTTTAAAATCAGAGTATAGGTGATACTGAAGGGCCAAACAGAATATGTTCAGTGCTGGAAACTGTATGTTAACCAACAGTCTACTGTGAATGATTGAGCTACTGGGCGAATATAGGTTTTTATAATAGTTCTGTTCTCTTAAATGTGTATTATACAATACAGGTATGCTACAGCCAGCCACCAAAGCTTTGGGTGAAAAACTAATACCTTTGAACAACACTGCCTCATATTGCATTTCAGAAGAATGTTTTAGAGGATAGTAAGTCTAGATGTCAACTTTTACTAACAAACAAAAACGACTCTAAAACATTATCTGTCTGGAACTCCATTTGCAGGCTGAAAGAAACGATAGGGAGTAGAAGAGTAGAAGAGTGGACACATTTATTATAATGTCTGAAATGTCTGAACTGTTCCATTGATTGTGTGATGGTGTGAGAGGCCAAGCATTTGGAGTATGCCTGAAGTGATTGATGAACAGTCGGACAGAGTAAAGCACTGCCGAGCTAATTGTGTTTCCCTCACATTGCCATATAGCCAACACAAACTGGGAAGGGCAAAGACAAACAAAAGACAGCCAGTAATTTTCCTGCTCCCTTTCACAAATGGCTTGAAGTTGCTGACAGTTACAGACGGATGTTTAATATATATTTGTATCGATGCCATGCTCACAGTGAAACTTGGAAACGTCATTATCACAAATAAGATCATGTATTAGAGAAGATGATGCTAGTTTTAAATCACTTGTGATAAGATAAAACACTATTGACAAATTCAGGAAAAAACAATTTATGATGGTTAAGCTATGTGAAAAGCTTCTAAAAAAGGAGCAGGAACAGGCTTGCTAAAATGCTTTCAGTGGAGTCAGAAGAGCTACTTTATTGCATGATAGAGTAAATGTCTGTCTAATGAAGACATTGTAAGATTATGTAAAATGCATTCAGCAGCAAGTTGTAAATCAGATTAAAGTAATTAAGTGCATCAGATTGGTAAAGCTTTTGTTAATACAAACTAAAGTTTTTTTTTTTACTCAGTAGAAATACAGAATGAGTTTCAATATAAATATGTAAATAATACAGATAAGAATCATGCACATCCTTCATTCATTAAATTCCCTATCTTCACTGCTTCCCAACCACTAACAGATTTGTTTCTTTTACACACATACTCCATGATTGGATGGGAGGGTAGTGTTTAAATAGAAATAATAGCACAGTTTACAAGCCCATGAGGCCACTAGCTGTTTGGTAATAAGGGACAAACATATTAAAAGCGTGAGCCCCACAGAGTCTGTTTTCTTAGCCAGGAACTTCTGCTATTTATGACCATTATTTCTTGGCAAGATACTTAATTAAGAAGCTGTACACAACATGAGTGAGAAAAAACAGCATGGGCCAAAATGGGCCAACACTTTCATAGGTACCAACAAAGATGCTAGTGAATGGTTACATCCAAGAATCGAAGGTCTTCTGTGACCCAGAGTTAATTTGGATTCCTTCACCCCTGTAGTCTCTTTTCTTCAAGTGTAAAAGAGGTGCAACGTTCTGAAGCTCAATGGTTCAGCCTAGCCACAGTTCGCCAATAAAAAACTTGGGGAGAAATACAGAAAGGGGGTGTTAGCTCTCCCCTTCACGATTTATTCTCTGATTCGCTCAGTAACAGCGTCCTAGTGGGCTCTGGGGCTTTAATGCAGATTTAAGGCACATTCATGTGTGAAGTGAAAGGGAGTCTCCAGCGGGGTCCCCAAGGGCCAGAGGAGGTGTTTAATGACGTGCCACCACAGAAACAGCCAGGCTCATAACAGCTTCTCCACTGGAGCCCAGTGCTTTCACAGTAACGCATTGTTGGAATGGAGCTGCACACATGGCAGATAGATAGACAGACAGACAGACAGACAGACAGACAGACAGACAGACAGACAGACAGACAGACAGACAGACAGACAGACAGATAGATAGATAGATAGATAGATAGATAGATAGATAGATAGATAGATAGATGGATGGATGGATGGATGGATGAAACCAGAGGTGATTGAGTAATTCCCTGGTGTGTGTCTTGGGATGAATGCCATTACTAAAAGCAAACAAAGTAAACATACAAAAAAAAATTCAGATGACTTCAAATGACTTGCTCAGAATCTCATGCCATAAAAATAATATTCTAATTTTCTGTATAAAATTCTATATTACATTTTACCATATCATGAATTCAGTGAAAGCTATGGGAAAATTTTACCTTCAGATAATATGAGGTATGGGATAATAGGCCTCATTTCATTAAGCAGCGACATTTTTCGTAAGATTTCAACACTGTTGTTGGAATTTGTTGTAAACATTAAGATATTATTTTTGATGACTCCACATAGAATTTGAGCAGTAATCCCAATCTATCTAAGCAGTTTACAGACTTTGAGGAACAAATGCAGAGCTCACCGTCATCACAGAGATTTCACAAGTTTCTTGATCGTGGCCCATCGAACTGTCGGACCGGTATAGCCTACTGTAGCTTTTCACAGCTCCTGTTGGCTGGCAGGGGTGTACGTCAGCATCGCAGTCATCATATGGCTTATCCCATGCTTTGTGGCGGTCAGAAGAAACAAGTGGATATTCAACAGGTTAACTAAGGTATAGCTGGATTGTTGGTTACCAGGCTTGATTTTATATTACTTTACTTCATAGCTGAAAGAAAGAAACAGCATCAAACGGAATTTATATATGGAATTGTTTTTTTTCGGCGATGCTGACTGGACAATCTACATAGGAAAAGGTTTTAAAATCCTTTTGATCGTTTACTGCTTGAAGGCTGCTTGCTATCTCCAAACCCGTTAAATCTTACATTTGTTTTGCTTTTTGTTTAATATGGGGTTTAAACTCGTCTTTTTGGTGCATCTGTTAACTTTTTCGATCAGTTCTGAACTTGGCGAGGCAGCATCAGAATCAGGTTTGAGAGTTGCGCGCGACATTGATGTGTTGAATATCCCAACTGCACTCGCTGACAGCACGACATCGGACATGGTTTCACAACATATGTTCAAGCTCTACGATAAATACAGCAAAGAACTCCATGGATCTAAAGACGAGAATACAGTGAGGAGTTTTAAAGCTAAGCCTGGTGAGTTGGTTATTTTTTTCTGCTTTTTATAGAGCAGAAAAAATATATAATTTCACTGTTGTTATGAGCATAGTTTACGCATAGTATGTCATATTCTCAGTGGTATATAGTGTGTCGTGTTCTGTAGATGCCGTGGAGAACTGAGAAGCATTTGGGAAGTATTGCTGTGGCAAAATCATTTATGCGCACTGGGTTTAAAAAGTTCAGAGGCCATTGTCCAGATAGCTGTTCATAAGGGGGTAACACTTTAGATTAGATTAGATTCAACTTTATTGTCATTACACATGTACGAGTACAAGGCAACGAAATGCAGCAACACTTCCCCTTACCATCGGCTGTCGTCTTAGAGACTGTTTATAATGATTTAAACTACTTAGACAGTGACCAAAAAACAACAACAACAACAACAAGTGTGGTGCGCAGTATATACACCATGGGCGTGATATACAGACTGAAAACTATATAGTTACATCAGAAGCACAAAAGAAATTCGATTTCAACCTATGTTGATTGACTCTGAAAGTACAGCCTAATTAACAATAAAGTAGGATTCAGTGGGGAAAATAATGTTTTAGTCTGTGAAAAACTTTAAATTATTAATGAGATTACATTTTTATAATCTTCTAAGTATTTTCAAAAGTAAGTTTAAATAATAATTTCCTAGCTGCTCAGAAGTAATATATTGCCACACTTCTTTGTTCGTTCCTGGCAACCTACAGACCGAAAAACACACCTTTCATAATGAATATGTAACTTAGCAATTGCTGTCCATTTCCCTACAGAAAGCATGGAGCAGAGAGTTCTGTACCAGCTGAATCTCACTTCCCTCCAAGATTCTGAAGTGATTCTCACCGCTACACTTCACTTCTTTTTTGACAAACGGCCACGCCAGAGGTCCTGGTTCTGCAAGCGCTTCAGAAACCCCTCTTGTCGCATCCAGAACCTCCACCACTTGCCTTCTTTTCATCTCCTTTTCCGAAGTCCTTCTGACAGTTCTCCTATTGGGTCATCTCTTGGGAATATTACCTTATATCCACACCGAAGGGGGATATGGCAAACCAAGGATGTATCTCACATTATAAAAGAGGCAAGACACAGGAATCATTTCATGCTAACGCTGGAGTTTGACTATGGAGAAAAGTATCAAAGGTATCAGGACCAGCTTTCAGCTTCTACCCTGCCATACATACTTGTATATGCCAATGACCAAGCTATATCAGAGCCCAACAGCATAGCATTGAGCTTACAGAGGTACGACCCATTCCCTGCAGGTGAGCAGACCACTCAGTCTCCAAACTCCTCACCTGACGTGCGGGTCAAGAGAGACTTGTATTTTCCTGACCCCATCCACAACAATGAACTCCCTGAGGTGGAATATGACAATTTAAAGCAGCATGATATGTGGGAAAGCACTTACCTCGTACTGAAGCCAAAGTCCCCTAGAAAGGAACGGCGAAAGAAAGGCCAGGAGCATGCTGACGGACTGAGCAAGTCTCAGGTTCTCAGCTTTGATGAGAAAACCATGAAGAAAGCACGGAAGAGACAGTGGAGAGAGCCTCGCAGCTGCTCCAGGAGGTACCTCAAGGTGGACTTTGCAGACATTGGTTGGAGTGAGTGGATCTTATCCCCTAAGTCCTTTGATGCTTACTACTGCGCAGGAACGTGTGAATTCCCCATACCTAAGGTCAGATCATGCGACAAAACACTGCACACTGGGAACTCACATATGTTAGCGTGAATAGTTCAGACATATTGAAATATTTAAAAATGATTTAGAAAGTCTATAGTAGCCAGAAAGTCTGAACAAAGAATCCCTTCAGAGGGTATTCAGTTCCAGCATAACTGAAGCACACAAGCTTTATGTGTAATTGCATTCACATAATGTTAAACTTAATGGGGGGAGGGAGCTGGAAGCCTTTTGGACACATTTTCTTGTTTTTCTTTCTTTCCCCTACTTGAAATAAACCCATTGTGGACTTTTTGAGAACCGTGGGTGATGTTATATGAAACTGTTTCCTCCCACTCTCTAAATAAATCCAAAATTAATTTTGTTTTAGAGTTTTTTCTTTTTTCTTTTTTTTTTTTTGTCTTTTCTTTTATTTAGAGTTTTTTTAAATATTGCTTAACTAAACTTTATATCTTTTTCATCCTTAATTTCTTTTTTTCCTTTTAGGTTGTTCGCCCTTCCAACCATGCAACTATCCAGAGTATAGTGAAGATGGTTGGTATCATTCCAGGCATCCCAGAGCCCTGCTGTGTACCAGAGAAAATGAACTCTCTAACTGTCCTGTTCCTGGATGAGTCCAAGAACATTGTATTAAAGATCTACCCCAACATGTCTGTGGAGACATGTGCCTGTCTGTAGATCCGATGGTCATTAATATGCTCACAGCTATGGAAAGACAGACAGGCACTGTGGTTAGAGCATCAGAACTAAGAGTGAAGGGACACGTCGCCTGTAGTTCTCACGTATTGTACAGTGCACATTACAAAGTTAGGTTGTTGGGAGCTATGCATCCTCCATGTACACTGTTTATTATGACCTCCAGTTTTACAAATCAAAAATTTCTTTTTATCTGTGACCTGTCTCTTATTTTGGTGGACATATTTCTATAAGAAAAACTATGTGTGTTAAATGCATTGACATCATGGCTTGGATGTTCATCAGTTAGTGTATTGCTGCTTTCTTTATATATACAACATCAAGTCATTATCTTGAGATGCTTCCTTGGTCATAATTTGTTCTATATCATTCATACACCAGTAAATGGTTTGTGAAATTACCCAGTAAAAATTAAATGGTGGAAGCAAAATTTATTTAATTGTTCCTTGGAAAGAAAATGTATGTCAGCAGTAGGTAATAGCTCCCTGAATGTCCAACAATAGTTTAAGGAAATTAAAATGCTTGATATTTGAGTTACTTTAAATAGCATATAAAATCCAAAACACATGCAAGTTTCTAAAGTATCTGAGATTTAATGTCAAGAATGTGTAAAATAGTGTTAGCAGAACTTTAAAAAATATTACTTTGTGATTACTTTGTGCTCCAGTCTCAACACTACTAAAAGGCTTTGGATTCAAGATTGTTAAACATTGAACTAATTATAATCCACTCACACTGAAAAGTAATATTTGAAATGTTGAAGTGGTTGTGTGTCAGAATCAGACTACTCACTAAGATCATTGATGTTTCTAAATCCTCTGAGAGATTGTGTTGCTCTTTGATGAATAATACAAGAGATCAGAACCCAATAGTGAACGTGAATGTCTGCGGTTATCTCCCTATTCATTTCTACATAACAGTATTTAATAAGGTACTTAATTCTGAAATATTTTGGATGAATGTGTTTGTAAGTAAAATATGATGTTGAGTCACTATGATATATTTTAGATGCTGTATTTTTGTATGTTTTAAATTATGAAATGAAATTAGCCATATGTATAGTAAAATGTAGAATAAACTATATACATATATAAAAATGGCATTCCTAAGAGCTTTGTTTACTAGCATACTGTGCTGCTTTGTTCATAAAGAAAGGTTTGATTGAAATGCCTTTCTTTTAAGATTACTGGGTAACATGTAAAGGACACACATCTAGTGTTCTATGAAAGTATCGTTCTCCACTTCAACATCAAAGAAAAGTACAGGTGGGTCCTCCTTTCCCCAACCCCCACTTCAAGAACATCAGGTCTCCAAAAAACAAGATGTTAATGTTTTCCCCAACAGATGATGTCACTCATCATCCGTTTACAGCAAAGACAAAAGTTCCTGTTGAATTTGAATAGTTTGAGTTTGTTTGTATTATAAAAAGAGATGTCATTTGAATATACCATGTTAAGTAATGAGGTCATTGCTGGCAATAGAAGGTTCTTGTATTTTCTGATTCTTTATTATCAGTTGATTCATATTTCCATAATATGTGGTAAACAATACTTAAATTATGGAAATTTGCTTGTAATACGTTTTTTTTATTCAAGTTGTGTCTGGTTCTATGATTGCAGCAAGTTTATCTAAAGGTGTAGGTTACAGTACTTGTGGTTTTACTCTTGTGGTGATAAAAAATGCAGTTTTTTCAGAAGCTTGTGATAACGGGATGACAGCACGAATCAGTTTCTTTATTATTAATCTCACCACATACTATGTTTAATTAATATATCAAGATTAGGATTATTTCATCTTTCATATAACAAAGAAAAAGGCAAAGATCCATTCAGCACTGACTGTATTGTTTTACTCCTTCCAGAATGTATTAATTTTCTGTTGCATCTTAGTCCTATTATTGGAAACCACTACTGACTACTTACAATCGACAGCAAAACTACGCATGATCTCTAAGAGGGAATTGTGAATCAGTACTCCTGGGAAGTACTTTCACAGCATTCAAAGCAACTCTTTGGCTCCAGAGACTTCATCAGTATGTAAACACAGAACAGTTTCTGAAAAACAATATTTACCTTTTTAAATGAGGCCTAATAGATTGGAATCCCTCATTAGTGGACAGAATGTTTTTCTATATACTTTGGAAACACTCTTTCTTCAGATGATTAAAATCTCTCAATGGCACCTTTTAAGTAATGCAACACTATGCAATTCATTGTTTAATTTTCCTCACAAAATGTAAAGGCACAATGGCAGCATGTGTACTTTTGCAGAACCATTGATATTTGAACTTTTCTATGAGCTCTCTGAGTGCTGGGCTTTTAAGCCTGGACTCACCTCATTTACCAGAGTTGTTCTATTACTTTAACAGAACATTTTCAAACAAGCAAAATAATCCTAACAGTTGGAATAGTACATTACAAGAAAGAAGTCATATAATACTAAACACATATTACCTATTCTGAGTTAATGAATTACTTAGTTAGAAGAATTTTGTACTATCCTCAGATAATATACCAGTTTTATGTAGGTACCCTTGTGCAAAATTTAGTTCAGAGCGCACTCTACAGGACTATGCTTGCATATGTGTATATGTATAAATGTGTGTATGTGTGTGTTCACTCACACATGTGCAAACACACTATAGTTGTTGCACAGTTTGCAATAATAAATAATAAAAAAATAATTAGCCCCATGTTAATTTCCTAATAATTTATACACACATGAACATGCATATTGTACAACATGAAGAGTAATATACAGCCTGCCTGACTTCTGAATTATATTTAAATTATTCATTGTTATTATAACACAAGATTTAATTTCCTTCTGCTTGATATTTAGCTTTTTGTGTACTGTATCATGATAATTTTGGCAATGTATGTTGCTTCCACTAATATTGAATTTATAAAACAAAACAAAACAAAACAAACAAATGTGACAAACCTAACCACTGTAGATGTCTATTAAAATATTATCAGCCATCCTCAATAGATACCAGCCAATACCAGCAGACTAATATTATCCTGTATGTAAGGTGGGGTTACTTGGCCAAATGGCTATAGTGGTTACAAAGTGGGTAACTCCTGTAAGCCCATCCTTCCAGATGCTGTTCTGACACCTGTACAGACAGCTATCAATACATCAGTCAAAACTCAGACAAGCGTGACCTATGGGGGACCAGAATCAGCCACTAGAAAACCAGGTAATAGTTGAACGTACAGAAATTGTCCCTGTTGTCCTTGAAGGCATTTTCCATAAAATTCTCCAAGATGCACTGAGTTTTTGCTTCATCATAAGTGAGTAAATTTGGATTAAGGGGTTGTTATGAACCTTTATTGTTTCAATAATTCAATAATAAGATGAAACATCATAATAAAGACCTACATCTTATTGAGTGAATATATATATATATAGTGCCTTGATTTATAGACATTTTCAAGACATTTTCTTGATTTATAGACCTTTGTTTATTTCATTACATTAACAAATGACAATGTATCCTTTTAAAGACATTGGAATGACAAATTTCGGACAGCAAGAACATCAAACCACCTTCACATAGGCTGCAGTAAGAGAATGAAGGACTGTTAATGTCACAGTGTGCGACAGCAAATGCCATGGCTTCATAACACCCACTCTTCTTCCAAAACAAGAAAAACAAAAGCTTTTGTAAATAAATACATATTATTTGTATTTTGGCATTATGATAATTTAGCAAGTCCTTACACATTGGTAAGAAATGATTCACCATAGTGCATAACCTAATAATTGTTAGATATGATAGCCTACTCAATTAGGGGGGAAATGCCTTTGTATGAAATATACGCTATAGCTAATGGTTTAGTCGGGCTGTTAGAGAAGGGAATTAGCCTTAAAGTTTAGGACGTAATATCAAAGTTACATCCTTGATATCTACATTTTCCGTTCCTGAGATTTATAAGGCACAATTTAACTAAATACAGGACACCGTTAAATGGAGATGACGTTATTGATCTCTGTGGCCATCTTGTGGAAATTCTTTGCATTAAATCCTGCATTATGAGGCGCAGCAAGGATGAAAACAAACTGCGACTCGGACTCTGAGGACACATCGAACACTACCCTCAGCACATGCAGACTTTTGACTATAGGGAATCCAGCAAACGCTTAAATTGTTTCCATTTCCAGAGATAAGCCTTGTTATACTATATTCTTGTTTAGTCAAAGCAAAAGCATGAAGTAGCGTAATCTGTACTTTCTCCTAGAAAATGAATACCTCTGCTCCATTCAGTATGTATTTTTGTATTCATTGTTTCATGTCTCATATATGAAGATTTTACTGTAGTCTATCCTACAGAACCAATAGACACGATTTACAGGTCTCCTCTGCCTTGGTAACATTCAGCTACAGCTACGAGTTGTTAGACTTAACTGAGTATGTGTGCCTCTAGAGTATAACTGCGCAGAGGGAAGACCTGGACATTATACTGAAGTCCCCCAGAAGTGCTTTTCTGAGTCCCTCCTTCAATTGTGAGAAGTCATGTGACGTGAGAGATGGTGACGCTCACGGAAATACTCATTACAGATTGGACAGGTGAGTTTCTCTTCTCTTCTCCGCCTCACCTGAGACTCCGCGGAAAACTCCTTTTTATGATGTGACCGCATGTGAAACACCAAGTCAGAGGTCATTCGAAACGAGAGGTTGCACTTAGCACACCAGTTCTGCACAGAAACACCCAGTGAGCTGAACGTAGGAGGAAGAATGGTCAAGGAAGGGTTGGCTGGTAACTGGCCATTTATGGTCGTGGACCAGTGCTCATGTGTGAAATGGAATGAGCCTTTTGTTGTCAGTGGAGCGGACACCATCGTTTGGGTGCTAGGCAGATCACACTGAAACAGGTGAGAGGCCAATAGATTTCTGTATCCAACAACAGTCTTTGAGTTGTACGGTTCTGAAACATCCGGGAGTTTTTGTGGGCCACATAGTGCAGAGGGTGTGCTCGGTGAGCCATCAGTGATACGCTTATTGGGTTTACAGAACGCGCTCTTTTGTTCCTCGTGGGTACTCCCCGGTAGAACGAATGAGAATGCACTGGAATCGGACTGAAGACCCATATGGGCCTCCCTGTCTGATTGATAACTTGATCCTGAAGGATTTTGCCTTGTTGCATCCTTGATGAGGGGCGTATCTTCGTATCGGGGTTCTGCTGGTTTTCCAGTATTGGAGCTGCTTTTAATGCTCTTTAACTCGTAAATTGACAAACCGTCCTCGGTTGATTTTATGGTTGATTCCGTCAAATCATGGCCAAACGGGTAACTTTTGTTGATATCCGTTATTGTTTTGTGATTAGTAATGTTAGTTTTCTCCAGTAGAACAGTTTTTCTGTTCCGCGAACTTAACGTTTCTTCGGGTTTCCTTTTTCGTGTCAAATTGTCCTCAGCAGAGCCCGATTTTTTATGTTCCAGATCTCTTGCAATGTTGTGAAAATCGGTAACTTTGCGCTGTCGCTTCACTTCTGTTTGCTTGTGTTCGTTGTCTGTTCGTATTATGTCGGTTTTTACTTGGGTACACAAAAAGCGACAGTGAGCAAGAAATGGGTTTTCGTTCTTGAAAACTTGACCGCATCTCCCACACAAGAAATCTGTATAAAAGATCAGTTGTATACTGATGAGCAAGGAGTGAATAACAAACGTTATAGCCAGCAATAAATATCGTTAAATTGCTTGTCATTATAAAACGAGCATCTTTATTATCAAAAGCAACGTTCATTATTCTCACCTTCTGAAAGGGATCTTTGTTTGACGTCACTGAATCCCAAAAGGTGAGAGAGCTCTTCATCATACCAGACAAGCAGTTCTTCTCCTTGCCTCACATCTCGAATAGTCCGAAAATACAATTGGCCACTTTTCAAATAGGCTTCTGTGTTTTGCTCTTCTGTGTTCATTGCAGCCTGCACAAATCTTAGCCAGGGAACTACCAAAGGTGAGCTCTTCATTGCCTCAGGATCTACCTGTTGATAGATTTGATGACATAAAGATGCAGATATTATACACATTAAAGAAGTGGTATATTAGCGATTAGTTTCATTGCAAGCAACATAACCTAAATGTCTTCCATACTATATATACATTAAATACTGGTACTAGGCTATCATAAACCCAAACACCCCATTAATTATAAATAGAATTTCCAATGAAATTACAATACAAAAAATGCGTGAATAACTTACCCGAAATACATAGGATTTCTCTCTTTTGTCAAACGATTTCAAGGCAATGAAAGCTATTGTGTCATAAAACGTATTGTGAAGAACACAAGGTCCGAAAGATGTTCCAGCCGGTATATCCTGTGTAACTTGGACACTGGTAAAGAAATCAGTGACGTGATGGTGAAGAAATTTGCTGTCGTTAGTCCAGAGAGATCGTGGCATGAAGCTCTGCTCCATCATTAAGTCCTGAAAAGTATAGATCAGCTATCAGCAAAATGACAGTATTCCAAATACATAGGTCTAATTCGTGTTAATTATTCATGTTAATGTATAGCAAATAGTTTTTGCATGAATTAATGACACATTAATAAATCGTTTCTACATAGCATTTCAGTTTTAAATTTCATCTTGCTGCCCTAAGATTTCTGTTAAAGTATAATACATGCTGAAAATGTATGTAAACTTTAAGTTCAGTTTTTTAAATATTAAATAATGTATACTGGCCTGTTACAAAAGGTAAATGCTATTTTTTCACAATATACATAAATAAAAGGGTCTCTGGTGAAGAATATAAACTTACGGATATGATCCAGAGAAATTGATGAAGCAGATGTCCTTTGCTGCGGAGTGTGACCACAGCGGCGTTTTCTCTCGACTGGATTCTGCGCAGAGGAGACACGATCTTATCCACACTGAGGATGATCTCTGAGGCGTGATGGCCCTTTGAGGCGCGCTTCCGTTCTGCTCAAATCTTCTGGTGGCGTTTTGATTTGTGCCTCTGCAGTTTCTCTGGCGGACTAATTAGAAAAGGGGGCAGTCAGGGCTGTCCAGTGAGTGCACAGACTGCAAATAAGTGACTACCCTAAAGCAATTATGATGGGTATTTCACAAAGACAGACAATTCTACCAGACAGTTATTGTTGCCTAGAATTATACAACTGGGGTTTATTATTATTATTATTATTATTATTATTATTATTATTATTATTATTATTACATTTACATTCATGGCATTTGGCAGACGCTCTTATCCAGAGCGCCTTACAAAAGTGCTTAGGGATACTTGGAATATCTAGTGTAGCTCAGATAGACCCGAATTCATGCACTCTAAGCTGGAATACTGCCAGAAGATAGTCTTATGATACACAAGCCTTCCCTATAACCATAATATACAGCTGACTTGCAGCTAACTCCTGTAGCCTGAATATACAACTAAGTTACATAACAGGAAAGAAGACAACAAAACAGCTAAAAACTGAAGGATATATTCTATGTTAAGTGCTTATTATTATTATTATTATTATTATTACGGCTGCTACTACTACTACGGCTAGTCCTGAATTAGCCCAGTGTTAAATAACTACTTTTCACTCCTATTCCACTGAGAGAAGATATTTAGATTTTGAATTTGAAAAGGGGGGGGGGGTGCGCATGCTTGCGCATGTTTTTGTATGTAAGGATGTTGTTAAGAAACAACATTTAGATTTATCCCATCCTGTTGGTTCACAATTAGAATTTAAAGGGGTAAGTCAGCTTCACGGGAAACGTGGTATCTAACATTTTCATAGCTTTGTTTTGATAAACTTAATCAAAAGTTAATTTATCAAGCTAACTTTTTCACGTAAGCTGTGACGTTAGTTGGCAAAATTGTTGATAGGCTCAGTTTTATCATTATGGAAACATAGGGCTTATTTATAAAATATCTTTCGTGCACTTTCTCCCGGAAAAGGGGAAGTCTCCACATTTGCTTCCCTGTGCACCGACCGGTCTCCGGTGCCCATCCGAATGTTTCTAGAGGAGGGGCATTTAATGATGGTTTGGAAGCGGAATCTAGGGTGTCTTCGGCATTTAAAACAGTAACAAAACGAATCAGTGTCACGTTTGAGAAATACATACGGCAGGAAATATTTTTTCCTTTTCTGGATTATGAGAAATATCACATTCGTCGATTATCTTTTTTTTAGAGTGAATAAGTATTTGGGAAAGATGGCGCGTCCTCTGAATAACTTTGGTCTAGCGGTGGCAGTTTTAGGAATATTTGTGTCTGCCCTTCCACACGGAGAAGCTGAGTCTACTGTTAAAGAGGACAGGTCTTGTCAAGGAGCGTTCGACTTATATTTTGTCCTCGACAAGTAAGTGGCCCATGTATATGGTGTTATCCCAGCCGCACATAGTGGTGCTGCCATAAGGATTCTGTCGCCACCACAGTCTCTTCTTATTGTTCTGTTTATAATACAGTGTTACATTTGCCATTGTCATAGGTTTGATATTATTACAGGTTTAATATAATTACAATTACAATTTATCCGCGTCAACTATAATTGCTTGTTGGCTGATCATTGAAACAACGTTATTGCTATACAGCGAAGAGCTGCTGCAGAACTATGCTAAAATGATTGTCACGTTCCCGAGCTTCGGTTGAATAAAACAACGTTTGTACCCTAAACTAGGCAATATATTAAGCAGCTGGCGGTATTCCCCAGGGCAACAAACGGGAAACTCAACGGGATATAAAGTAAAAGACTGCATGCCATCCCGAAGGCAGTCTGTAGGCAAGATCTTTCTAATGGTAATTACAGTCTTTACGGCAGGACAGATTTTCAAATAGATGAGAGGGTTTTGAACCAGGGATTTTCTCTCCTAGAAAGGTCTGAGCAGTTTTTAAAGCTCCGTTTTAACGGCAGCATATTTTTGTTCAGGTCAGGCAGGTCAGTACAGTGATCACTGTAATTATCATCATTGCAACACTGTATCACTTATTTGCCTTCTTGATGCTGAAGATTGAAACATTTTAGAATGTACTTATTGTCTTTGATTTAACCCACTTCTAAGAATTCAATCTATGTCACAATAACAATTTGGTAATTTGATACTTTGCATGAATATATAATATTGCACATGACACACATGTAACCAAAGTGTAACAAAAACATCACCATAACATAATATATTGGCACTTTGTCCCTGTAATGCACATGCAGGTCTGCTTGGTATGCACAAACCTTTGTGAGTGAAAATTCTGCAGCACAGACCTTGAGCACCTAGGAACTGTGAATAGTTTAACATGCTCTAACTTGCTCTCAACTTCGTGTGCCCTCCACATTACTAATGAACATCACCTGTTCAAAACATAAATAGACTGTAGTCAAGAGTTTCAGTTTAATTTGCTGTTACATCTTTTTAAAGTAGTTGTTATTGATATCACTATTAGTATTAATGAAAATATTATTTTTATTCATACTTTATCTATTTATTTATGATGCACAGATTCATCATGATGCAATGCACATTTCAACTGATCAGTTCAGATCCTTAACTGCTGGTCTGTGGTTTAACTAAAGTTTCTACAGTCCTGCAATATTTGATGCTTGCAAAGTAAAACTGAATAAAATGCATTCAGCTTCCAAGCTCTGCATTCTTATAAAGGAATCATGAAGACTGAAATGGAGGCAAAGGCTAAAAACCTTTTATAATTGCAAATGAAAGTTTTTTTTTTAGTGAAAAAACCCATACTGGTGCACAGAATAACTAGCAAAGCAATGTTTTATTATACCAATATGAATCCAGCCACCCCTGAACCAAAAAAATCATATTAAAACATCATATTATACTTCATACTGTAATAATATCAAAGCTTATAACAACAGTAAATGTATTCCTGTGTTTCATATAGCATATAGTGTCATATAGCTTCATATAGAATAGGAAAATGAGGCTCTGAGGGCAAAGTATTCTGTAGGTAAAATCATCCAGGTGTCAGTTTGAGCCTGAAGGTGAATTTCTTAGCATTTGGTAAAATCCTACCATACACGTTCGGTAAAATCAAACAGTTCTATCTGTAATTGCTTTTGTGTTGCATCTTAAACAGAACTGGATCACCTGTCTTGTAAAAATGCTATAATGGAGTACAGTTGAAAGCAAAGTGCGCTTGAAACCTGTTTTTATCTCAAACGTGCTATGAATACTTCATGGGGCTAACATACTTTTCATGTCTTTGTGTGTGCCTCTATAAACCCACATCCATTACTAAATAAATGAATGAATACATAAATAAATTTAAACATAATACAAAGAGAAAACAGATGAGGGCATGAACGTTTGCATGAAAGGGCAGATAATCAAGATACACTCTTTCATTTCTTGATTCATTATATTCTGTTAACATGGTTATATTTGTTGCATATTGATGGTTTTTGCATTACATGAACATAAGCAGGTGTCACAGATGACTTCATAATAAGTACAATTTATGTTCCGCACCAAACGTATATGATGTTTGTTTTGTGCATATTGGAAACTTGTAGAGATCAGTAAGTAGATTCATTCATGTACTGAAAAAGCCTATTTATCCTTATTTAAAAACAAATCATTTTTGGATGAATAAAAAATCTGCCCCATAAATAAATCTGTGATCCACTGCATGCTTCACTCCCAGAAACATTAATGAGATGCTAAAGTTTCCTAAGCAAACCTCAGTTCTGAGAACCATGTACTGTTGATCTTTCTCAGAGGTTTATTATTGTGTGCTCAATCATTCCAGTGTACTTCAGATGATCACTTATGACATCATGTTACGTACATTACACAGACAAAAATGTTATTGTATATCCATTACTGCAAATGGATCTCCACTGGAATTATGACTTGATGTTATTAAAAGCCTATTTTATCAGATTATTACAAATCCATTTGGTAATACATGAATTTGTAATCATCAGTAAAGTGGGTTGTGGTTTTAAAATGTTGTTCTATGTAATATTTACCCTAATTTTATTCATCTGCATTGGGTCATGCCCATATTGGTCAGAGACAAACCCCTACCCCTTTCAGATGCTGATGAAGATGCCAGTTCTATTTTGCATCCCAACCTGTTACACATGGCCATCGCCATCTGTTCAAGTGACTGAGTCCAGGAAGAGGGGGTCTTGATCCCTGTTAGCAAGAGACAGAATCACCTGAAACAAAGGCAGTTAGCCCATGTGGGAAGTGCTGTGGGGAGCAGTAATTAATTAGGAAGCTGTCATTTCACAGGGTGGTCCAGGAATGGTTTCTTTCAAAGGGTTTAAGAAAGAGATGATCATTGATATAAACCTGCTGTGAGGAACAGGAAATATTTAGACTGGAAAACTGTGGAAATAATGAGAGCTGTTCTGTTCCTTTGTTTTACTGCAGATCTGGAAGTGTCAAAAACCACTGGACTGAGATCTATTCATTTGTGGAACTTCTAGCAGAGAAATTTATAAGGTAATTCTAGGTTGTTTTTATTTTGTTTTTATTTTATTTGTATTTTCATGGTGAGATTTTTTTACTTTATCTGATTGTAACATCCTTGATATTACAATAATAGTTACAAATTCTGTTTGTTACAGCCCAATGCTAAGGATGTCCTTTATTGTTTTCTCTACACAAGGAAACATCATCATGAGACTAACTGAGAATAGGTATGAAACCAATGTACATCACTTTTCAGAGAATGTACCTCTGCACTGCAAGAGTTTGTCTAAATATTCCGGTGGAGCCTGTAAATAAGACGGCCAGTGCACACTAAGGAGAAAATAAAACCAATTAAAAGAAAGAAACTGTTCGTTTTCTTTTCTAATGCATAGGGATGATATTACCAAAGGCCTAAATAACCTGAGGAGAGAGGTTCCAGGAGGTGACACATTTTTAAATCTTGGGTTACAGAAGGTATTTTACTCTTCTTGTTTATATTGTCATTTCCTGAATTGTGCCTTGATGCACTAATCTATGTTTCTACTGATATTCGCTATTACTGACACAATTACAGGCGAATGAACAAATATATCATGGAAATTATGGTAAGTGTCACTCGTGACACTCCTGGTTAGATTTTCTTGTATTTGCACAGTTCTGAATAAGTCGAGCCTGTGTTGCCTCTGATGATGTTGTGCAGGATCAGCAAGCGTCATCATTGCTCTGACGGATGGGGAGCTAAACAAAATTCAGTTCATCACAGCCCAGCAAGAGGCAAGTAAATAAACTAAGTACTGTCATGCTGCACGTTGTCTCTTTTTCTCTGGTACTTCCTTAATGAAGTCTTGCAATTGCACGTTATTAATGGCTGACTGTCAGCGATCTGTGTGCAGGCAGGGAGGGCCAGGTCTCTGGGAGCCATAGTGTATTGTGTGGGGGTGAAAGACTTCAATCACACACAGGTACAGGACACGAGTTTATATGCCAACAAAGGCCATTTACCTTTCCTGAACTTTCTTGAATAACATTTCTGAACTTGATACTGATTGTCATTTAATAGCATCTTTCTGAAACATTCTGAATCAGTGAATTGAAGCTTACTGAGATCTCACTGTACTGTTTGTTAGTTAGCCACTATTGCAGACACCAGTGATCATGTATTCCCTGTTTTGGGAGGCTTTGAGGCCCTGGGAGGAATGATCGACTCAGTAAGTTTTCTGCTGTGATTATTTCACTTACGTAAGATTTGAATTGCCTACTGCAGTGCTAGATATATGATTGTCTGGCTTTATTTTTCTTTCTTCCTTTTTAGATTATCAAAAAGTCTTGCATTGAGATTTTAGCAGCTGAGCCATCAAGCGTGTGTGCTGGAGGTAGGGATATCAGCACATCTGGAATATCACGGGTGTTGGATATCAGCATATCCGTAATGTTGCAGGGCGTTTTTACATTTACGTAAAAAACAGAATACTTCAATACTAGACATACTAGAAAATTACACAAATACTATAAAAATTCAATTCAGTTCTGAATAAGTATAATTTACTGATTTACTGAATAACTGAATTTACTACAATGCGTGTCTGAAATTCTCCACCATCACGTTTCATGTCTCTGATAACTAGTTAACTGTTTAGCTTTAACTAGTCCCGTCTCTCAACAAACTCAACACCAAAACAAAATGGCCATGCGTGGGTGGAGTTGCTCCATTAGGCTGTGCTCCAAGTGCTCGTTCATGCTGTAAGTGCATGCTAATAAGGTCATGTCAAGCCTCATCCATCCCCCGCCGTCCCCGCACCACCACCCAGCACGACAGGCCTCTCCACCCAACAGCAGCCAATTAAACAAATTTGCACTCCGCTGTTAAAAGCAAAGCAGGGCTTCAGAGTGTCCGTTCAGCAGGGCTGAGTCCAGATAACAGATCTGAAGTGGCAACATTAGGGCAAGAAGAACCAGCCTGGTAAATAATGCAACTCCTAAATATCACTTCATCTTTCCCAAGAACACACCCTCTGGAAGATTGTGGACCAACAGATTTGCTTTGCAGTGAAAGCAGCAGGTCATGTGACTGCTGTAAAGTGGTGACTGATATAGCAGTACTTTCACTGCTATTCAGCTATTATTATAAGAGAGTCATCAGTGCATGATTTGACACATCACAGTCAATTATTCCTATGATAATATCTTAATCATTCATGGATGTTATGATTAATAAAGATTATAATTTCTGGAGTTGTTTTTTGCGCAAATCTGGATTTTTCTGTTAATGACCTCAAACCATGCAAATTTGCATGGCTAGTTAAATAATCTAATCCTTAATGGAACTATTGCATGACAATGAATGTTATAATTATTGGAACATATTGCCTAGTAATTAATGCAGTTTCCAGTGAAGTTCTTTGTGAAAGCAGAAATTCACTGTGGGATAATATTGTTTTAGATCCATCCAGTCACCAAGGGTTTTCAGCGCTAAACTGAAATTGTAGTTTGCTGTAAAATGATGATGAAGACGTATTTGCCAGAAGTACATTCTTACCACAGCAGTCCTGCATATGGAAGCTTCTGGAAGGTGAGCTGCACAGTGGCTCCAGTGCTGGTCACTGTTGCATGGGAACAGAGGTTTGGCCAGGCCACCTCTATCTGCATTGAGAACACAACTTTCCATCAGACGTGACAGCGAAAGTTGCTTTGATTAATCGTCATGGTCGCTGTGTGGTCATTAGCCCCACCCACCTCCCCACGTACGTAATCGAAGAGTCTGTGCTTGTAGCTGCTGCCCCAGCTCTTAGCTGTGTGTGGGGGACTATACCAGCTCCACCTTCAGCACACTATCCCAGTCCCGCGACCGACTGCCTGCCAAACACTGCCCCACCCCCACCCACCCCCCGCTGCCCTGTCACGACACGACAACCTCATTTGACGGTAACATGGCGAGAAAATGACGCGGATTCTGAAGCCACTGAAATGAAAAGAAATTAGTCGTTTCAGCCATGCAGACATCCCATTATTAAACAGGGCGGAGGCAGGAAGGGAAGGTATACTGGCATGGAGGCTGTGGTTCATTAAAAATGTACAGAGAGCTTCATTAGAGAGGGAGACGGTGGAATTAATGTTGACAGTTCCGAACACATCACAGTGTTAAGTAAGTAAATTGTTAACAGAAAAACTAACTGACCAAAATCAGTGCAAAAATGGAGGCATCACATCTACTGATGAGGAGATGCAATGTGGCTATAGTGACTGAAAAATGTTAGTTAGTGTAAAGTTATTTCATACAGCAGTGGTCTTTGCTAAACTTTTATTTCCTGCTATCTTTCCCCAGTGAATGCTGCATACATTAGTTTTTATTCAGTAAACATTCTAAATTTTAATACCATGACATACAACATACAGACTGCACACAATGCCCTATGTAAAGTCACAGTGCCTCCGTGATCTGTGATGCCCACTAAGGTTTTAAGTGAGCATGTTTGTCCCTCTAATATATGCTGCTTAGCTGCATGTAGTAGGTGCCCAGGCCTGTCTGGGCGAGCACAGAGGTCAGCCAGCCAGCTTTGGCAGCCACAGACAAGCTGGCCCCAGCCGGATGACTCGCAGAGATTTGAGGACTGTGCCAGTTTTATTAATAGCACCACTGGAGCATATGCTGTTTTCTCTCTCGTTGAGTTGAGTGTTTCTGAAAGGTTAGGCTTGGAACAAATAAGTGGGCATGGGCATGGTAACCAGCCCTCTGGCTACACACCCTGCATGACTCCACAGAGCATGGCATTTTTTTAAAAAAAAAGGTCTGCAGACAAGAATGACCTGTAAGAATACTAGTATGGCATTTTGTAGGGTTTTTTTTTCAGAACACACTTATATAGAAGAGAAAT